>JADLZK010003736.1:0-287569 GCA_015847255.1 Hyparrhenia diplandra
AGCCATGAGCCCCTTTCAAGCCTCAGTCCAACACAAGTCTGCCAGCTTCCACGAGCATACCGGGGTCCTGAATGTCGCTCTACTACTTACTGTATAGAAGTACGATGATAGTTTAATGTTGACAAACAACACATGAGCGACACACGCCAAATTTTCAGTACCCGGCTATATATCGTAGCCAGATCTCATTGAGAAGAAGATGAACACACCAAGAATTATTTTTTATGAGATCAGAGCTATCGTATTTTTTCTGAGGTCAGAGCTATCACAGATTCCTGAAGACTCGCTCCTCTGCTAAACCCCTGAGAGGAACTCAAGGCCTACAGACAAGATAAAGTCAATTTAATCTCTCCCCTAATCCTGATGTGGATCAAGCTAACGGAAACCAAGCAGGTGCCGCATCATCAACAACTTCCCTGCTGGCAAAGCCTTGTTAATGCACCTGCTTTTTGCTCTTCAGTGCACACTCACCCTTATGTCACTGTCTGTGCCGTATGTACCAGACTAGAACAAATATTAGCTTTCTGATGTATTTTTCCAATAATGATATACATTAGTAAAGTTAACCTGCAAGTTACGACCTCTAGTCCACCAACCCGTGTCAGCGCGGGCTAGAAATTACGTTTTTTGTGTGAAATTAATCAAAATTACTGATCTATGCAGTTTTTGTTTATTTTCTAAAATCATAGCTGTATGGATTTTTAACATAGAGTCCATTTGGGAAGATGCATAGCACGTACGTACGCTTTCCATAATGCCACACGGGCAGGACAAAATAATAGATACAACGAGTCCAGAAGACCAGAACACAGGACCAGATCAAGAGAGACCAAGAGCAGAGTGCCCTCTTTCTAGTAGCTGCATGCAAGTGACACCGGTGATTTCTTCACCAGTAAAAGTGAAAACACATGTGTGGAGGAGAGCCTTGTTCCTCCATTGTATAATGTAGGCTTGGGAAACATTGACAATCCAACATTTCAATTTCTTTACATGGTTTGAGCTTCAGATTAGAAAGGTAGTCCCAGGTTTTGGGTTCTCTTGTGACATGATTAATTCAATTTTTTTGTGCTTGATGCTAAATTGTATATCGGACACTAGTGAATATATGATATTTTATCAAAAAAAAAAAAGAATGAATGATATCGGACTTGTTAAATTACACTAATATTTTATCAAAAGTTCATGATTAGCAAGTCCGCATGCCACTAGCTAGTGAGTATATGAAATTTTTTGGGTTCTCTTTCAATTTTTTATCAAAAAAAAAAAGAATGAACGATATCGGACTTGTTAAATTACACTACTATCATGAACTTTGAAAAGTCACATTATTCATTGTAGTCATGGTTGATGCTAAATTGTACCCTGGTGTAGTGAATTTCGCTTCCTGACTCCTGATCACGCCCGGTGCGTGGCCATTCTTGCTCCGTGGAAACGTTCGATCTACTCCTACATCTGCTGGTTCCATCTCTTGATGTAGCCAGAAGAGGATGGCATAATAATGTTGGCTAGCTGTTAGGGGGAATGTGGTGGCAAGACCGCATGACACCTGACATTGTCAATGAGGTGAGCCAGTCCGGCTGATACTACCTGGGATCGGAAGAGCTGGCCCCGATTACTGACCGGACGCCGGCCTCTGTGTTGGTGCCGGTGAGGAGTCATGATCGTGCGACCTGATAACTACAATGCTATAAGACGAGATGAAAGGGACTGATACGAAGAGTTACAAATATATGTGCTAATTACTCTCTTAGAATAATTAAACTTGAAGATGAAAGTACATATATTTACCCACCTATTTAATTTTGAAGCAGTTCCATGTCTATAAATTTTAAAGGTTCCTCCTAATAAGTACCTTTCTGTTTTTGGCATCCAGACTAATTTTTTTAGATAATGGATAATAATATCCAGCCTCTACATCGGCATCCAGACTAATGAATGGCTATTATTATTTTTAAACACCATAAAAGTTCTCAATATATAAGGTACCAGGTTGGAAGTCCAGAAGGAGAGAGACAGGGCTAGCATAGAGTGCAAAGTAGAGTACTACCTCCATCGTAGGGGCCTGGGAAGCATCGAGAATGAAACACTTCAGGTGTTGTTTCGTTCAGACATGGAAAGAGCCAAAGGGGAATGCTAGTGTAATCTGGTAGCGCAGTGATGGGAATGGATGGAACAGATGGGAGCCTCGCACGTGTGAGCCATTCTCATCCAGATCTCCACTTGTGAGCCATTCCTATCCAGCTGTCCCAAGCTGATGATGGAGTTCCTCACCATAGAGATGGTAGACACTAGTGAACAGCTGGTTCTCAGCATTCTTGGTGGTGAAGACAACAGGCTGAAGCCCTTGATCTCCACGGCGGAGGCATCCCCGAACTTGACGGAGCTTTGCATGCCCGAGTCGAGCTTGGAGATGTCGACACAGTTGAAAAGTATTGTCACATTGTCAGCCCATAAGACGATACACATGACAGTGATGTAGGACAATACAATTGAATGCTAATGCTTGATCGATACCAACAAGTACTCCTATATATAGAAGATGATATGATATGATAGGTGAGACACATACAATGGGGTGCTATAGGGGAGGACTTTCAACGAAGGAAGACCAGCTGGAGGGTGGAAATGCCTTGGATTCGTAGCATACATTTTAAGACATTCAATTGTGGCAAAACACGATGTGGCATATAGGCTCTAATGTTGTTGCCGCTCAAACTTTGTACCAATGAGCTCTGCTTGGCTTCTTCCTTGTTCCTTCCTGAACACGTCTTTGTATGGCGGCAAGAGTTGTGTTCGCAAGTGGTGTGGGACATACTGGTATGTGGGATGGCGCTCCCACATATGCAGGTAGTGACTCACATGGCAGAGGGTGAGAGGACAACTCGGCCACTCCTTTCTTTTTCGATGTTTTTAGTCTTTGTGTATAAGAAGAAGATGAATATGATTAAAACAATGTCGCACTTGTGCAAAAGCACCAAAATACCTGTCTTCTTGTCCGTTCTTGAGTTCACGTGGTCATTTGATCTTGGGCGGAGTGATTCTGGATGACATAACACCCGTATGCAATTTTGCCTTGCCATTTCAAGGGCTTCTTTATGTGTCTTTGGTGAAACATAGCCAATGCATAAGAACAAAACATACAACCGGCAAAACATGTCTGGTATACCAAACTTGCAGACAAAATAAGTATTAGCCCCAAGCTTGCCAATTTTATGTGCAATAAAATAAAATAAAATCCCTCATTCCATCACCAACAAAGAGGATAAAACCCTGCTGTATTACACACATAAACAGAATCTGCATGACTGTAGTGAATACATGATACTTTATAAAAAGAAGAAGAAGAAGAAGAAGAAGAATGAATGATATGGGACCTGTTAAAAAGAACACAACTATGGATGACGACTCTGCAATTCGCAAGTTTACAGTGATGCCAAAAACTTTGGAAAATACAGTGCCAGCTAGACGATATACTTACATTTTGCGACACAGAATAGTGACAAATACAAGTTTGACCAGTGCCAAAAAATGAGATGAACAGTGCCATCTCGATGATATACCTAAATTTGGGACACGGAACGATGCCATATATACTCAGATATATGTGCCATTGGGTTTCCAACTCCCGGTTTAATTAAATTATTCGGAGGTGTCACATCTCCTTTTTTTATAAAGAAATAATTGGGCAATTCTGACTCAAAAGTACAAACTGAAGTAGAAATATAATTGTGTCAATGTTGTTCACTAAATGCAGTCCCAATGGTACTGCCAGCTTATGAATTATCAATTATGATTGCATGTTTTGCTGTAGAGAACGTGCTTTGTTAATTAAGTTTCAGATATGCATGCATGTGAAGGGAGCAGGATACAATTGAATGCTTGATTGCAACAAGTATGTAAGTAGATGGTTGATATGATAAGCCAAATGCAAGAAATGGGGTGCCAGTGTATTAGGACTTAAAAGAGGAGGAAGGCCACTAGTTGGAGGGTAAAAAATGCCCCAAGATGTATCAAAGGCGTTGATACATGGTAGATTGGTTTGGGCAGTATCTGGAATTCAATTATAACATACTTTATCTGTGTCATAAATGTGGGAAAATGTAATGTAGCGAGGCTTCAGGTATAGCGTGAGTTTGCGACAGTTGTACCAAAGTGGTGCAGGATGAGTGGTCACTCTCCTCGGTTGTATGGTTGTTCGGTGTCACAAATCTGGCAAAATGCAATGTAGCGAGGCTTCAGGTATAGCGTGAGTTGCAACAGTTGTACCAAAGTGGTGCAGGATGAGTGGTCACTCTCCTCGGTTGTATTGTTTTTTCTGGCCTGGTTTCTATTAAAAAACTAGGCTGACAAATTTGTCTTTTTTCTGTCTTTGTCTAATAAAAATCGCGACAAAGTGTTTGTCGTCCTTTCTAAAAAATGTATATAGTTCTTAGTTTCACAATTCCACTAGGCCTAGTCGTGGACAAGTGGGGGCTTGAGTCCATGATGGCGGGGCTTTTAACTGGTGAGAATGTTCCAGGCGAGCCAAAGAGCAGCAGGAGATGATGATTTCCATGGTGTACGAGTTGCGACCTCTACAGGGAGGAAAGCTTCATCACGGAGTGCTTTTGCGGATCTATCGGAGCTAGGCGTGAGGTGTTGGCAGGCGTCCTGTCGTCTTCTATCCGTGCTAAAAAAAGAGGCTTACGGTGGCGGAAGCACTTGAGCAACCACATGCTTCAGCTTCAAACACCTTTTGATTCCTGATTTTTCTATGATTGGTAGCAGTTGTTGTTGCTGCAGGATTGTAGTTCCATGGGATACATGAGCCTGTACAATGAAATAATTTCTATCTTCAACTAATACATAAACCAACTTGAATGTGAGACTCCCACAGTCCAATAAAGAGGAAAAAGAATGACTAGTTTTGGTGCACATCAGTCTTTTTAAACATGGGACATTCAACTGCAGTACGTTTGCAACAGTTTTCATTATAAGTTAAACTTTTGATTTAACCTGGTCTAGTAAAATTAGCAAGCATTTTCAGTTACAGTTTTTGAGGGGGGGATAATATCTAGGGTGAGAACGTCAGAAGTGGTGGCCGGTGGGTTAATGAGGTCTTCCACAGCGTGGAGGCAAATTGGTCATCGGGTTTGTGGAGCTGTGTTTGGAACCGATTATAATCACATTCTGATCCACTAGCCTCGAGAATCACATCGAGCATCTCATGGTGCCAGCTTTTCTTGCAACCCCATAAAGACCACATGATTGAACGAGAGGTTATGGTTCCCATGCCGTAGATCTACATACTCGTGCTGCACTGCAGTCATCCATTGCGATCCCAAACAGACCTTATGGGTCGGGGTCAGCTAGAAGAACTCCTAGAAAACAATGTCAAAACATCGGATCGAATTATGGAATTATGCTGAATTTGGATTTGATTTTGTGGAGCCAACACTAAAGGGTACACCTCATTGGCACTAGCCTAGCTGTGCAGATACATATGACATGACATCCACGCGCCAGCCCGCCGGCGCTTGCTCCAGTCGCACCTTCAGCTGTAAGATCCACAGGCCTGGGGCGGACAAAGGGCCTGACGAATACCTGGTGAAGGACCCGACGAAGCCTGGTGTAGACGTCGGCGGCGCTCACAGGATGCTAGACGGACGGATCTTGGTCGGAGCGAGCAGGAGTCGCCCGTGCTGCCGCCGCCACCGCCCGGAGAGGGAGGGAACCAGAGCAGCACTGCTGCCACTCATCTGCGTTGATGTGCTTGGAGAGGGGACGGATCTTGGGCAGAGGGGCCAGGAGTCACCCATGCCGCCGCCGGAGCCTGGGATGGAGATAGCGGATGGGAGACTGAGCGGTGGAATTTTTTAGGGGAGAGAGAGAAGGCGGCTGGGAGACCGAGTGATTTGAGGGAAGGAATCCACGGACGCGAGTGGAGTAAACCAAAGACAATAAAAATTTTGGGTCCGGCCGTATATTTCACTGCCGGATTTTTTAGTAGGCCTGACAGCAATAGAAATCACTGCCGGGGTTTTACGCCAACCGGTAGTGGGGTGGGGTTTCACTGTCGGATCTCTAGGACTGCCCTACCATATTTTGATTTTGAGGCCTGGATCGTTTAAATTCGGTACCGATGAGGGCGGTAGTGATGTACAAATCTGTAGCAGTGCTAATCATGGCTAGGGAGCAAAACAAAGGGGCAGGTGGATGAAACTAGTTTGTCGTAGCACTGATCGATCAGCTTTATGCACTACGAAATGCAATGCAACAACCAGGCATTTAGTGTCCATTACATATATTAATCAGAGACAAGGAAGCTACCCACTTATTATGAGTTGTTGTTTGGTACTAGTCTTACAGACCAAAACGTGTCTCAACTCTGAACTATTGACCTTTTGCTCTTACTGGCCGTGCCACTCCTCCCTCCCTAACCCATATATATAGCTCACTAGTCACCACTCTGCTTCTCTCTCCAAATACTGGTGTTCAGGCTTGTCGTTCTTGCCATGGAATTAAAACTAGAGAACAGCTGGTACAAGCCTACAAGGTCAAGAATGAGCTTGAGAGAGGATGAGGGCATTCGAGCTTGAGGGGCATCTGGAGTCCATAATGTCCGCTTTCACGCCTCAGTCCAACACAAGTCCAACAGTTTCTACACGCGCATGCTGGTTCAGAATGTTGCTCTACTACTTGCTGGGTAGATGTACGATTGGACTTCTCAACGCACGCCGATTTTCATTAGGAAGAAGATGAACACAGCAACAAGTATTTTTCTCAAAGGTCGGAGCTATTTCCTCTGATGTGTATAAAATAGCACAAGGTCTGAATTACAAAACTGATGAATGCATGAAAACGCTACATAGCCTAGAAGCTAACCACTACGATCCCAAAAAAACATGAAACTACAGATCGATCATGCACACACTGCATGTTAACCCCCTAACTGGAACTCAAGGAGCACAGACAAGATTAAGTCCAATTTATTGAATCTCTCCCCTAATCCTGACTTGGATCAAGCTCACGGACACCGAGCAGGTGCCGCATCATCACCAACTTCCCTGCTGGCAAAACCTTTGTTAATGCATCTGCTTTTTGCTCTTCAGTGCACACTCAGCTTTGTGTCACTCTGACCCGTACATTGTTTGTGTTTTTGCAGAGTTAAGGTTTTGTGCGAAGTAAATCAAAATTACTCATCTATGCAGTTTTTATTCATTTTCTAAAATCATGGCCTTATGGATGTTTAACAGAGTCCATCTAAGAAGATGCATGGCGCACACACACTCTATAATAGCTACTACAAGTCCGAACAAAGGACCAGGTCGAGAGAGAGCTAGAGCAGAGTACCCTCTTCTTAGTAGCTGCATGTGATTTCTTCACCAGTAAAAAAAGTGAAACCACATTGTGAAGGAGTGCCTTGTTCCGGCATTGTATAATGTAGGCTTCGGAAACATTGAGAATCCAACATTTCAATCCTTTACTTCGTTTGAGCTTAAGGTTAGAAAGGTAGTCCTAGTTTTGGTTTCTCTTGTGACATGACTAAATCATTTTTTGTGCTTTGGTGGTTCCACGGCATTTTCCTGTACTTTAATTTCCATCACAACAGATTAGAGGATAAAAACCCTGCTATGTTACACACAAAAACAGAATGTGCATGACGCTACTGAATATATGATATTTATCAAACAAAAAGTGAATGAATGATATCGGACTTGTTAAATTAACACAACTATATGCATGATGACTCTGGAATTAGCAAGTTTACAGTAATTAATGTCAGAAACTCTCGGAAATCACATTATTCATCCTAGTCATGGTTGATGCTAAATTGTACCCTGGTGTAGTGAATTTCTCCCTTCTCGCCCGGTGTGTGGCCATTCTTGCTCTGAGGAAACGTTCGATCTGCTCCTGCGTCCGGTTCCATCTCTTGATGCAGCCAGAAGAGGATGTCATAATGTTGGCTAGCTGTTAGGGGGATGTGGTGGCACGACCGCATGACACCTGACATGGTTAATGAGGTGAGTTAGTCGGAGTGATACTATCTACGATCGCAAGAGCTGGGCACCGACTGGACACCGGCGTCTGTGTTGGAGCTAGTGAGGAGGCATGGTTGTCCGACCTGATAACTATGATGTTATAAGAGGAGATGAAAGAGACTGATACGAAGAGTTACATATATATGTGCTATATTTACTCTCTTAGAATAATTAAACTAGAAAATGAAAGTACATATATTTATTTACCCATCTACTTAATTTTGAAGCAGTTCCATGTCTATAAATATATAAGGTACCAGGTAACAAGTCCAGAACATTGGTTGGAGAGAGAGGGAGGGCTAGCAGAGTATGCCTTCTTCCTAGGGCTGCATGCAGCTGAGTACAGTGATTTCTTCACCAGTAAAAAAAAAAAACAGTGCAAAGTAGAGTACTGCCTTCTTCGTTTGAGTTTCATGTAGGCTTGGGAAGCATCGAGAATGAAACATGTCTCGTACGTGTTGTTTGGTTCAGCCATGGAAAGGGCCAACGGGGAATGCTAGTGTAATGAGGTAGCGCAGTGATGTGTTACAGGGGAAGCGAGAGCTGAATCTGGAGGGGATCCAACAGATGGGAAGGGAACTGATGAGTATCGACGTTCCACTGCTCTGCCGTGGTTATCCATTCAAGCTGCTAACCTATGACGGGTAAAAAATGCCAAACCAAATACTTGTGATCATCCAAGTTTAATGTAATCCTAGAATATTAATGTGAATGGTATTGTTTTTCTTTTTTTGTGTGTTAAGATGCTAACACATTGCACAAATATAATCGTAGTTTGAAGACTTGTGATCATCCTAGTTTAATGTAAAGCATCATTATTTCTCTATGAAAATTTTGTAATAGACCTAGTAGGTTTTACTATAATCACCTTAAAAAGAAAACAAAAGAAAAGCTTTCCAGTGTGCATGATAAGTTCTCCACTGCCGCGCAAGAAGCTTCTCGGCGCCTTACCTGATCAACATGGATGAACTTAGAACTTCGAGATGATATACTTAAATTTGAGACATGGAACAATGTCATCTCAGATACACTACTATAGGATTGATTTTACGTGGTGTTTGGATTTCATTTTCCGTGGCGGGCATTTAAGAAACCGCCACGGTTAATATCATGATTAACCGTGGCGGTTATTTTCTATTTTGTGTGGCGGTTATTATGACCGCCATGGTAAATCGATTAACCGTGGCGGTTTTTATAAAAAAACCACCACGGTTAATAGCGACAAAGTTCGGCCCGATGACGGAAACCTAAGTCCATGAGCCCTATTTCGGGGCCACCATATATAACTGGACCACCAAACCCTTGCCCAATCATCGAGTCCTCACCCGGCGGATGGCCCTCCTCACTCTCTCTCCAACTTCTCCACCGGCCCCTCTCCCCACCCGATGGCCCTCCTCTCCCCACACGGCACGCGAGAGGAGCGGATGCGGCGGCCCCTTCCCTCACCCGGCGGCCCCTCCCTTCGACCCGGCGCGCGGCACGGGCGGGCGGCGGCGGCGCGGGCAGCGCGGCGGCACCACAGATCCCGTGGCTCGCGTGGGCGGCGGCGGCTCGGCATCCCACAGAGGCGCGGCGGCGGCGTCGGCTACAGCGGCTCGGCATCCCACACCACGGCGCGGGCGCAGCGGAGGCGGATCCGGCGGCGTGGAGGTCGGTCGTCGCGGATCCCGACCCCTGGCGGCGGATGCTCGAGGATCGGCCCACGGGCGGCGCCACACGGGCAAGCTTCGAGCCTACGGCGTCCGGATCCGGCCCCCGGCGTCGCCGATCCAGCCCTCCCGCGGCGGATCGGGGTCCTGTCGGCGGATCTCGGCAGTGGGAGGCACTCCGGCGGCGGCTCCCAGCCGGCGGCGGCGGATGCCAGCTGCCGGGCGGCGGGCTTCGGCACCCTAACCCTAATGGGACCAGATGGGCCGCCGCCGGATCTCGGGGGGCCCATTAGGGTTAGGATTTGGATTTTTCTTTTTTTTATTTTTTTCTTGATTTTTCGGTGGCGGGCATTTGGCTGCCAGAAAACCGCCACGCAAGTTCGATCGATTTTCCGTGACCCTCTCTCGGTGGCGATTCTAAAACCGCCACCGAAAATAAAAAAAAAAAACCGCCACCTAAGTTCATTTGTCTAGTAGTGATATATGTACCACCAGTTTCCAACCTCCCTGTTTACTTTAGTTAATTTGTAGATGTCACCCCTCCTATTATCATCAATAAAAAAAACAGGTTGAAGAATATAAATGTGTCATAGATGTTCACTAAATGGAGACCCAATGGAATTGTCAGCTTATAAATTACGAGAGCATGTGCTTTCTTTCTTAATTAAGTTCGTGGTTTGCATGCATGTGCGGTGCAGCGGAATGCTTAATTGCAGCAAGTGTATAAGAAGACGATATGATACGCCAACTGCAAGCAATGGGATGTGACAGGGTAGTAGGAAATCGAAAGAGGAAGGCCACCCAGCTGGAGGGTGGAAAATTCCCCTGGATATATCGAAGACATTGACAAAAGGTAGATAGGCTTGGGCGGTATCTGGAATTCATCTCTAGCATAGCTTCTCAAAGACTCAAATGTGGCACAACGCAATGAAGCGAGATTGAGCGTAGCCATATGTTGGGCTTTGGGTGTGTAATGGAGGACGCTGTGACTGGCGAGACCACGATTGACGAGCCGTGCGAGTTGTGGCCTATGTTGTGGCGAAGTTTCATCTGAAGTGCATCATGGATCGATCGGAGGCTATGTATGATGTGGTGCTGACAGGCGTGCTGACTTCGATCGATCCTGTAATGAGGCTTAAGGTGACGGGAAGCGCTTGGGCGACTGTGGTTAAGCTTCAAAGCACCCAGCTGGTTCATGATTTTGTTTAGTTATTACTCAATCCATTTCAAAGCACCCAGCTGTTTCTTTATGTAGGATTGTAGTACCAGAGGAATATGAGCATTCCATGAATTAATTTCCAGCTTTAACTCATACATAAACGAGCTAGAATATGAGTGTGTTACAGTCAATAAAAAGGGAAGCATGACTATTCAGTTACGCTGTGCCCAGACGGCTTCTGATATAACCACGCTTTTGTGGTGGACTAATTAAATCTGGGGTGAGAATGTGAGAAGCAGTGGCCAGTGAATGATATTAGGTCCTTCTGTTAGCTGTGTTCCTGCATCCGCAGCGACACAACATGATTAGGATTTGGGATGCCGCATCAACAGCTCGGGCGAGGAGACAACTAAAGCCCAATACCAGAGTATTTGACCGAGTGTGGCAAGTACCTTAGCTGTATATAGGTGCGTGGAACATTTATAAAAGGGTATGCAAATTGTAAAACCGAACTCATAAGTCTTAAATCCTGTCCTGGGACAGCCGGTTCTCCGTCCCCTTGTCCTACCTCATGTAGTCATGCTGCTAACACTTCCACAGCGTAGAGAGAAAATAATGGTAAGGGTTTCGCGTATTGCTATGCTCAGAACCAATTATAATTTGATTTGATTCTTGGCTGCTATCCTACAGAATCACGCCAACCATCTCATGGCTCCTGTCATCTGCCCTTTTTATGCTAATAAAGGATCATTCTTTCACTACAAACCCTTTTGTAATAAGCATATTAGTTTTTGTTATTATATTTACAATAAGAATTTTTTTTCCGCTGTAATTTGTGTGCGTTGAGCTTCTTTAAATTAGTGGGTCCATGAAAATTCCTTGTGTCACAGAAATATAACCTGTGATGATATAACCTGATGACAACAAACTTAGCACATCCTGATTATATTTAAATATCAGTACATGGCTCTCATTCCCCCCTGTTTCCATAAAAAAAAGCAGGGCATAATCCTCACTCAAAAGTACAACTTTAAGTAGAAATATAAAAGTGGCAATGATGTTCACTGAACGGAGTTGCAAATGCTACTCAGAGATAATGAATTATGATTGCACGTTTGTTGTAGACAACACATGCCTTCTTAATAAAGTTTGAGATATGTGTGTGTACGTTTCAGGTTACAGTTTTAATGCTCGATTGCATAGAAGTATATTATAAGACGATTGATATGATATATATATAGGCCAGATGATGCACACAATGAGCCAGTGTGCCATGGTTGAAGTAGAAGTACAATAGAAAGGGCAAGGCCACCAGCTGGAAGGTGGAAGAGCCCTTGATATGAAGAAGTTGACATAAGGTAGATAGGCTTGGGTGGCATCTGGAATTCAATTGTAGCAAAACTGTTCCTGAACTCAGAGCTATCATAAGACAATGCAGCAAAGCGTCATGCATAATGTTGTTGGTGTCTTCTCAGTTGTGGACACCGGGGGCTTGGGTCCAGGATCGTGCAGCTTCTTTTGACTTAGAGGTGTGCAGGTTTCAAAATCAGATGAGCTGTACTGCGGAGAAACTTGATCTAGTGGAGCGATTTCATGAATGCGTGAGAGTGCTGATATATCTACTGGCCTTAGGGGCGCGGCGCTTGAGCAAGCTGTTGAGCAAACGGATATATCTACTTGCTAAGATTTTGTTTAGTTAGTTGCTACTACCTATTTTTGATGTAGGATTTGTAGTACGACTAGGAATAAGAGCCATTCACGAAATAATTTCTAGTTTCAACTCATGGGCCTGCTACAGTCCAACAAACAGGAAAGCATGACTTGTTTTGGTGCGCATCAGTCTCTTTGAGCATTTGACGTTCAACTGCAATATATTTGAAACGGTGTTTTCATTAAAACAGCTGATTTAACCTCGTCCAGTAAACTTAGCAAGCACTTTGAGTTGCACGGGATAAAATTTGGGACTGACGCGATGTCCTGAAAGATTTCTTTGTTTGTTGTCTTCCACTTTTTCAGCAAATGACAAGTTGACACGTGACATCACCATGATAGATTCCAGAAAAAATTTATACTTGTTTATCTTCCACTTTGAGGAAATCAAAATATAGAATAATTAAAAAAATAAAAATACAACACATATATATCTTGACCATACAAAAAGTAAAAGAAAACAAAAAATTTCCAAAAGATATTTACAAAATCCCATAAATTTTTGTAATGACCTTTAGGTCTGTTGAAGATGCCCAGAGGGTTGCTGAAGTCTCAGTGCCTAGCATCTTCAACAGACCTAAAGGTCATTACAAATCCAAGTGCTAACTAAGTGTGATTATGACTTAGTGATGGATTAGGTGTTCATGCATTAGGCTAATTAAGGTTCGATATAATGTGAAGGCAAAATGGTCATCTGGTTGCTGTGGCCGTGTTTGGAACCAATTTTACTCAAACTCTTTGGTTGCTGGCCAAGAACGACGTCGAGCGTCTTGTGTGGTGCTGGCATTTTTTGTTCGATCGGTAGGCTTAGTAACTGGGTCATTCCTTCATGTTTTCATCAAAAAAGCAGGGCACAATCCTCACTCTTTGTCATGATGTTCAACTAAATGGAGTCACAAATGCTATTGTCAGATAATGAATATGATTGTTTGTTTGTTGTAGACAACGTACACATGCTTTCTTAATAAAGTTTGAGATATGCATGTGTACGGTTCAGGATACAATTTTAATGCTCGATTGGAAAAAATACAAGTATATAAGACGATGGATATGATAGGCCAGATGATGCATGCAATGAGCCAGGGTGCAAACGCAGAAGTAGGAGTACAATCGAAAGAGGAAGGCCACCAGTTAGATGGGTGGAAATGCCCTAGGATCATAAGCTAGATAGGCTTGGGTGGTATCTGGAATTCAATAGTAGCAAAAGCTTCTTGTACAAGGAATTCGGTTTGACTAGATATCAATCTACAACTAACCTATCTCAACCCGAATATCAAACTTGTCGTGCACACAACCACGCACATGGCGTGTTATACTTGTGAGCAACGTTTACAACATTGCAAGAATGTTGTCACATATCTTTACATATCTGAACTCTTCTCATAAACTCAGAAGTACCAAGAGATAATGCAGCAAAGCCTCATGTATAATGTTGTCGGTTTCCTCCCTCCTAAATGGCCTAGCCGTGGACATGGGCGCCTTGGGTTCATGATGATGCAGCTTCTTCTGCGTCAGAGGTGTGCAAGTTTCAAAATCAGATGAGCTGTACTGCAGTCTGTAGAGAAGCTTGATCTCGTGCAGCGATTCGTGAATTCATCAGAGGCTGGGCGTGAGAGTGCTGATAGATCTGCTGGCCTTCTGTCCTGAAAAGAGACTCACAGCGGCGAAGTCCTTGAGCAACTGAGGTTCAGTTTCAAAGCACCCTGTGATACCTGATTTTGTTCAGTTACTTGCTAGTAGCTATTTTTAATATTAATGTATAGTTTCAACTCATACATAAACCAACAAGAACATGAGCCTGCTACACAGTCCAATACAGAGGAAAGCATGACTTGTTTTGGTGCACGTCATTCTCTTTGAACATTCGACATTCAACTGCAATATATTTGAAACAGCGTCCTTTAAAACATCTGATTTAACCTGGTCCAGTAGTTGCCAATACAGAGGAAAGGATGACTTGATTTAATCTGATTTAATCTGTTCAACTGCATTTTGAGTTGCAACTTTTCACAGGATAAAACTTTGGGTGAGAATGTGAAGCGGTTGCCGGTGGGTGACTATGGTCTTCCCAGGTTAGAGTTGATCTTGGCTTAGTCAGAACTGACCGTGTCTTCAGGAGATTTTCTCTGATTAAAGTGGGCTCATGATCGGTGGGCTCGATAACTATGTAATCGGCCTGTCCCAAGCCATACCGAGCTATAAGATGTTTCACCTCTGTAATTATAGTGAAGGGAATTAGTTCTAATTAACCTAAGACGTACACATTGATCAAGTTGAGCTTGGCGTGGAAGACCGGAGCCAGCCATGCCAGCCACCCCTGTGCAGGTGTTCTTGCCTTCAACGGCAATTGCAGGAGTTCCACGTCGCGCCTGCTGCTTGAGCAGGCGCTGAGATTTCAGCAGCTGTCTGGGCATGTTCGGATCCAAAGGTCAGTACAAATCAAAGTGCAAATTATGTGCGATTATGACTTATAGTGATGGATTAGGTGTTCATGCATGCATTACTTAACTTTAAGTTCTAACACGACAATGTGTAGGCAAAATGATCATCTGGTTGCTGTGGCCATGTTTGGAATCAATTTTACTCAGATTCTTGTGGTGCTGGCCATTTTTCTTGAATAAGCTTAGCAATAGTCAGAGCAGCAAATTACAAGAAAGAAGCATTATATGTAGAGACCCATACATAAATCTTTGCTTATAAGTGTAGTTATATAATCTATGAACTCCTAAAAAAAATGTCAAAACATTGGATTGAATTATCAAAATATGCTCAGTTTTCGGCTTAAGGTGAATCGACATAAATTTGAATTTACTGAGCTAAAAGTATACAGGACACGCCATGTGTGCAGACTCACATGGCATTGGCATCCCTAATAATGGCTTGATGGCCAAAAAAGAAGTGGCCGGTGGATGAAAGTAGTACATGTATTATATTATGTTGTATATCTCGATCCTCCCCCGAAACCTTAGCACTCCTCACTCGCCAATTCTTGGAACAGCTTGTTGGTTTTATGTCTATCAGCATAAGAGAGAGGTTCAGAGTTTATTTAGTAGGCCTCCTGCATCAGAATCGATTGGCAGCATTTGTTACGTGATTTCACAGGCCACAAGCGCGCGGAGTGTCAAAAACCAGAGGACAGACACCAAACAGCCAAGATGCTCGTGCTAGCCTACTAGAAGGATCAATTTTTTTTTTTTTGGAAGGATCAATAATTTTTTTTTTTTTTTTTTTTTTTTGAGATTGACACAGTACAACGCAGACACTCACAAAAACGCACGCACACTCACCCCTATGAACACGCGTCCGCAAACCCTACCCCTATGAGCACCTCGGAAAACTGGGCGGCCGGCAGATCCGGAGATTCTCGAAGTCACCAGCGCCTCGTCGTCACGACGGAACGTCGCTTACCACTTAATGCATAACGCCGGTAAATCCTTGGGAAAATCCCAGGGAAAGGTCGCGAGCACCAGGATTTGAACCCCGGTGGGTAGCGTCATTTTGGACCGCCCTACCATTGGACTACAAGCCAATTATTTGGAAGGATCAATAATTAATTTGCCCTAAAAGCTCAGCCCCGTCCGGCCCAAAAGTCCAGCCCACACACGCACACTAGAAACAACGCGAGCAAGGGGTAAAGCGCTCCAGAATCCCCCACACACCGGACACACCAGACACGGGGCAACCAGCCGCCACCGCCGCCATCCCCACCCCCCCAAAACCCAAACCCTAGCGCGCCCCGCCGCCGCCTCACCCGCGCCCAAGGCTGACGACGCGCCTCCACCTCCCGTCGGCAACGTCGGCAACCGTTCGAGATGGGCGACTCCGCGGTCCTCCCCTGCGCCACGAAAGGCGACGTCTTGGTCGAAGACGTCCACACCGTGGCGGAGGACATCACCGGCGACGGCCAGAGCAAGGGGACGCCGGGAAGAAGAAGGCCAACGACGCCGTGCGCGCCGCCTTCGCCTTCGCAGTCCTCACCGTGTCGCCGGTTCTTCGTGCCTTCGCCGCCGTCTTCAGCAAACTCGCCGCCCCACCCCGCTGCTGGCGCCGCCTGTCCTGCCATCCGACAGGGCTGTGCTGGTTTACCGTCATCACCATCTCGTACCTGGGCATGTGGACCATCTACCTCGGCGAGTCCATTCGACCGATCACGGTTTTGGTCTCCCTCACTTATCTGATGTTGCTTGCTGCCACTGTCACGCATCTGAGCTCTGTGGCCGGAGTCTTTCTCATGCTTATTGACACGGCTTATGCAGCTGGTCTGTTCGGCTACGCTCTAGGTGAGTACAGGCTCCGCAAAGGGATCCGAGCTATCTGCAGAGGTACTTGTATTACCAGACTTCTTTCTTTCCTTTCTTACAATTCTCTGCTGATTCTGTCTTATATCTGCTCCTGGTACCTTGTACACCCAGTTTTATGGTAATGTTAGGCCTATGATGCATCTTTAACTAATCTGAGGTGGCTAGATTGCTGATTTGGTTTCATGTTGCTGTTCTTTCATGGTACTCATGTCATGTTGTAACATTATCCACAGTAGAGCAACCATTAGGTCTTTACTTAATGTGATGGCACACTGTGGATGGTCTATAACATTCCATGTCTGCCATGTTATTATATACTTGTTTCTGTCTTTGTTATGTGTTGGCAGCCACCTATGATGATTAGAAACTGATCTTGTTGAACTTTATTAAGCTGAGGCCACCTGTTATTTTTTATGCCTATGATGATAACAATGCCAACAGTGGGATGGGACTTGGTAATGAACTTGGACTTGTGAGGAACTGGGTACCCTTAAGCTCCAAGTCCAAGCATGTAAAGAATTGGCACTTGTACCTAAGGCAAATCTATTTGGCAATACTCCTATGTGAATCTGATGGGTAGGTAATGACAAGGCCGTCAATTGTTATGGTTTCTCTGTACGCGACTATTGCCTCACTTGTTTCTGCAGCCGGTGCAGCATTGGTCATCTTCTACTCGACGGACATGTATTGGGCTGTTGTCCTTCTTTCCCTTCTGATTGATTTCAGTCTATTCTGTTGGGCCGCCTTCGTGGGGATGCACCTCCTTCACGCTGTTCTGTTTGCAGAGGACCATATGGCGTTCATCTTCTGGGGCACCGTGTTACTTGTATTACCAGACTTCCTTCTTTCCTATATGTTCGGTGAGGCTATTGGTGTCTTGGTGCATCCCGTTGGTGTCATGGGTGTTGCTGGGGTTCTTGGTTACAGTCTCAGTGTGTATGTATGCTACAGCAGCAAGCATGTCAGCACACAGTTTTATGATAATGTTAGGCCTATGATGCATCTTTAACTAATCTGAGGTGGCTAGATTGCTGATTTGGTTTCATGTTGCTGTTCTTTCATGGTACTCATGTCATGTTGTAGAATTATCCACAGTAGAGCAACCATTAGGTCTTTACTTAATGTGATGGCACACTATGGATGGTCTATAACATTCCATGTTTGCCATGTTATATACTTGTTTCTGTCTTTGTTATGTGTTGCCAGCCACCTATGATGATTAGAAACTGATCTTGTTGAACTTTATTAAGCTGAGGCCATCTGTTATTTTTTATGCCTATGATGATAACAATGCCAACAGTGGGATGGGACTTGTTAATGAACTTGGACTTGTGAGGAACTGGGTACCCTTAAGCTCCAAGTCCAAGCATGTAAAGAATTGGCACTTGTACCTGAGGCAAATCTATTTGGCAATACTCCTATGTGAATCTGATGGGTTCTGGTTTTTTTTTTTTTTTTTTTTTTTAAAAAAAGCTAGCATGGCTTGGTACGTTGTGTACTACGGTAGGGTGTCGGGTGTCTATAGCTCGTGGGCAATGTACAATGCACGGGTCAGTGGCTTCTCAAATAACTCTCATCAGAGTTTTCCTACAAGGGAAGAAGCTGAAGCTTCTTACTTGGAGTTCACTTGAGGCGATGCAACCAGAGGAGGTTTCACAATTAAGGAACTCTGTTAGATGAGAACAGTGAACCAGGTGTCAATCTCTTGGTAGTATTCAATTTCACTTTTGGGCCAGTTGTCCACTCCACTCCCTCCGAAACAAGTGCAGTGACTACACAATACTTTCATTTTAAATTTTAGTATTCATTCTCAAAGTGGTTTTGACTGGTTGCGGAAGTGTTATTAATGATGAGTTAGTTTATGATGCCGTTGCCATATAGTTCACCATTGCTGTTTATTTTTTATGCTTATTCTCTAAATGTGTCCTGAACTGTGCTTTCGGTGTGTTAAGTTTGAAATATCACTACTCCCAAAGTGTTATTATTTACCAGTACATTCTAACTTATTGCAAATTCTGATAAGAACAACGACTTATTGGTTCGTCACACTGATTGAAGTATGGTCCTTGTTTTCTCTCACTTTATTATGTATCAGCCTCAATATGTGCAGACAACCATTTGTTGTGTATTTGAACTCAAGACACCTTAAAATTCAACATTCAGTGTGGTTGCCTTTAGGTGGTTCTATAATAGATTAGATCTGATTACATACAGTAGTCCCTCATACTTAAAAATAGGTACTTGAATCTAAACAACAGAAATGTAGTTTCCCTCCATCTGAATTCTAAACTCTCTGGCGCCGCCATGGCGCTTCGGCGAAACCCTAGCTCTCCGTGGCGGGGCCGGGGGTGGGCGTGTGGAGGGCGCCAGAGTTGAGGACGAAGGTGATATGTTAAGTTTTTTGCCACCGTAAAGTTACAGAGGTCATGACCAATGCACAGTTGTCCACTCCACTCCTTTTGGGCCAGTTACAGAGGTAAAAAAATTTGCAGATTTCTGTTCCCACATATTCCAGGTTTTTCATCTAATGCAACTTTTAATGCACAGCATACACTGGGGACAATAAGTTGGCAGCATAGAAATCTCTATCCATCTTTTATGCTGCTATCTGCTAGACCCAAGGCGTCACAAAATTCAACTGATCTGGAACATGAGGATGTGACAAACCTTTGTTTTCTACCTAAACAAACCCATATTTATGTCTGATAATGGTTACACCACATTCTGCCTGTTCTATACATTGTATTTATTTAGTGACAAGATTTACAATTGAACTATAGATCATTGTTGCTTGAACTGTTTGTACATGTACATCTGCCAGTTTGTAGCGACCATACTTCTCCTAGTCTTTTGGCCAACAAATGGTCTCAGATCTTTACATAAAAATGCTACACAAGCTTTTATGCAGAAAAAAGGATGTAAATTACTTGTGCCTTGTTCTGTAAATCATTTTCCTACTTAGTTGTTTCAAAATTCATTCACGGATAACATGGTGGATCCTGCTGCTGTCTGTGGGATGCTTTTTGGAACTAACTATTTTGAGGATTACGTTGGCCAGCTTCCTCTAGCATCTATAGCTTCAATGGAGGTTGAGGAAGTCAAGAAGCAAGAGCAAAGGTTCAAGAGAAGATAAAAGTATGTTCTTTCCTGCTCCTTTTTTGAATCAGTTAGCACAACCCTAGGTCCTGATGAGCCAGTTTAAATATCTATCAGTCCTATGACTTGTACAGACTGCATTAGATACTTAGTTACAACAAAGTTGGTTGTGTATATTGATTTCGTGTCCAATGGCCATTAGCTAGTTTTAATCACCATCATCACAATTTCCTTATTTCACTCAGATGTCTGTAACAAGTGTGTTGTTTTTATGCAGCCTGAGTAGTGTTCCTTTTCTGTATACATTTTCATTAATTAGTGCAAGTGTTAAATGGTTCTATGCATAAAAAAGTTTAAACGTCATCATAGTGTAACTGTTTCCCTCATATCACTGTTGTTTCAAAACTACAGCTGGTGAGAGAACTATTGTTTCATTCATAGTGACATGTTCTTTCAGAATTGGCATCCTAACTTGGAGGCCTGGGATATAAAATTTGTTGAGCCCTCCATCGTGGATTCAACCTCGAAAACCTCCATCTCCTTTGATATTTCCATTCATGTTTGCTGTTCATTGACTTTAAATTCCTTTTATCTGCATATAGTTGAGACATTTCTGTTAACTCTAATGTACTTTCTGCAATTTGATGGATCGAAGATCCACCTTGTTAATAGGGTGCATAATTATAGTCATTTTTTTTTACAATTCATTCTAGTGACATTTAGTTTGTATATGTGAAAGTAAAAGTTGCACATGTTTACTCTCAGGAAAGTTTCTTCCATTTCAAGAAGCTGATGTTGTATGAGTTGATGTCGCTATCTTACAATACCGTCAAAGCACCTGTCCCCTTGACGATCACCATTGATGACTAGACCTCAATATCTTGTTAGCACACTTTCATGACCTCAATATCTTGTCGGGACACTTTCATTTACGTACGAGTGTTCCACTTCCATGAGTGTCCAACATGTCTTTGCAGTGTCTCATTTTCATTCAAACCTTGCCTATTAGGCACTCTTCGATTCCAGTGCTGAAATGTCTGGATGCCAACTCACACCATGCTTGTGATTTTTTTCCCCTTCCTATATAAATTTGAATTGTGCGGCGCTGGTGGCTGGTGATGATATGTACTTACTGTATGCGAGGTGACTGCATTTCACTTTTATGCACTCTATATCCCAACTTTTCTGTAATGGGTCCTGTTTTGAGAGCACCAACTTTGGACAGTCAGCTATGATCATGCAACACTCCCTCGCAACTCGACGTCTTTAGTTCTCATTTTCTTTTCTATCGTCGTTGCTGTCATCATATCTATGATCCAAGGCCAAGCGACAGTGAGCCTGTTCGGTTGGCTGTCTGGCTGGCTGATGCTGTGAGAGAAAGTACTGCTGGCTGGCTGATGCTGTGAGAGAAAATACTGCTGACTGGCTGGCTGATAAGCCAAGCGAACAGAGCCAGGTGTCTCATTCGTACCGTCTCGACCCAAACAATTTTCAAATGGCACCACTGGCAAGCAACACAGCAAGTGTGTGTGTGTGTGTGTGTGTGTGTGTGTTTGTTTTAAGATAAACGCGGAAAGAGTTGAACCGTCTTGCGTACACCAGAACGAAAAGAACAGGGAGTCATCAATCCCGGCAAGACAAGGGACGAAAAGCCTTAATCCAAGCATTTAGATGTACAGTGCCACAAGTCAGGAGGTACTGTAACCTCAGCCTGACCCCAGAAAAGTTTGCCGGGTGTGTTTAGAGCCCCAATTCCTCCCCAAATTTTACTATGCAAAAAGAAGATTCTCCATCACATCAAAATGCCGGCACATGTATCGAGTATTAAATGTAGATAAAAAATTAAAATAATTATACAGTTTAGATGTACATTGCGAGATGATTCTTTTGAGCCTAGTTACGCCATGGTAGGATAATATTTACCACTAACAAACGAAACGTGCTACAGTGTAATACGATGTGACATACATGTCCAATCCATCCAAAATTTTGCACCAACTTTGGTGATCTAAACACACCTGAAGTACAGGGTACAGGAATTGGAAAGGAGGAAGAAAAACGGCAGCACCAATAGTACAGGGTACAGGAATTGGAAAGGAGGAAGAAAAACGGACAATGTAATATTGATAACATTTTTAAGTACTGAACATTCAAACTCATAATCAATAATAAATACTCCATCCTAAATTATAAAAGTCGTTTGACTTTTTTGGCTCCAAGTTTGACTATTCGTCTTATTCAAAAAATTTGCATAAATATAGTCAAATTTAAGTCATTCTTAAAAACTTTTATTAATAAAGAAAGCCACAACAAAAGAAGTGATATTTTGTACAAATTTTTAAATAAGACAGTGGTTAAAGTTGTTGTCAAAAAGTCAAACGACTTATAATTTAGAATGGATGGAACAGTAGTTATAGGTTCATGCTCCTACTAGTAAAGCAATGGTTCTGCAGTTAACTTTTACAACTCCACTACTCATCAACATTTGTATAAACATGAACCAAAATGCTACTCTCCGGTTACAGGCTTACAGCCCTCATTCTAGATCCATGCATCTCACTAGAACTGTACCAGTGGCCAATCTTGTAATGAATGTGAACACACAGGAGCTTACATCAATGAATAAGCAAATCGTCACTCTAATGTAACTATTACATTTCAGCTAGCACATCAAACATGCCATAGAAGCCCGATCTTCTACAATTAGTGAGTCTTCACCTTGTTCTAATCATGTACACTGACGGATGACCTCTCTCAGATTGCAAAAAAGACTTGGGTCATGGCCCATACATTTGTGCCAAAAGGTCCCAGGGGACCTTTCTTTCATACGTTGTACCACTTGATTTTGAATTTGTATTCTTAACACTATGCTTGCACTGTCATTTAGCCCAAACTCATTTCTAAAATGTATTTTCTTATATATGCACATACTTCTATCTAGTACAGATAATGTTCCCTTATACTATAGTTTGAACCGGATGGAAGCCTAGAATAGTACTGCTAGTACTACCTACAATGGGTGTGTTTGGTTGCTGGATTTTGGTGTAGCCGGGCTCAATTGGGCATGCATTTTGGTGTTTGGTTGCCTTTTGGCCCAGCCTGGCCCGGCCACAACCAGCCACCCGTACGAAGATAGCCCGGCTCCGATCGAATCGCACTATTGGCGATTCATTTTGGGCCGTGCTCCGCTAAAATCCGCGTGCTTTCGCTCGACGGCGCGGGCCCGGGCTGGCTCGGCGTGGCCGTCGTATATAACCCGTGCTCTCACCGCCCGGCTAGGGTTAGCTCGGGTACCCACTCCTCCTCACTCGCTCGCTTTCGCCCGCCCGTCCGGTGCTCTCGCTCGTCCCTCTCCTCTCCCCTGCCGTGCCGTCCGTCGTCCACCCACCCCGTCGCCCGCCCGGTGGTCCTAGCAGATCTGGTAAGGTCGATGGTGGTCACTAGTATGAGGCCGGCCTTGCTTCGTTCTCCCTCCCCTTCCTTACGCCCTGCGTTTGTTACGAATCTCGCGGTCTCGGTTGTGTTCTTGTGATTGGATTGGATCTATATCTTTGAGCCTAAGGCTAAGCGGGTCGGTCGATGATGATTACGGATCGGGGAGGCACACCACCACTCGGTGATGCGGCCGATCCTTTTTGTTGCTAGGGTTTGAATAGTACCGCTGCTATGGTCCTCTAGTTTGTAGCTCCGTTCACTAGTCCATTTGGGGTTACAAGTCATTCTTTTTTTTTCGATATGGGAGGCGCACTGTCGGTGTCGCAGCCGATCCATGTCCTATGCAATGGTTTGGCCAATTATGCTGCTTTTTGTGTGGCTGTTCATGCATGTGTGTTCCATTCTTTCGATGCATGTTTCATTATTCTTTAGCTCCATGGTTCGCTCAACTAGGCGTCGCCAGCTTATCGCTAGGGGGGCCGCATTGGTTGCCGTTATCATCGCCACGGATGGTTGTCAGATTTAGGAGGGCAGCTTCTACTAGGCGTGGTATCACACATGGTCCCCTGAGTGCTAGAGAGGTTGAGAGAAACAACAATCTCAGGTTCATTTACCACTGTGATGACCGTCGCTGTGTTGAGCTTTTGAGGATGAGGAAAGAACCTTTCTTCCACCTCTGCAATCTGTTCAAGGAGAGGGGGCTGCTGAGAGCAAGTTTTCACATGATTTGTAGAAGAAGACGGGTTGCCATGTTCTTGCTTGTTGTTGGGCACAACCAAAGATTGGGGGTCCTCACTCCCCGTGTTCGGGAGGTCCCTAGAAACCATCAATAGGTATTTCCATGAGGTGTTGTATGCAGTAGGTGAGCTGAGGGATGAACTGATTAAGCCACCCACTGGTGAAGTGCCTGCCAAAATCAACAACAGTAGGAGGTGGAACCCCTTCTTCAAGGTTGGAGATTTTGTTTATCCGTAGTTTCTTGTTCCGGTTTTCCCCTGTCTTGTTTTGCTTACTGGTGCCCTCTTGTTTTAGGACTGTGTGGGTGCCATTGATGGGACTCATATTGATGCAAGAGTCCTTGCAAGGTACAGGGCAGCATTTATGGGGAGGAAGCATTGCACTACCCAAAATGTTCTTGCTACAGTGGATTTTGATTTGAGGTTCACTTATGTGTTGGCCTGGTTGGGAGGGGTCGACTCATGATGCTAGGATATTAGCGGATGCTTTGAATAGGGAGGATGGCCTTAGGGTTCCACCGGTGTAGTACTCCAACCCCTCTAGTTTACTAGTAAAGGCCCCTAGGTTCATGTTTAGTCCTCTAATCCTGTTCTCACTTTTCATTCCTAGGGAAGTACTACTTGGTTGATGTTGGTTATGCTGTCAAGCCTGGTTTTCTGCCACCATACCGAGGCACAAGATATCACCTTCAGGAGTTTGGTGTTAGAAGCCCCCAGAACCCTAGAGAGTTGTTCAACCTCAGGCATTCATCCCTGAGGGTGACTGTTGAAAGGGCCTTTGGTTCTTTGAAGACTAGGTTCAAGGTCCTGTACAGCAAACCCTTCCATCCATACAAGACTCAGGTGAAGCTGGTCCTTGCCTGTTGCATCCTGCACAACTGGATTTTAGGTTTTGGGCAGGATGAAATCATACCACTTGAGTCTGAATGGCAACCTAACCCCCCCCCCCCCCCATCTGAATGGACCCAATGACAATGGCTATGACAACCATACATGGGCAGCAAAAAGGGATGAATGGGCAGCTCAAATGTGGGCAACAAGGAATGGGGCTCATTAGGGGTGTCATCTGCAGCAGTACTACCATCTTTCCTGATTAGCATGTAATTTGAACTATTTCTGAGACCAGTTCTCCTAGGCAATGATGTCATTGTTGTGAACTTATTTGGTCATGTGAGTTGTATTTGAACTATGTTCTCTTGTTTGAACAACATCTATTTGGTTGTGTATGTGGTCATGATTTCAATTCTAATTCTGTTCATGTGCATCCATCCTTGTACCCTGTTGTGTACTGCTCCATGCTTGTGTTAGCTATGGAGGGTGTGGATGTCTTTCATGTTTTTGGTGAAGAGCAGCCAGATCCCTATGCCCAAGAACAGCCCGAGGTGGAGGTCCTGCTTCCAGAACAAGGTGTGCAGATTCCTAGGCTTGTTTGGACTCCCCCAATGTCCAAGAGGATGCTAGAGAAGTTTGCAGATCTGGTGACTGAAGGAGTGAGGACTGACAAGGGCTTCAAAGATGTACATGTGCAAGGTGTTGCCAGAGACTTGACTGCATTCTTCAACCTTGCTATCCACAGCTCTCAGGTCACCAATCACCTAAGGAAGTGGAGTGCCAAGTGGAAGAAAGTTGTGCACCTGAAGGGGCTCAGTGCAGCTGGATGGGATGAAGATAGGTGTATCATTACCATGGATCCTAGCCACTACAATGGCCACATCAAGGTAGTTGCTGTCCTGTATATTTTTACCATGTTCCTTTCATGCATCACTGTTGTCATTACTTTGTAATCTGACTAGGCCTCTTATGTTCATGATCTGCAGGATCATGCTAAGGACAAGGAGTTCCTGAATGTGCCCATCACCAACCACGCTTGATGCAAACCGTGTTTACCGTGGTGTTGCCTCCGGTAAGTGGGCAATGGGTAGCAATGAAGACCGGGCACTCCTCCTATCCCAGAAACAATTGATGTGGAGGATGACTAGCCTGACCAAAACAAGCAGCCAGGTCAGAACCACAATCAGGCTCACAAGGACAATCAGAGGGACAAGGACAAGGACAAGGGCAAGGGCAAGGGCAAGGGGAAGGACAAGGTGGACCTCAACCATGGGAAGGAAGACATTGGGGGCAGTGGCAAGAGGAAGAGAGGCCTTCCTGAAGATGATGTGGCCTTATTTAAGGGAATGACTGCCGCTGTCCAAGGTCCGAAAGCAAAGGCTATAAGTGAAGGGAATCACTTTCGAGGCAGCCCCCGAATCTATGAAGCGTTGATGGGGTTCCAAACTACTCCGAGAGGTGACTTGATGCAGTACGAATCACCCGATGCGTAACAAGGGTACAACACCGGTGTTTGTGAAGTTTAGTGCGAAGACAAAGAACTATGGGTCAATGACCATCCGGCCGCAGGCTAGGGCTAGGATGGCATTCGGTGATCAAAGCCGATGTCAAAAACACGTAGCGCTTATACCCTTTTTGATGTGCTCGGGTAGATTATGATAGCCAACTAGGTGTTAGTTAGTTATCATTCTCTGATTGTTACATGTTTTGTTCATCTAAAACTCATTGTGAGAGGAGGTTCCTAACATTTGGTGAGACTTGTTGGTGGGAATTCTTTGTATGAACCTAGCTTCATTTGACACATGGTTTATTTGAAACATGGTTTATTTGACACATGCATTGTGACTGGATGTTGTTTCTCAATTGCGTAGCCACATAATTACCTGACTGTTGCAACCAATCTTGACAATTGTCTTGTGATTGCAGTTCACAAACATGAGGTGCTACACTGTGTTCGTTGGCCGGCAGCCAGGGGTGTACAGATCTTGGGCAGATTGTTGCCAGCAAGTGCATCGTTTTCCTGGAAACAGGTATCTCAGCTACAGCTCCTATGAAGAGGTCAGGTCGGTCGTTCGAGGAGTTCCAGAGGAGGCAACTGGAGCAGGAGAATGATCATGTTGAAGAAGAGCTACCGGGGATGCTCGAAATGGATGCCAACATCAATGTTGGGGACCGAACGTCAAAGACTTCATCATTGCTAGTTTAGTTGTGATTGTTTTAGTCCGGTTTGTAGGATTTTGGTTCATTTGAACAATGCATTGTAATTGCCGACCTGAGCATCGTGTTGTACCGTGGCAGAAAACTTGAACCATGTGTGGTGCTTGAACAATCAAGAAATCTGCCTTTGTTTTATTCATTTGCGTACTCTTTTTTTGTAAATGAAAATGGCAAACTACCAATGGCAACATCATACCGAGGCAATACAATACAAACGCTGAAATGGCAACATCAAATCCTTACACAAGGAAAACAAAGAAGAAGATTAACCAAACGAAGCATCAACCCGCGGCTACGGCTTCACCGCATTATATTGCATCATTGTTTCACGGGTCCCAAGCCAAGCCCAATTTGTACAAGTTTGCACCCAACCGACACCAATTGGGGCACATAACAAAAGATGCCATAACCGGGCATTTCTAAGTGCTTCTATAGTTAGGCACTAACACTAGGTCCATCACCAAACAAACATACCAATGGCCATCAGTGGCCCAAAAAAGCAGTGCAAAGGCTGCAGAGTTTAGCTCTCCTAACCATCAGTGCTACCAGAGTGTACCACTCCTAACCACCATTAGTTCTAGACAACCGCATCACTACTACCAAGGTTACTTCTACCAACCGCATTAGAGCCATGTCCGCTAAGCCCGAACAAACAAAGAGCAGCTACCACTAGTGTCGCCAACCAACAAGCTTCACCGAACCATCACTTCTTGAAGAGGATCACCACCAGCTCGATCACAACCACAGCGAGGAGGCAGTGCACCAAGTACTGGAGCTTCAGTTTGTCGATGACGGCACAAACAGCCTTCCTGTGGTAGCCGGAGCACACCCTGTGAGCAATCCTCTTGGTGCGAGCCACCTCGTCCTCTAGGTCCTTCTTCTCGTTGTGGATGGTCTCGTTCGCCTCGAGGGTGTCCATTAGGGTGTCGTGCGTCTGGCTCTCGATGTGCTTGGAGATGTCGAGCTCATGGAACAAGGTCTCCAGGGTCCTCTGCACGCGCTCCGGCCAAGGGTCGTCGAGGTAGTCACGGAAGTCACATCGCTCATCTTTGTCCTGCAAAAAACAGAGCACATAACCAAGAATCGATAAAACAAAAACAACCACCACTAACTGAGGAAGAACCGAACAATCGAGTTGCCGTACCTTCAAAGGGCAGCCCATGAAGCGCCTACCGGCATGCTTGCCACCCCAAGCTTTCTTCAACACACAGTGCCGGCCATGGTAGCACAGCGGCACGGGCACATGACTAAGGCCGCACCGGTGGGACTCGGGACCCCGGTCGGCAAGCTCGAGTCCGTGAAACCCTAATGTGTATGACAAATCCTCAAAGATCAAGTAATCAAGAAGAAGCCTACGCACTACATTTGGGGAAAAGGAACAAAACCAGCCGATTAATTGTGGATCGAGCTAACCCTAGATAAATTCGAGCGAAAAGTGACCACTAATCGGATTCAAACAACTATGCGATGGGGATTGGGGTAGGCGGCGCCATCAATCGGGACAACCGAATCAAGAAACACAAATTTGACGGAACAAACCAAGAACTAGGGTTTGGTCGGATCGAGTAATACCGATTCTCCAGATTGGTTGGAGGACTCGCCGTGCTTTCGTAGAAGTGGCCTCCATGGAGTGGGGGCGGGCGCTCCTCGCCGGCGAGGATGCCGCGGTGACGGCGCGGGGGACGAATCGCGCCGGCACCCGCACTGGGTCCCGGTGCACCGCTCCAATGCGCTTGGCGCATGCCCGCCGCGCCCCCGCTTCCGGCACGTCGCTCATCGCCGATGTAGGTCGTCGAATCCGCCGGGGTCGGAGGGAGGGGAAGTAGACGGGGAGGCGAGGAGGCGAGTGGTGAGCTCGAGTGAGTGAATGAGTGCGGTGAGGGAGAGGGGAAGAGTGTGGAAGCCGACGGGTCTTTATATAGGACGGTGGCACGAGAGGGAGGGGTAAGTCGACCAATTGGTCCGTGGGTGACCGAATCCGGATTAATTATGTAACCAAACAACACCATGTGAGCCAGAATGGGTTGGGATCAGAATTCTAGCCCAAACCAAACACCCCAAACTCCAGACCGGGCTCAATTGGGCAGCCAAATCTAAAATGGACCAAACAACCCATGGCTGCCACAATGGGCATGGCCCAACCTGGCCAGGCTAGGGTGGGCTAGCCAGGCCCAACCTGTCACCCTAACCAAACACACCCAATAGTG
The DNA here is from genome assembly GCA_015847255.1 of Hyparrhenia diplandra. Taxonomy (NCBI): domain Eukaryota; kingdom Viridiplantae; phylum Streptophyta; class Magnoliopsida; order Poales; family Poaceae; genus Hyparrhenia; species Hyparrhenia diplandra. The sequence continues at coordinate 29,364 of JADLZK010003736.1, forward strand.
TTCCCTCCTTCCTTTTATATTCATCAGGGCCTTTGGGCAGCGAGATGGCCTCCCATACCCTACAACAGCGTTAGAATCTATTTGCACCATTTCAGTTTTCTTTCACAATACATCTCCAACACAATATGCTTGCATAGTCATATCTTGTAGTTTGAACTGGATGGAAGCCTAGAATAGTACTGCTAGTACTACAACAATGTTCCCTCCTTCCTTTTATATTCATCAGGGCCGTTGGGTAGTGAGATAGCCTCCCATACCCTACAACAGTGTTAGAATCTATTCGCATTGTTTCAGTTTTCTTTCACAGGACCTCAACTGTACTGTGATACCTATCAAGAATGGGAAAAGTTGTCAGCAATGAGTACACTTGTGGCAGTGTTATATATCTCACAAGCGAGAGAATACACAACAAGATACATGACTGATTCCTTTCAACTATTAATAAGTTAGTGTCGACCTTATGAACATTATAGTGGAACCCTAATGGAGGAATGAACATAATACTAACTATATCCAAATGAATAAGTAGCAGGTTCAAGTAGGCTTGTTAGATGGGGAGCACCTAATTGTGCTGTTACGCATAAAGCGAGCAGCACTTAACAATGATACACCCATACTTAGTTCAATATTGCCAAAAGTACGCCAATACAAGCATAATATTTCACAAAAACACGCCTCGAGGATATAGCAAAACACAGAAATCTATTATGCATTCAGGCTGACTGCACCATTTGCAAACACTACAGCCATCCTTAGTTCACTTGTGTTCAACATTACACAAACATGACTAAAGTTCTTGCAAGCAACAAAGGGTCATATTAATATTACAGTCGAATAGTTAGACCATAAGTACTAGCCTTAATAGGAGGTATTTGGTATTAAGGACATTAAAATGCTAGTGGCACATAGGCATGATTCTAGTTCATTTCAGGGAAGCAACCTTAGCAGCAGCTACGTTGAAAGACTCATTGCACTTATCAGAAGCAAAGTCAAGACATTGAACAATATCATGTATGAAGGTCATTTCAATGCCAGCATGACGACTTACTACTTGGCAGGATATGACTCAAGGATGCCGACATGGTAACACAGTTTATGATATGTTCCAATCTGTACATACATATTGGTGACCCTGCAGACAGTTGCTAATGAAAGTAGCATCTGGTGTTTAGCATGGGCCAATGCGCCCGTGTGTTCCTCCTTTGGTCAATCGGTCAATCGCCTGGGGGGGGATACTCTCTCGGGGCAATTATTTGTATGGCCCTCCGAAAGTTCGCGTGTATCTCTATGGCCTTTTTTTTTTTTTCAAAGTTAGCTCTATGGCCCTGAAAAAATTTGTGTTAGCTCTATGGCCTTTCGTTACCTTTTGACACTTGACGGTGTTAAGTCTTGGGGAAAAGACCATTATACCCGGCCCCGACAAAAAAAAAAAAAACCGCAACAATGCATACATCCGCTCATTTTTCTTCTGCAGTATCTGATCATACCGAGAGGACTTCTGATGGTACCGCTTGTGACACCAATCCATTTAAATTAGTCAACTAAGCTATACGTGCTGAAGTAAATGCACTAGGTTCCAAACATCCATAGGCCAAGCATAAGCATAGTGATCAGAGAAGTAGGCTTGCCACACGTGCGCATCATAAGGTTTGGCGGCCGTAGTGGTAGATGGTAGAGATGTGGCTCCCGATGACAATGGTGTAGACCCCTTGCTGGTTGAGGTCGATGGGCGCGAGGCACTTGAGGCCAGTGTGCTAATCCCCGAGGAGGCAAAGTGTATCCCGAGGAGGCCAATCATGCCTGTAGTAGCCGAGCACCTTGAGCACGTTGCTGCCGCCCCTCGTAGTCGTAGCCATCGGTGGCGGCGCCGGTCCGACGCCCGGCGGTGGCGGCGGTCTCTACGGCAGCGCGCGCTGCAAGCCCCGTCCCCGTCGGTTTTTTTTTCTCGCGAAATTTGTCCGCGACGTGAGCCGAAGTGGGGGCGCCGTTCGCCAAGGGCGGGGGCAGGGGTATTTTGGTCATTCTTCCTATTCAACAAAGTGGTAACCCTAACCGACTTTCCTACAAAACCTAACGGAAGGCCATAGAGTTAACCAAAATATTTCTCAGGGCCATATAGCTAACTTCAAAATAAAAAAAGGCCATAGAAATCAATACTAACTTTGAGAGGGCCATATAGATAATTCTCTCTACTCTCTCCCTATGTACTACTTTCTTTCTTAATGAAATGAACGCAACTCTCTAGCATTTTCGACAATACGCTTGGAAGCAATAGCTGCAAACAAGACCACTTGGAAGCAGTAGCAAATGCATCCGTCAACAACGAGTCGCTAAACTTACTATAACATTATGATCTATATTACGTAAAGATCACTAGCGAAAAACCAGTACCTTAAAAATCCTAGGAAGAAGCTTGAAAATGAGAATTCATCACTTGGGTCCCCTTTAAGGCCTACTTTTAATCTCCTTTGGAAGTAACATAGGTAAATCCAGCTCATGTGTAGATGCTAAATAATATGCTGGGAAGGTATGACATCGATTCCTTTATGAAGACGCTTACAACAACCGAGGTAAATGCAACAACAGATGGAATCCACTGAATAAACAGGAAAAAATGCTAGGAAACCTTGGGAGATAATCGTGTTAGAATACAGGCGCCCTCTAGGCAGGCCATGGACCAGGCGCCCAAGCCCATATGGCTGGGCTGCTAGTTGATTAGGATAGACCTGAGAGATTAGGCAAGGATCACCGTTGATTGGGTGTTTCTATAAACCCTAGTGATCCTTGCCTATATATGTAACCCATGTACCCATGTCTATCAATTAACAATCCAGGTGATCTAATCGCTCTCATGGTATCGACCACCTAGCTAGGTTAGATCCTAATTTTTTCGCCGCCCACCTCATCTCGCGCCGACACTTCCCTCGTGCGCTCACGCCGCGGCCGGCTCCTCTTTGCCGCAAAGCACCATGTCACCCTCCACTCTACGGCACTTCCCGGGCCCTGGTTCCAGGACAATTCCGCCCAAGAGCAGGCCAACGCCGCCGCCGCGGGTGCCCAACTCCAGGAGAAGGAGCGCGCGGCCGCCCAGAGCGGAGCACGCGGCCGCCCTGGCCCGCACGGGTCGGCTGGCGAGAGGCCGCGACCATCGCCAAGGATCGCGATGCAGCTGCTGCTCGCCGCTGACACTGGCTCACGCAGCCAAGGCCCAAGAGTACGCCGCTGGCCGCCTCGTCCCCCGACGGCGCGGCCGGAGGCGGCTCCTCTAACACCTCTTTGTCGACGCCCGATCTCGCCGCCGCCATGCTTACGCACGAGGCCATGGCCCTGCTGCAACTCCACGCCGGGCAGCCGTCGCCGCCAACAACATCCGGAACCACGTCACCATCACTCGACATCGACTTGGGAACTTCAACCGTTAGCGCGATCAACCGCTCATCCTCGGCAAGTTCTCCCTCCAGATCATGTACGTGAGGACCCCCGCCACGCCTCTCCCCGACCGTTTCGAATGGATTACGCCGTCAAGTCTTGATCGCCGCAACCCTCACCGACGACCTTGCGGAGATCATCTCTGCCTGGGGGCTCCACCGCCGCCATGCTCGGGCGGCTCGCCGTCGAGTTCTAGTTCCTCGACAACCGGTAGGCCCGCTCCATTCACCTCAAGACGCGGTTTCAAAACTTCATCCGTGGAGACCCTCCGCCACCGACCATCGCCGCCGCTTGAAGAAGATGGCTGACGATCTCACGACCCTTGGGGAGGTCATCACCGACTGGACACTCGTCCTCAACGTACTCCGTGGCCTCAACAAGCGCTTCAGCCATGTCGGCGCTCTTCTTCGCCGCACCAGGCCCTTCCCCACCTTCCTGGAGGCCCGTGATGACCTCATCCTCGAGGAAATCACCCTGGAGAACAAGAAGGACACCCCTGCCACTGCTCTTGCTGTTTCTATAGCAGCCTCGTCGCCGACGAACACCTCGGGCTCCGGGGGTACTGGCAGATCCAAGCCCTCCAATGCCAACCGCCGCAGCAAGTGTGGTGGTGGTGGCAGGGGGGGGTGTGTTTCCAGCGGCAACCAGCAGCAGTAGCAGCGCCCTCCATTTGGTGGCGGTTAGCAGCAGCAGCCACCGGCTGGTGCCTAGTAGCCCGGTGCCGGAGGCCATCCCTGGCCCAGCTTCTACAACCCATGGATGAGTTCCATTTAGATATGGTCCAGGGGCCCTGACCTCCCTTGGTACTGATCCCGGTGCCCCCTCACCTCCAGGCGTAGCACCAGGCCCTCCAGCAGGCACAGCAGCAAGCGCTGCTTGCACAATAGCAGCAGCACTTCGCCTAGCAGCAATTCGGTGCCACTCTTAATGCTACCAGCTAGTGGGGCAACTGATGAGCCCGGCCCACCAGGAAAGGCCCAATCACCCCAAAAGACTAGTTTGCTAGGGGAAGGGTGGATTCCTCCTCCCAAGTTAAGCAAGGTGAGATTAATTTGGACGTGAACGACTGTCGCCTACACTGTCGTGCGCCTGGCCAAACTGCATAGACGGCTGCCACCTACACTGTTGTGTGCCTGGCCAAATCGTGCCCTAGGATGTCCTCATCATTCTCACCCCCTTAACAAGGGCCCAGCTTTAATAACAAATGATGAGTCCGGCCGATCAGTTGGTATTCAAAGACTTGTTCACGGTGCATTTGGATTTTTCTTTGCCAATGGCTAATTATAGTCTTGCTAATAAGGAGATTAAATGTGTGCCGACACTTTATTTGAGAACCTGTGATCCCAGTTACTATGATTGGGAAGATGCAATGCACTTTTTATTGGGGGGTCGTGGACTCGAACCACACATGTAGTTGTTCTTTGCCAAGAAGACATTTTCTGATATTCTTTCTCCATGGTGGCGGGAATTCCATAAGCGCCGCATGATGAGAGGTGAAGAACCTTGTAGTACATGGGACGATATGAAAGCTGTGTTACAATGGCGCTTTGGTTTTGGTCCAAAGCCAATTGTTCGTTCATCATAGAGTGTTGATCTTCTTGCTCCTCGCCGGAAAGTTACTGGTATTAATCCTAATGAGAATCAATTGGGTTCATATTTGAAGAATATTGATGATCCATATAAATTTGGAAAGAACAATGTGGCTATAAAAGAGCCTGTTCAGAAGGTTGATATTTCTAATAAAGAAGATTCTAATTTGTTGTCAAGTCTTGTAGTACCCAAACCGATAGTTATGCATGGGTGTGTTGAGATTTCTTCTACATCGGGGCTGCATAATAGTGTTTCTTCTTGTGAAACTCAATCGACAATCAAAATTGATGATACAAATGATGCATCAGATGGCTTATCTATGATGGCACGAGATGTGCAAAGTGACAGTACAGCTGTTATGGTGAAGGGGCAGCGGTCCGATATATTTCAGTCCGATTGCAAAATACAAGACAAGGTATGCAAAGTGATTATTGATGGTGGAAGTTTTGCTAATGTTATTAGTTCTGATTTAGTGAATGCATTATCTTTGTCTACGCGGAGGCTTCCAATGCCACGCTATATGCAATGGATGAATCAAAGTCGTACACTAAAAATTACTCATAAAGCTCGAGTTAAATTTTCAGTTGGAACTTATATTGATACAGTGGATTGTAATGTGGCACCATTGAGTGCATGTCATTTATTGCTAGGTCGACCATAGCAGTTTGATCTTGATGCTACTCATGGTGGTCGTTCCAATACGTATTCATTTATGTACAAGGGAGTTACACATGTGCTGAAACCAATGCCTGAGAGTGCTATCAAGACTGAGGTATTTACCACATTGAAAGTGAAGAAAAAAGTTGCTGAAATTACCCCAAAGCCGAGGACGGCTTTGCTTCAAGAAGGGGAGAGTGATGTGATTACCCCTACTTCAATAACTACTGCAAATGGGACTGAGGGTGTTTCAGTTATGGATTCTGTTGTTTGTCAAACTAATAAGTGCATGGTATCTAAAATTGTAGCGGATGTGCAGAAGAGTGAAGGCATAGTTGCTACGAAGCCTATTAAGTTTCATTCTGCAGCACAAGAGACTCAGGATGCACCAATTATGGCTTCTAATATTACGCAAGTGACTAATCATAAGATAGGAGATGTTAAATATATTTCAAAGCTGAGGACGACTTTGTTTCAAGAAAGGGAGAATGATGAGCCCATGGCTCTACAAGTTAATATTTCGGGTGATTTATCGGCTAACAATATGAAAGATCCACATTTCTTAAACTTTGGTGCATTTTCATTTGATATAAGGCAAAATATGAATAAGGAACCAGAATTATTTTGCCCAGAAATTATATCAACCAAGAAGCACAGTTTTGTGGGGATTAATCTACGTAAGAAAGATGATAAGAAGACAAGTAAATTTATTTAAATTGGGTCTATGCATCTCGATATCAAATGATCTATTTTGGAGACTGATTACAAGGGGTCACGACATGCATGCTGCTACTATGAGAGATGCATGCTGCTACTATGAGAGGTTGTGCTTGCTTCATGGACGCACATTTTAAAGTAATTAGTAGGGTTAATTGTGTGGTTGTGTCGATTGTGAGTTCTATTTTTGTAATACCGAATAGGGTGATGGACCATGCATGTGCCTACACGCACTTAATAAGGCCACAATCAGCCATGTATTAGTAGATTGAATTTTATTGTGGAATTTTATTAGAATACAGGCACCCTCTGGGCAGGCCATGGGCCAGGCGCCCAAGCCCATATGGCTGGGCTGCTAGTTGATTAGGATAGACTTGAGAGATTAGGGAAGGATCACCGTTGATTGGGTGTTTCTATAAACGCTAGTGATCCTTGCCTATATAGGTAACTCATGTACCCATGTCTATCAATCAATAATCTAGAGATCTAATCGCTCTCAAATCAAAACTGATTGCCAAATTAGACAAACTTCTTTATAGAAGTGATCAAACACCTTTGCACTAATCTTAAGCACAAGAAGGTTAAGCTCTTCATCGGGTAAAATTTGCTTGATGCCCACCAGTAATCCCTGAAAGAACTCCATAAAACCCGTAAATAGGTGTGTAAATACAGAATCAGATAGATTTTGTTTCCCTAAAAACCTAGGAGAGTTAAAAGCCTCATTATATTTAGAAGAAGAAAATGGGGAAGACCCAATCTTCTCTAATTTTGACCAAGTTTTTAGAAAAGTAAATTAACATCCACAATTACAATTTAGAAATAAATACAATATCAAGATATTTCATTTTATATTTGTATATTTTAGAGCATTTTCCTATAAACTTGGTTAAAGTTACAAATATTGAACCTATGTTGTAGTTATTATGATATGAATTTTGCAGTATGCACTATGCAGGTAGTTCAGATCAGCTAATGTTTATTTTGTTGTTTGTAACTCTTCACTACCATTCTAAATGGTAATTTCGTTCACAAAGTTAGATCTTAGCAGAGTCATCTATTTTCATTCTTGCTATCTGTATTATTTGGCATTTTGGAAAACATTACCTAGATCTATAATTTCAAAGAACATTATGTAAATATTTTCAGCTTTAGATCTGAAATGTCCTAATTAGATAAATATGAAATTGATTGTACAAAATTCTTTAATGACAACAAACTGATGTTCCATTCAAACTGACAATTGAATTCCATCAGATTCCTCTTGGCTGCAAGGTCCACAAAATAGGGTTTACTGTGTCAAGAATTTGATTTTTAGAACTCACATCAATATTACCAACAAAATGTTCCAAGAATTGAAATTTTCGGCTTTACTTACTTGAGTGGCCTGCACTCCCTAAAACTCCAAATCTGGAGCAGCTTGTTCTTGGACTCCTCTACCCTTTGCAACTCCTCAGCAGCTCATCTGCACACTCACTGCCAATTTCATCTACAAGCAAGGATATTTGAGGGAGAAGTAGGAGTCTAATGTTCTTCACGGCTGTAGCTTGCTCTCTTCTACTTTCCTCTCCTCCCTCTCTCCATACTTTTATGTTGCTGGAGAACAATTTAAGAGGAGAATCAATCATAATTACAAATATTGCAAACCCATTGGGTGTGTTTGATCAGTGTGCCTCAGATCTGAAAAGTCTTACATGCACCGATAACATAATGACTATACTGAGATTTATACCTTCTTCGAATGGGTGGCCATCTTCCAGTTCGAGTTCTTCAACATATTTCAATTCACTGTTTTGGGCTTCCAATTTGCTGCTATCTTCAAGTTGTTTTCAAGAATCCCTAACCAAAAAACAAATAGGGTCTTAGTTAATTAGCTAAGAATACTATACCAGGCCACTTTCTGTAAATGCCCTAAAAGTCTGCTCAAGTTAAGATCACTAAATGTTATTCACATGTCATTTATGTAAAACTAGGGGTGGATGTGGCATAAAAGGTTACAAATATGTAATGGTGATAATGCCAAGTGATTTTATCCTTCAGAGCTCATACCTGACCGTTTGAAAACTACATCATCCGGCGAGAACTTGGAAGAAAATGAGATAGCTGAATTTTCACTTCATCATTTGATTTCTCTCCAGCCTTCTCAACAAAGGCAACATTTACATCAGTGTCAACATCTTTCTGCTTGAATGTTAGCAGTATCCACCCTATGCATAAAAGGATATCATTTGGGTGTAAGTTTGCAAAAGACAATATTTTGAATAAGTTTCAGAATCCTTTTCCAGTAATGCATAATATGCTTAGTAGTGAATAACATATTCAGGAGAAACTGTCATCCAAAACAACATTGTGGCTACTGAGCCTTACCAACTATATCAGTGCTTGAGACACCTTCTATTTGCTTGATTTGCTTGTAACACCCGACCTTCTTTGCTAACACATATGTATCAGTGCCATCAGGCACAAGACAAGGATCATTTCCATAAATAATGTAATCAATGTTGTACTTGTTAAAGAGAGTATTCATGAATTCTTATCTCAAAGGTGCATTGGGAATGACCTCATCAACCTACTTCAGACCACTAACAAGAGTCAACCTAAAAATAGCAAAAATATAAAGACATTTAATATGATGCATTTTTGAGGTAATGAAAGCATAAAACTTTAGATCATTATGAAAATATACTTAAAATAGTAGGTGGGCCCGCGTAGATGCGCGGGTTATGGGTTTAACTGTTGATGCTAAAGTGTTTTATAACGGGTCTATACTATTTGTAACGGGTTTATAATGTTTATGGTAAACGGGTCTTAAAACACGTCTATATATATTGTTCATAATGGGTATGTATTGTTTGTAAAACTGTTTGTACTGTTCATAATGGGTCTATACTGTTCATAACAGGTTTGTACTATTCAATGATCCAAGACTGTTCATAACAGGTTGTACTGTTCATGGGATCCGGTACTGGTGCTCACGTTATAATTGGACCAATGGGGTTGCTCCTTTGGTATACAAGAATAAGAGTATATATATAGATGCATGAGACCATATCAAAATATGTTCACAAACCAGCTGTTCAACAATCACTTTGCTACACTACTGCTGATATGGACAGGATACCTCTCTTCCATGGAAAGGACAAGCAGACCTTTATTTGCCACATTCTCCTCATCACTGACAACTCCAACTACAAGCTGATCTCCCAGCAATTTAGCCTGTCCCAATGCATTTGCATGGCCGTAGTGCTTGAGATGAAAGCATCCATCCACGTACATTGACAGGCCTTTTGTGTTCCCTCTTCTTTGGAACTTGTCCTAGATATGTGCAGAAATACGGAGCAAATGGAGCACCGATTCCCCAAAAGTATCCTGTGGATAACATAAGAATGGTAAGAGTGATCAGAACTCCTCCAATTCCAAACAACTGTGAGTAGTATCCGTTGTTCCAGAGCCCCTGGTGGCTCTCAAATGCTAGTAGTCCCATCATCATCTTCAAACTGGAAGTGTAATCCTGGTAATGTTCTGTCAAAAAATAGAATATCAAAATGAGACTCCAACTTAGCTGACGTATTCTATGGCAAATGAAAACCATTATATATGCAGTAAGGCAATACAAAACATGTAATTTTCAGAATCTTGGGTGGAAGAGTATGGAAATACTCTACCACAGAATAGCCACGACCTTGCAAAATTGGATGCTGCTTTGCCCGCAAGAAAAGGGAGATCTGCTGGAGCTTTATATTCGAAGGATCAAGACGGTGACAAAAGAGGTGTGTTGGCTCCCGCTCCAAGCTCAGACACAAGCTGTCTGTCAAAGACGCAAGCAATAGTTGAAGACTATGGAAGCCTGGCGAATCTGAAGGTGTTTTGAGGAGCTGCCGGCAAGGCCTGGTGGTTTTCTCTGAACGACATTATGGAAGCTACCTGATGGGTGTCGAGTCTGTTTGGTAATGTGGAGCCAGTCTGAAACTTGTAGTTTTGGTTAATTCTGCTGTAATGTTGCCTCTGCTCTGGCAAGAGAGAGTGCTTGTAAACGGCTTAACATCTGTGGTCTATCAACTCTAAAAAAACATGTCATTTTCCATCATTTGGAGGAACCAGTAGCATTTGCAGCTTGATTACTGCCATTTAAGAAACCTAGAAAGTGACTGGACAAAGACATGTTTGATTACTGAAGATCCCAATTCCATCGTCATTCACGTCAATCGCCACACAAATGACACAGGGGGAAAGAGAAACAAAAAAATCGGAATTCCCCAAATCTAAACAAGAAGGACGGCTATATGAACCGAGGAGAAACACCGAAAATATCGAAACAAAGCGAAATGAATCCCAGCACGACAAGGGGACAAGCGGAACCTTTGATCTACAGCTCGAGGTTGTCCGAATCAGATCGACTGGCGGACAGCAGCCTCTATCACCAGCGTAGGAGTGGAGCCTTTCCACCCCCTGGATGTCTCCCGCACCCACCGCCATCAGACTGGTCTGCGGCGGCACTGACTGGCGGCGGTCCATTTGATCGAGCCAGATGGGCTAGATGTGAAGCATGGGGTGGCCTGCCTCCAGCTTTTTGAGGGCTATAGGGAGCTACCCTATACTACCGATTCCAAACACCAGAAGTCTGTACAATTGAGGGTGCAATCTCGATGGCTAGATCATAATGCCATTTCCCTATCAAAAACTGAACTTGACTAGCAGTTCATGATAAGTAAACATGATGGGGAAGGGCCTAACAATGACAGTAGTCTCACTGTCTCCATTGAACAAAGAACTACTATAAAGATATGAATCATATGATGTTCAAATTTCAATGGTTTATTTCCCAAACTACTAAATGTATGTAAGATCACTTGAGGAAAACATAATCTTAGCAGAGTTCAAATCTGTGTGCTTGGACACAGTAAGTTAACTTACAAATACGCGATTTTGACATGGTGAAAACCAACAATTATGAAGAGGCTCTCACAGCGTTATCCCATCCCATGGTTGTCACTACAGAGCCAACCTTACTAAATTGTAATTAAACTGCGGTCATCATTAATTAATAAGTTGATTTGTGTAAATCGTGGTTGCTATCTCGTGGATTACCTAACATATACATTAACAATAAATTGAGCAGCCCACATATAAAACCACAAAACTAACATTGGCTTAGCTTTCACATTATCATGGTAATAGACTGACACCACAGTGGAAAAACTAAGAACCGTAGTGCATCTTTACAACATCATCATGAAGAACAATAATAGCAAGTGTACAGTATTTATAAATAAGTGACACGACAAAAGACAATAAGACAGTAGTAAAAAAAGTAGGTGCATCCAACATGACTCAATGAATATGCTTGTTAGGAAAAATATAAAGATGGATTAACACTTACCCTGTAGTGAATGAATTGTTAAATCTCGTTCTTGCATTTTTAGTTTTTGCTCTTGTTCAAGTTTCAAAAGATGAGAAATCTTATCCCTTAGCTGGTTATTCTGCTCTTTCTCAATCTTGTGCTTCACGGCAAGCATTAAATTTTCAGACTGCAACCAATAACGACACAACAAAAATGTCAAATATTTTCAATTTTTAAGAACTCACAAGAAATGGATTGAATACTATATCAAGTTATACAGCTACAGTTAAGTAAACTGCAACCAAGAGCCAAAGCATCATATTACATAGACTTGATAGATGTATCACAATCACAACAGGTGTAAGACTAAAGAGGGAAGATGAAACAAATTGTGACTATTCACTTAAGCAAACTAGGCCCTTTTTTCAGGGAATAGAAGGCAAGCAACTTAGTTCGTGGACGCCTCCAAATTAATCTAAGCTCTGTTTGGGACCTGATCAGTTTGATACTAATTTAAGCTCTATTTGTTTGATTGCAACAATTTGACCTATGGATTGTTACAGTCTCACTACAGGAATCGGCCGCTTTGCCGAGTGCAAAAACATTTGCCGAGAGGAAAACGTCGGGCACTCGGCAAAATAGGATCTTTGCCGGTGCCGGACTCAAAGACTCGGCAAAGACATCTTTGCCGAGTGTCCGGCTGTCAGCAACCTTCAGCACTCGGCAAACTATACCTTTGCCGAAAGTGTCAAGCCCTCGCGAAATAATGCACTCGGCAAAGAATAACAGGACCAAACTTCGCCGAGTCCGGCGTTAGGCACCGGCAAAATAGCCTACTTTGCCGAGTGCCAACGTGCGGGCACTTTCGGCAAATCCCTCTTTGCCGAAAAGTGTCGCGACGACACTCGGCAACTTATTAATTTCTTTTTTTTTTTTTTTCGTCCCATATTTTTTTGTGTGGCCTTGGTACAGTAATTACATCTCATCTTCAAAATTTGGGACAATTTCAAGTTCTTTTGCTATATTTCATGAATTATTTCTATTTTCTTGCATTTTTTTTGGACCACTCCAAATTTGAACTGTGTTGACGTTTCTTAACGTCGCAGAAGAATCCGCAAGCATACAGAATTATCGTTGTAGCTTTCACCCGGAAATATTCGAGTGGTATCGTATTTTTCCACGAGGAACGGAGGTATTCTCTTCTAACTAGTTCGCCCAAGGACACACAAGGCCAAAGATGGGGAGGATTATCGAGAAGGATTCGTACACCTTTATGGTCTATGGATAGCCTCGCTTTAGAGCTACTTGTTCACCGGGCACCGCAATCGCCCAAACCGGGATGGAGACCGACATTTAGCACCGCACCACACCGAGCGTGGGGGATTACAAGGGACGAACAAGGTCGTCACGACCCGGCCGCCTACCCCCCTCAACCGTGGGATGCGCCACAAAAGATAGGCAACCCCTAGCCTAGACACCACGTCTACACTAGTGATTATCACTCTAGCGTGTTAACAAGGCTTACCCATCCCCGGGGTCCTTCTACTAGAGCGCCGCCCGAAGGAACGACTATCAATCCCGCAAACAAGTAGATAAAGTTTGGATAAACAGTAAGACAATAAAGGTTATCAGAACCGAGGATGCTTGCTTAGCCGGGATCCCGTGAAGGTGCTGAGCACGAATCCACCAAGGTACAAGTCCGAGGAGATACCGACAAGTCCGGCACTTCCCGCTCCCGGCCCTCACATCTCTCCTCCGCGAGGGTGCGGCCGCACCCAAAGGTGCGCGCGCACCAATATTATCTCCGTTTGGGCTGAAACTTTGCATGAGCACGTGGGCCTCGAAGTTAGCTTCGTTTCGAGTATTCGTTCGCTGAAATCCGATTTCGTATGAGAAAGTTATGCCCAAAACATTGAACCCATGTCCCGCGGCCCGTTTATCATTTCATGTTGGATTCGGGCCTCGACCACTTGGGCTTGTGTTTGGATATTGATATTTTATGGGATTTTCTCCTCTCTTCTCCTTGCTTTGCTTATGTCCATTTAGGGCCTTGTTATCTTTTATATGTTTTCCTTTGCTTTTGGCCCAAAATGTATATGTTTCCAACATTGCCCTGCAAAACAAGTGAAGTACCAAAACTTGTGGAAATGGTTAGCTCAAATCTCTATTTCTATTATGTTTTGGTAGATTTATACTAATGTTGACGGTATAAAATATGTAGTTAACGACCGTCAACAAACTCCCCCCACTACACCACAACCCTTAATCGGCGACTTTCCATCCGTTGCTATATGGGATGTACAACGTCTTTCAGTCCGTGGCTAAAAGTTACAGCGACGGACCCCTGCAGATGCTAATGAAGCCGTGGTTAAATGTATACAGCAACGGACCCTTCTTTAGCCACGGACCATCCAACGATAAAGCTTTTAGCAACGGATAACCAGTCGGAGCTTTTAGCAACGGATGGTCCATTGTAATATTGAACTTATAGCAACCGACGGTCCATCGTGCTCAATTAAATATGTAAAAAAAAAATAAAAGCTACATTCTAAAGGTATAGCTAATGATCAAACATTAGCTATACCTTGATTCACATACACAGAGGTGATGACGTTCAAAAGTGATAATGTTATCCATACATTGATTCACGTATCAAACAAATACATTGTAAATGTAATGTCACTTAAAATCAAACTAGTCACTTAACATGAAGTTAATAATTTGACAGATCAAGTCCAAACTCTAGCTATATTGAGTTCAAAGACCATCAAGTCCAAACTCTAACTACACAAAAAGATTGCATAGTGCAGACAGCAAAGTGAGGCTTTCAGCACAAGCAACTGATTGTCCAATGTCATCCACTCCACTACTATCTGCAAGTAAAGAATTAGTTATTGGTATGGCACATCCATAAGAAATATTTCAGATAAGGAACTGTGTACAAAAATATTTCAGATTTGAGAAATCAATATTTGTTGTCTCCCACAGCAACCACTTTATTTTACTGAAGGAGAAATCAGCCCATCACCGAACTCTGATTCTTTGCACTTGCTTGCCTAATAGAGACCAGTACAAGTTGTGTTGAGTGATGTCATTTATAAATTCATGATAAGTTCATGTGCTATGTCATTTATAATAGAGACCAACAACAAAACACATCTACTGGCAAAAACTAAGTTTCAGTGGAAAGGGAAGCTCCTACAGCAGGATGAACAGAAGGGGAGCCGTGGCAGCAAAATCGAACCTTGGGGTCACAGGTGAGGATGTTGTGAGGCCGGGACCCAATGCTTGAGAAGAATTAGTCTAACAGTGTCTTTAGTCCAGATTGGGTTTGCATTTGAAGAGTACCTGAGAAATAATCACAATCAGCAGCAGTGTGCTGTAGCCTGTAGCTGCACCATATCTGAGTGTGTAAAATTGGAGCTATTCAGTAAGCATGCAAAAGTCAGGAACCATTGTCATCCGCCTCCACTAACTGTTGGATGGAATATTCTTTCTCGAGCGAATGCTAAATTGCTAGTCATTACATATACATAGCGTTTCTCTACATAAGGATGAGCATTCAGTAAGACATTACTAAATAAAAGGTTGCACTGGCATCTCAAATCCAGAATCAGAGTTTAGGTTTTATAAATAAATTCAGTTTTCAATCATGTCAACTCAGTTTTGAATTTTCAGTTCTATCATCACAAATTAAGAAAGTGTTCTGCAGTTGGCTTAAAGTTGACTGCAGGTCCACTCTTGGGGCAGGGAGGGCAGGTGTATATACAGCCATACTGCTGTCAGCATGGCTGTTGAAGCTGTTATCTTGTTCATTCTATTTTACTAGAGTTGGATTCTATTAGAGTTGGATTCCTAAAAAACAACCTGTAGTAGTGTCTATCGTGAGCATGGTAAGAAACTAATATAATAACTCATATGTATAAGCTCTACCTCTTTAAACTGACATGTAGTGCCCAGTCCATGGCTTTAACATCTGTATCAAATCGTTTCTGGAAAGTCAAGAAAAATAAGCCAATCAGTCCAAGGATGCATAATCTGGACAAAACATCTAAACACACTGTCTTGCAACCTGGCGGCTAAACATCTACAATCCACTCTGAGATAGCACAATAAAAGGCAGCAAGCACATGTAAGAATACAAACATACAAACACATGTAAGAATACAAATCGCAGGAAGTAAAAGGCACTACATATCAGCCTTTGTACCAGCATAGGACTTATCCTTGGAAGAGTAGTGTCTGCGCTCACGTTCCTCAAGTTCCTCTCGGATGTTCCTCTTCTGTAACTCCTCTTGGGTCTGTTGACCGTCTTTTCTGTACACATGGGCAAAAAAGTGAGTTATGGAGGGACAAACCTCAGCCTGACATACTCACAATGAAAATACCAGCCAGCAGCTTTTTAACAGAGACAATCAGTGAGAATAATTATAAGAAATATCTTAACCATGTCTAATGGGGTTAGTTGTGATTCCCAAATACTTAAAGGGATCATATACATCTTTGTAACCAATATAGTGATGCTGAAATTTTCTTTGCCTTAATTAAGCAAAGGCAGCGATTAAGATCTGTAAATGCCTGAGTTGACGTTGACACAATTATCGCCTCACCAAAGTGAAAAAATAATACATTGTACGACGGACAAGACATGTAAGCAAAATCTATAGTTTACACCTTATTTTGCTAGACAAGATAGAATCTCGAGTTACTAGTTGGATACTGGGTTACCCTCACATGAAATCCAAATTACATACATGGTGGCAGTCATACAATTGTCGGAGGTGGAACAAAAGAAATGCATTCCATTATTTGCAAGCAATCAGGTGGTATAGAAAGCTAATCAAGCAGGATTAAGAACTGTATAATTATCCTAAGATGTATACCAAAATAGGACCATTAATTTGGCAATCTGTGAAGTAAGATAATCATTAGTGCAAGCAAACATGGCCCATCAAAGCAAACATTACAGTTTCGCTTGCTGCATGCTTTAGCAACACTTGGTCCTACTGCATGTTTATTTTATACAAAATGTTTGGCACATGATATTCAGTCAGCTAAGGTAGCACTTGGCACTTGCTATTCAGTTCGGCTGACAGATAACACAAATGCTTGAGTTGACTCATGGTTAGCTAATCTCTCTCAATAATTAAAAAAAAGAACTACATTTGCAGGAAACAAAATGGCAAGAACAACAAATCTAACTTAAATAAAATCCCATAGAATGTATGCTTACCTCAAGGCATAGATGAATGACTGAATTGCTATAGCTTTCAGCTGTACCTAAACAATAATAAAGAAATCAGAGGATTCATAAACCTAAAGCTAATTGGCAATAATTACTAACATAAATAGAAGTAATATAAACCTAAAGCTATAGCTTTCAGCTGTACCTAAACAATAATTACTTTCTCAGCTAATTGGCAAACTTACTTTGGTATGTGTACCTACCATAAATTATTTTTCAGAACTGAATTTTCAGATCATAATTATTAGCTACAACAGAAAAGGGACGAGGACTGTTAGACTGTATGTGTACCTACCCAGCACGTCTGAACGGACTGAAGTCTCAGCTAATTCAAAGGCATGTAAATTCAAGCAAGTATGATGTCCTCAGTCCAAATTGCAGCTATCATATAAAAATGAACCATATCAATTTGGGGAAAGGAGATAACGAACGGACATATGCACAAAACCTGAGCAGCTAGGGTTACCTAAATGAAATCCATGAACTACACACTTAGGCCTCGTTCGGCAGCATGGTTTTCAATCCTAGCCGGAATGCTTCAGGGCAAGGATTAAGTGAATCCAGTTGGTTCACTGAAACCTGGTCAGCAATGGATCCGATCAGTTTAGGAACCAAACCTGATCACATGGAGCTGTTCGTTTCAGCCAGGAATGAAAACGTGAGCAACTTGACTTAAACTAGTATAATGTATGCTACGGCAGCTTATAACCAAATAGATCAAATCAAATAACTAAAAGGCTAAAATAACTAAAAGGCTAAATCCACCACTGTACTCAAGCTCAAAATACAATTCGATAAAATTTCAACCAGCTAGCTCTCAACCTGAACACAGCCCTTACAAGGACAGTTTAAGATCGATAAAATCTAGAAGAAAAGCACCAGCAGAGCAAATTAAATTACAATTCTTTCACAAGTTTGCATACCCTCACAAATTCACCAGTTTGCATACCCTCCAGACACATTCACCAATTTGCAAGAACAAGGTCAAAAACGAAGAGAAACTAAAACATGTGAATGCCGTTTTTCTGAAGCCATCTCAACAAAAGAGAACAGGCTGATTCCCAAGTTCTGCTCCCATGTTGTGCTAATGCCTCATCTGTAATCACAAGAAAATAAATAAACCCTTTGAATCAATGCAGACATTTGGTACGGGATGGATTACAAGTAACAAGAGAAGAACATGGTAAAATGAATAAAATCTGTAACTGTGAATAGCTGACATAGTAAAATGAATTTGTCAGATGTGCTAGCTCTTGGTGCTACTTTCAGTCGACATAACCAGCTAGCTATCCAGGCACCAGGAGGGTAACTGAATCCAGAAAACAAGCCAATGAGATGGCACTAATCATACCCTGCATCTACTGTCACTGTTGGGATTCTAATAAAAACAAATTCAGAATCCACTCGTGAACAACACATTTCCAGCAGTTGGTGGGAACATGGGCCGCTGTATAAAAGATTCAAGTCACTGCATCCTGCCTCTTTCACCATCAAGGCAAAAAATGGCCATAGAGCTCAACTGCAGCTGCTGGATGTTCACAGCAAAGCTACTGCATGCTTTTCAACTGGGGTTCAGAGGGAAGCTGTTTACAGCAACCACGCCAGACATGGCTGCTGACTGAATTTGACTGACCATCACTTATTTGAGCAGATGCTAACATGGTAAACACATTTCACAGCTTTAATAAACTCAATCAGTTTTTTGACACTTTAATGAAGCACCATGCTTACCAACTATTAATGTGACAGTCACTTTCAGCAGCCTAAGGGACATATCAGCTTGCCAACGACTTGCATGCTCTTATATTAAACAAAAACTTACAGTAGCAGGAAAAAATTGGTAAACAAACATTGCTCAAAAGAAAAACTTACAGTAGCAGGAAAAAATTGGTAAACAAACAATGTGACAGTCTGTGCACTATGCAAACATAAGCTACCTTCAGGTGATTCAAATTGCAATGCAAAACAGTGGTCAATTGCAGCAGCTTGTGTGTGTGTGCAAATACCAGCTATCCTCAGGTGATTCACTAAAGACTTTTATCTTTTTTTTTTAGT
This sequence comes from Hyparrhenia diplandra, assembly GCA_015847255.1. Classification (NCBI taxonomy): domain Eukaryota; kingdom Viridiplantae; phylum Streptophyta; class Magnoliopsida; order Poales; family Poaceae; genus Hyparrhenia; species Hyparrhenia diplandra. The sequence continues at coordinate 48,395 of JADLZK010003736.1, forward strand.
TGCTGTTGCAAACACGATGAGAGTAATAATATGTTCATGTTGTTGTTGCAACCACTCATGCTGCTTCCAGTAGTCATGGACAGAGTGGGAAGAGAAACTTCATGCTTCACAGGAGAGGGGTTGTTTGGCCCTCCAGTAGTCATTACAAACAAAAAACATGCTACCTTGACATAGTCCATTATGTAGGGTTTTTAGAAAATAACTTTTATATCAATCTCTGCATAAGTTATCCACTCGATCAAAATTTGGTACAACTCAAGTCCCTTGCCTATAAGAATAAGCTCACAAGATGTAAGAAAAAAAAAAAGAGACAATAATCTAAGCAATATATAAGCCTACAAGATTTCTATTTTCTATTGCTGCTGTGTCTTGGGGATATGACATTGCTCAAAAGAACGGGTTATTTTCTATTTTCTATTTTTCTCATTAGTAGATCTTGAGCTGTTACCAAAAACCACGAGTGTCGCGTCGGCCTTTAGGCTGGTGGCGTCGGCTGCAGCTGCTACAAGGATGATGAGGCCTCCTTCCTAGCGCTTGGCAGGGAGAGGCAAAGCTGCTGCTTGTCGAGCGATGTCGACGGTGACGTAAACCAGAGGAGAGATTCTTGGTATTGTGCTGCCTTGGATCTATTGCCCCTGTCTTTGTGCATGGGAGAGATCCCGAAGGAGGCGAGAGAGGGCAAGGAAGACAGCGTTACGGAGAGAAGGCAGCGGAGAGTGCGGTCGCGGTCGCCGCCGCCTCGTGCCGCGCCGTCTCCTCGCGCCGCCAGCCGCCTCGTGTCGCGTCGTCTCTTTGCGTCGCCTCGGCGTCGGATTCGAGCGAGGGTCGGAGGTGTGGTTTCGATCCGGCCAGAACGGGGGCAAAAGGCCAAACCAGGCCCGTTTCAATTCCGGTCCGGTCGAACGAACGACGCTTCGGACCGGACCAGATTTGGAAACGGGCCGCTTGGATCCGCTCGGAACCGAGGCGTTCCGCCATTCAGGCGAACCGAGCGGGCCCTTAATGGATCCCCTCGGATAATGCAGCAAGGGCTAGGGGCATCACAGGCGTGGCTAGGGTTATCCAAGAGCACGTGGAGGGAGACTTTAGATACTGCGCTATAGACCACGCACCTGCATACTACGCCGCCGTCGCTCCGTGTCGGAATTTCGCCATTGCCGTCAACCGGGCTGGGATCCGCCGCCACCGGCGCCCCGCACGGGATCCCGCGGCCGGCGCTACCCATGATGTGATGCCGAGAGACACGGAGTCGAGGAGAAGAGAGGAGTCGCAAGGATGGGGCACCATGATAACGGCGCCCGCTCTTTGTCGGCGTGTGCTGGCATGGCAAGAGCCATCGAGAGAAGAACAGGAGGATGCGAGGTGGGAGGTGGGAGCCCGTGAAGCCCCCGGCAAGAGTGGTGTAGGGTTTGGGCAAACAATGTTTCTCGGTCATCGGATCCCGGGATGGACGGCTTATATCAACCAAAGGTACAATTTGGGCCTAAAGGGAGGTATTGGGCCAATATCTCATTACGGGCCATAAACATCGCGGGGCGATGAATAAATTTGTTTAGCAACGGACGATCCATCTCTATTAGCAATATATAGCGACGGACCGCTCAACGCCAAAGTGAAATATTTATAGCAACGGATCATCAATCGCCATATTTAATTTTAGCAACCGACAATCCTTCACCATCCTTTAGCAACCGACCCTCCAACGCTAGTTATTAGATTTAGCAACTCACCACCGTGGCTGATTAAGTGTTGTGGTGTAGTGCCCACACTTAGTCCTTTGCTCGTCCTCGAGTAAAGGTTGAGGACTAAGATGGGTCATCTCCTTGATGTGTAACCTGCATACAAGTTATTCCAAGCTTCACCTGCACTTGTGAACTTTTTGGTGTGTCTACCATGTTAATCTTGGGTAATTGAATTATGGAACAACACGATTCAAATCCCCTTGCTTCAAATATGTGTAGGAACTTGGGTTTTCATTGATTTTGAAAATGTAATATAGCATTGCTCCTCGAATGATTCACTCAGATCACTCAATTTTGTGTTCGGTTCCTCACCAAGGCATGTCAAAGTTTTGCCTTCTTTCTTTTCTGCTTCTAAAAAGCTTATGTGGATCTTTGGGTAGGGAAAGATATCAAGGCATACTTATTCTGCATATGTTGCTTGGTCAAAGCTCGGATCCAAGGAGAAGGATGGCGTACCCCTAGATCAAGAAGTGCATGTGTGTGGATATATGTCAAAGTGGAACCTATACTATACTCCTTGATATGTGTGATCTCTCTTATGATAAACTTTATTGTTGAGAACATGGCTATCTTTTTGCATGAGCCTTCATGTGCTCATTGTTGACACCTGTTATAGCATAAAATTACTAGTCAATTAAACATGAATAAGGGCTTAATTTGAATATCAACATAAGTCTAGGGGTTTAACTAACATAATTCCACGAGTTTTGGTGATTTATATATTTTCAGGGACTTAATAGGAAAATGCAGAGAATAATGGAGAAAGTTCCGGAATATACAAGGCCTATGATGACAAGACTTGACCGTGAAGCAACTCAACCCGAATTGTGGATTAAAACATTCTAGAAGACACCAGAATACACCAGGAAGGAGCTGACAGGCAGGGCCCACCATGGCCTGGCGCCCGCCAACACCTCCACTGGCGGCCGCCAGGTGGGACCCACCTGTCATACTCTCCTTTCTATGGCGGTTTACCACCGACTTTGAGGTTGCATCTACACCGTTGCCAAGGTCGGTTTGATCCAAGGGTTCACGTTCATCGCCAAGGCCTATATAAGAAGACCTCCTGCCCCTAGGGCTAAACCCTAATTCATTACTATCTTATTCTATCTCATTAACTCTTAGTAGTAGAGGGGTCCCTAGAAAGGATCAACTCTCTCTAAGGGATTAGTGAAGTAGAATTAGACATGTAATTAGAGCTTAATTAGACATATCATTAGAACTAGATTAGAATAGATCTAATTAGATCTAATCAAGAGTGAATATCAAGTTGAGAGATTAGATCAAAGAACTTAACTAAAGTTCTAGATCTATTCTTGAGAGCAAAAGAGTGAAGTGGAGGAGAAGAAGGGGAAGCACCAGACATGTTGGTGACTCCTCTACTTGTACCTCTGGGATCAAAGGCTTTATAGCACTTGATCCTAAGACTTCTATGGTGGATCAACTTCTTATTTGAGTAAGTATCATATTATCTTCAGTGTTAGTATTTTTCTTAATGTTCATAACTCTTTGAGTACTCTAATTTATGGGAATCTATAGATTAGAGGGGTTTACTTAGGTGTAGGCGTTGTGCCTAGATCAAAGTTACTTATGAGTGCCCCCTACCTGCCGGAGCGTGGTAGATCGTGGTAGTGACAGTACCATTGAGTCCTTTGTATTCCACGTCCCGTAGATAGGACATGCTGTAGGATCTAAGTGCTGGGAGATAGTAAGTTTCGCCCTTACCTTCTCTTGAGTACGATCCCTTTAAGATCAATATCAACATAACTTACAAGAAGGAGAACTAGACAACCATAGGAATCTTCTTACCTCTTGATCCTTTTCCATCCTTGATTGACACTCGGGGATTAGTTATATGCCTCAATTATTCCTCACACCATCCTCCCCGTGGATTCGATATTTAAAACCACGTCACGGGTGAAATGCTCACCAATATCCGTTAAACTTGGATTATTAATTATTTCGTAGGCTTAACAAATACCAACACTCATCATTTTTTTTTTTTTTTTTTTTTCATAAAAAGTCTTGGACCTTCATGTGTCCAACTTTATTTTGTTTTTCATGGGACCTTCATGTGTCCCTATTTTTTTCATAGCCATGTCTCTTAAACCACAAATATATAGAGAGAGAGATCACCGCATGCGGTAGAGCATGGAGTATTTTATTTCTAAGATATCTCTCTTCTTCTTTTTTTGTCTACTCCCAGTGTAGGAGTAGAGCTTTTGTATGGTGGATGGAAGCATGTTTTAGCGTATTCCCAGTGTAGGAATAGGCGGTAAATGTGGAGTGTACGTGATTCTTGATCTTGGGGGCATGACAACTATCTCAACAAGGGTCAACAAGACTTGACATAAGCTCAATGCAAAGATAAGTAGCATATATATGTGGAAAGTTTTTACACTTGATAAACTTGATATGGCTCTGGTAGGAATTTGCATATCATTGAGGAGCATGCTTATTTGAATTTTGAATTTTAAAAACAAATCCCAAGTTCATATAAAAGAGCAAGGTTCATATCGTCAAGCTATATCACAAATTCCAATTACTTAGATAACATAACATGGGGTCCCTATGATAGATAGCTCACAAGTTATAGGAATATTAGCGAGGAATAAAGAGTATGCAAAATTTTTATCAAAGGATAGCATGGAGATGGGGCCTCAAAAATTTTGTCTTTTTATATGTTCAAATTTAAACTTCAAAACTTTTGTGAGATGTGAGAGCGGGAGTTTTGCACAAACCTCTCGTTTGAAAATGAAGGAGTTAATGGTATTCGTTCGTCTCGTCCTTCTCCATCATGAATTGCTCGGCGTTTGTGCATTGTGTTGGGGAGATCTCGGATGTTTGTTCATTATGTTTCAGAGATCTCCCCACACTTGGTCTTGTACCGGTTTTATTAAAAACAAGAAAACAAAACAAAAAGAAGAAAAACACACATGGCTCTATCGGCATGAATACCGTAGAGCCTTTATTGCAATTATTATTATTTTTATTTGTTCACCTCATCATCACTCAAGTGAGACTAACATAAAAAACAGTGAATAACATAGCCTTTGATTTATCTCCAACATAAGTACTCCCATAGATCATGAAAGCAAAACTCTAAGTTCATTAATCAAATTCGACACCATGTCAAAGTTTGATTAAAAGATCATTTCACCCTAAGCACCATGCTTAATGTAAAAGATCTATGGATGAATGTGCAAGTTCATCCCAACTAGAGCATGTATCAAAAACATGAGAAGCATAAAGTTTTGGTTCTATGGAGACAAAAAATGAGTGAAGAGTGTTGGTGAACATTTATTTCCTTTGCATACCGGATATACTTACCGACAACATCTATGGATGAAGCATCGAAGTTGTTCTTTGCGGTTTTGCGTGATGGCCCGCCGGTGCACCTCAAGGCTAGGCCACACACACATGTGTGCATGGGCCATGGGTCTTGATGGTAGCAGCAAAGGATGAGAGACAAACCCTTCTTGCTTGTTGAAGCAATGATGGGTGGAGTCGAGCCGACACTTTGGTATGTATCTTGACCATGCGGCCAACCTCCTTTTGCTCCTCTCTCTTATTATTATTATTATTCTATTTTTTTTTCTTTTCAACAACATTTTTTCTTATCTATATTCTCTCTTTTTATAACATTTTTTTTCTTTCTCTATATTTTTTTTTCTCTTTTTTTCTACCCCTTCTTCTTTTTTTTTTTTTTTTTTTCAAAAGGTAGGGTTGACATCATCTTTATTTGCCATTGTTTTTTTTTTGAATGTCCCCTTGGTGGATGGAACTTGAGATCGTCACCATCTTCCCCACACTTAGACTTCATTGCAAAGTCAAGTATGCAAGGTTCGGGTCTCCTTGTGATCGGTGTGTTCCATCACCCATGAGCATCAAAGTTTTCTCTTTTTGTTTGTTGATGTCGCCCTCATATTTTCAAGCATCGCGTGCCTCTTTTGATCTTCTTAATCGATCTCCACCTGAAATGGTTAGCGACAAGAATACCCGAAGGTGCATACTAGCCCCGATAACATGTTCTTGCTTTTATTAATATAAGAGAGAAAGTTTTTTTTGATAATCGGGGTATCTCCAAGAGTGCTTAAGTTATGGTCATAAGCTTGACCACGGAAAAACATCTTGCGGTGGTGGTGGTGAAGTTCCCGGTTTCACCACTAAGAGTTTTAGCATTACGCTTTTTTTTTTCGCAAGATTAGTGTCATCGTGCTACTACGAGACTTGCAATCATTCTCTTAAAAAGTTTTATAACGAGGGATCAAGAGATGGTTGTGATCTTAGTAGAAGCACTCAGCTAGAAGCAAAACAAACTCTAGAGAACCCAAAGGTGAGCATGAAACATGATAAATTTCGAATGAAACACTTGCCATGCTTAATTTCAAGTTTCTGCTTGGTCTCAAGAGTTGTCGCTTCATGCATGTCCATGGCACACGAGGGTTTATCCTCAAAAGATGTGTCATGAAGGGCCCTAACGTTGAACCTCAACCATTGTCAAGATCAACGCGTTTTGTTTGCCGGAGGGACATGACTTGTGTTCAAGTGAGGGCGATAGGTAATTCGTTTCACTAAGATGCAAAAGGCAACTTGGGTGAAGCGAATGGAATTATGAACGTTGCCTCCTCGAACGTGTTTTGGTTGGGGATGTTTCGCTTTTGGGTTTTCTGGGTGAGGGAGCGTAAACAAACTTTCCCAACTTTCTCATCATGGCTCCCCCTCTATAGGTTTTTCGTGAAAAATCTTTTTTGTGAGGGTAGCCTATGAGAGGATCAAAGTCAAGGATGAGGTAGATACGAAAGTCTAAAGCGCACCTCGGCTTTTGAGGTTTTGTCATCATCCTTGAATTCAATCGCGAACTCCGAAGGACAAAACATTCCTTCCTTCGGTGTTCGTGGTTCGGGAGAGGGGCTGATCAATCGGTTCTAAAGATGGCATGGGGAAATGGATCGTTCGATGAGGGCTCCTCAAAGCTTGACATGTCCTTGTTTGTGGAGGGGTAGGGTTTCTACAACGGGAGAAGCGTACTTCTCTAGGATGTGGTGAAGGTTTTTCCTCTATTCCGTTGTAGGTTTACGTGCAAACGACCCTCCGACGGTCATGTCAAGGCATAGGGCAACGTTTATGTCAAGACCCGAACAAAAGAGTTGCAAAAGCACACTATCGGGTAATGACAAATCTGGGCCGGCAAGAATTTAATGTTGTGAACCCGGCCCAGGCTGCACCTATGGATTCCTTCTCATCCTACTCGAAATCGAGAGTTGTCCTTGGTAGGCATTGATGGGGAAGAATGCTAGACAAAAATTGTCTTTGAGTTCTTTCGAGTCCCCATTCAAACTTCCTATGACAATAGTGTACAATTGTTTTGCTTACCCTATGAGGGAGAGTAGAAACAACTTCCACATGAGAGTTTTTCGTGTCATGCTAGGAATGCTTGGGCATGCACATAACTCCTCGAAATCTCGTAGGTGGTCAAATGGGTTTTCAAAAATAGTCACCCGAGAAGGAGTGCCCGAACAAAGTTTTTTTTTTTACAAATTAGGGTGGAGTTCATGGCCGGATGGAGAGTTTGAATTTTTTTTAAAATAGAATGTGGCCCCTGTGAACTCTCCCTTCGAAGTAAAAAGATTTCGAATTTTTGAGTAGTTGGCTTCATTTTGGAAAAAGGAAAATAAATAACTATTTTGATTTTTTTTTAATAGATAGATATGAGGACAAACTAGGTTCGAAGATAATAGCAACCGTTCCCCGGCAATATTCAGGGTATCGTATTTTCCACAGGGAACGGAGGTATTCTCTCCTAACTAGTTCACCCAAGGACACACAAAGCCAAAGATGGGGAGGATTATCGAGAAGGATTCGTACACCTTTATGGTCTATGGATAGCCTCGCTTTAGAGCTACTTGTTCACTTTGGGCACCGGCAATCGCCCAAACTGGGATGGAGACCGGCATTTAGCACTGCGCCACACCCGAACGTGGGGGGATTACAAGGGACGGACAAGGCTGTCACGACCCAGCCGCCTACCCCCTCAACCGTGGGATGCGCCACAAAAGATAGGCAACCCCTAGCCTAGACACCACGTCTACACTAGTGATTATCACTCTAGCGTGTTAACAAGGCTTACCCGTCCCCGGGGTCCTTCTACTAGAGCGCCGCCCCAAAGGAACGACTATCAATCCGGCAAACAAGTAGATAAAGTTTGGATAAACATAAGACAATAAAGGTTATCAGAACCGAGGATGCTTACTTAGCAAAGATCCCGTGAAGGTGCTGAGCACGAATCCACCAAGGTACAAGTCCGAGGAGATACCGACAAGTCCGGCACTTCCCCACTCCCGGCCCTCACATCTCTCCTCCACCGATCTCTCTACTACTTAGGTAGGGCCTAGACCCATTGGAGTGAGGTAGAAGAGTAGAGGGGAGAGCTCTCTAAGAGGAGAGGGAGAGACTCTTGCCCTTGGAATGGTGTGTGTTACAAGTGAGGGATTGCCCATCTATTTATAGGACCTTCACCATGGGATCCTATCTTGGCTAAGCCATTTGGTACTAATCTCACATCGTCTTCTGGGCATGCAAATACCGCCACTAGACTTTTCAGGTCGAGATGGGCCGCCAGGACGAAGATGTGCCGTTTTGGCCTCCGCGAGGGTGCGGCCGCACCCAAAGGTGCGCTGGCGCACCAATATTATCTCCGTTTGGGCTGAAACTTTGCATGAGCACGTGGGCCTCGGAGTTAACCGCTTTTGAGTATTCGTTCGCTGAAATCCAATTTCGTATGAGAAAGTTTTGCCCAAAACATTGAACCCATGTCCTACGGCCCGTTTATCATTTCATGTTGGATTCGGGCCTCGACCTCTTGGGCTTGTGTTTGGATATTGATATTTTATGAGATTTTCTCCTCTCTTCTCCTTGCTTTGCTTATGTCTATTTAGAGCCTTGTTATCTTTTTTATATGTTTTCCTTTGCTTTTGGCCCAAAATGTATATGTTTCCAACATTGCCACCGCAAAACAAGTGAAGTACCAAAACTTGTGGAAATGGTTAGCTCAAATCCCTATTGCTATTATGTTTTGGTAGATTTATACTAATGTTGACGGTATAAAATATGTAGTTAACGATCAGTCAACAAGCTGCGGGTACATAAAATAATGGAATTTGGTCATTCAAAAAATATTATTCATGATGTTTGGCTTATGTTTAGGCTCTATCCGGGGAACTTCATACGAAATTACGAACATGTTTGTGTCGGAACATGACGGAGTTACATGCGGGGAAAAGTGTTTTAAAATTCTATAAAATGCAAACAAAGTTTAAAAATCACGAAACTTGTCGAGTTGTCTTGCCGTCTCATGAGGAGGTCGTTGTAAAAATTTGAAAAAGTTTCGAGCAAGTTGTGATGTCGGATGCCTAAAACTCATACATCTTCACATGTGATCAAATGTGATCAAGTGTGGAGATGTCCGAGTTTTAGGCATCCGACGCCACAACTTGCTGAAACTTTTCAAATTTTTTACCACGGCCTCCTCATGAGATGGCAAGGCAGCCTCGACAAGTTTCTCGATTTTTAAACTTCGCTTTGCATTTTATAGAATTTTAAAAGACTTTTTCCCACATGTAACTCCTCATGTTCGACACAAACATGTTCGTAATTTCGCGAAGTTCCCCGGATAGAGCCTAAACATACGCCAAAACATCATGAATACTATTTTTTGAATGACCAAATTCCATTATTTTTATGTACCTACAGATTCAAATTTGAGTGGAGCAAAAATGCAAGAAAATATAAATAATTCATGAAATATAGCAAAATAACTTGAAATTGTCCCAAATTTTGAAGATGAAATGTAACTACTTGTACCAAGGCCCTTTGTTGACACCTGTTATAGCATAATATTACTAGCCAACTAAACATGGATAAAGGGCTTAAAATGAATATCAACATAAGTCTAGGGGTTTAACTAACATAATTCCACGAGTTTTGGTGCTTTATATAATTTTAGGGACTTAATAGATAAATGAAGAGAAGAATGTAGAAAGTTAGGAATATACATCCCATATGATGACAAGACTTGACCGTGAAGTAACTCAACCCGAAAAGTGGACTAAAACATTCTAGAAGATACCGTAAGACACCGAGAAGAGATGAGAGGCCGAGAGGAGACTCTGCGGCACGGCGGCGCCGTGGCATTTGGGCGGCCGCCGGGATACAGTAACCAATCCAGCCCATCTTCGTAGGTCGGTTTACCACCGACATTGAGGTTATATCTACACCGTTGCCAAGGTCGGTTTGATCCAATGGTCATCGTTCATCGCCAAGGCCTATATAAGAAGACCCCATGACCCAGGGTGAAACCCTAATTCATTCTATCTCATTCTATTCATTATTCTCTTAGTTGTAGAGGTGTCCCAATGTAAGGATAACCTCTCTCTAAGGGATTAGTGAATTAGAAGAAGATTAGAAGAGGATTAGCCATGTAATTAGAAGTAGATTAGACATGTAATTAGAAGTAGATTAGATCTAACTTAGATCTAATCAAGAATAAAGGAGAGAGGAGCTATGCTCTTGTTCTGGAGATGTCTTCAGAGTATGGTATGTCTTTGTATCTTCTCTACAAGACTTATGATTCATATATTTATCTTCTCTATTACTTTATGCTTTCCATATATGGTTAAGTATAGTTTTTATATTATTGCATGAGATCTCCGCTCGTATTGAGTGGTCTAGTTATGCAAGGTAGCTAGAGTAGTAATCGATAGTGTAGACATGGTGTCTAGGCTATAGGTTACCCGAGGTTGCGCCCAATCCAACAGATAGTTGTGGTAGCCCCGGGGGGTGGCTGACTCAGAAGGCCTGTGTGTAGTCCACCACATTCGGATTGGTGTTTCCGTAGAGCTTTTGGCAGCCTTCCCCGGTTACTTCTTCCCAGTCTATTCAAGAACCGGAAAGGTACTGTTGCTCCAAAGTGCATTAGTATAATTGCTATCATAGAACCTAAGTAATAGAGAATTACCCAGGAACCTTGATCTCTCCCTTTGACCTCTTGATTAGTTTATTTATTGACATCTTAGGTAAGTGCTTCAACGAAAATTACAACCACCTCTTGGTTCTCTTTGTAAACCTTTTTAAGAATGGTTGCAAGCCTCGTAGTAGCATGATGACGCTTAACCTTGCAGCTTGAGCGTAATGCTAAATTCTTAATAGTGAAACGGGAACTTCACCACCAGGCTGTAGGATGTTTTCCCACGGTCAAGCTTTACGACCATAAAGAAAGCACTGCCCGGGAGATACCCTGGACTATCTTAAAAAAAAGAGCACAAAAAGTCTTTCTCTCTTCTTATTAATAAAAGCAAGAACATGTTATCAAGTTTGTATGCACCTTCGGGTATTCTTGTCGCTAACCATTTCGGTGGAGATCGATTAAGAAGAACAAAGAGGCATGCGACGCCGAGAACATGAGGGCTACATCACCAAAAAAAAATTATTATAATGTTCATGGTGACGGAACATGCTCAAGAGGAGACCCGGACCTTGCACACTTGACTTTTACACAAAAGTCTAAGTGTGGGGAAGATGGTGACAATCCCAAGTTCCATCCACCAAGGGATCATACAAAAAAATGAGGGTGAATAAAAGATGATGTCAGCCCCTACCTTGCTAAAAAAAAAAAAAAAAAAGAGAAATAGAGATGGAGAAAAAAAAAAAAAAGAGAGAAAAAAAGTAGAAGAGAGAAAGTGAAAAAAATGTGAAAGAGAAAAAAAAAAAAAATGATGTCGAAAAAAAAAAAGAGAGATAAAAAAGGGGAGAAGAAGAGAGAGAAAGAAAAAAAAGGGAAAAAAATGAGAAAGAAAAAGAAAAAAAAAATGATGTTGAAAAAAAAATATATATAAGAATGTTGTTGAAAAAAATATAGAATAGAAAAAAAAAACAATAAGAGAAGGAGGAGTAGGTTGGCCCCACATGGTCAAGATAAACATCAATGAGCTACCCGACTCCACCCTTCATTGCTTCAACAAGCAAGAAGGGCTCGCCTCTCATCCTTTACTGCTATCGTCAAGACCCATGGCTCGCACACACGTCATGTGTGTGTATGGCCTAGCCTTGAGATGCACCTCGGGCTGAGCCATCAAGCAAACCGCAACAACTCCTTCAATGCTTCATCCATAAATGCTGACGGTATTTATGCTCAGGTATACAAAGGTAACATTCACCATCTCCTCACTCATTTTTTTTGTCTCCATGGAAATAAAACTTTATGCTTTCCATGCCATGGCATATGCTTGAGTTTGGGTGCACCTACATGTGTACACGTGTAATGCATCCATAGGTCTTTTAAATTGAGCGTGGTGCTTAGGTTAAAATGATCTTCTTTAATCAAAACTTTGACATGGTGTCAAAGCTAGGTTAATGAACTTAGAGCTTTGTTGTCATGATCTTTAGAAGTATCTTATGTTGGAGATGATCAAGGCTATGTTTTTCAATGCTTCTTTATGTTAGCCTTGCTTGAGTGATATTGAGGTGAATAAAAAAATATATAAAATAAAAAAAAATAATCATAATAAAGGCTCCACGGTATCCTTGCCAATAGAGCCATGTTGTTGTTTTTGTTTTGTTTTCTTTGTTTAAAATAAAACAGGTACAAGAATAAGTGTGGGGAGATCTCTCAAGCATACAAGCACACCCATTCGAGATCTCCCCAACACAAATGCACGAACACCGAACAATTCATGATGGAGAAGGACGAAATGAACGATTACCATTTAACTCCTTCCTCTTCAACGGTGGTTTGTGCAACTCCCTCTCTCACATCTTCCATAAAGTTTTGAGGTTTGAAATTGAACAAATCAAAAAGACAAAACTTCTTGAAAAAAAAACTCCATCTACGATCTACCAATTGAGAAATGGCATGCATACTCTTTATTCCTCGCTAAAAACCATTCTTTGATGAGCAACTACCTGTTAGGGACCCCATGTTCATCTAAACAATTGAGCTTTGAGATATGGTAGAATGACTTGACACTTGCTCTCTTATGCAATGAGACTTGGTTTTATCTTCAAAAATTTAAAATAAAGCATGCTCATGGTTTGACTTAGCCAAATCCTACCAAAGCCTGAATAATGACAAGAATATCCACTATAGCTACTTCCCTACTGTATTGAGTTTTGTCGGGCTCCGTTGATCCGCGCGTTGAGAGAGGCTCATACTCCCAAGATCGAAAAACACGTACACCCACATATACATGCTGGTTCTCACAATGAGAATTGCGCACAACATGCATCTTTACCATCCACAAAATAAGTACTCCATTCATTATACCATGATCATCTCCTGTTATAAAAAAAATGCAGAGAGAAAGATACAGGCTGCAAAGAAAAAAAAAAGAAAAAGAATAAGAGATGAAAAATGGACACGTGTCCAGGGCGAGTAGAGCCCACATCTCCAAAAAAAAAAAAAAAAAAAAAAAAAAAAAAGAAAAAGAAAAGAAGAAGTAGCCTGTATAAAAAAAAAGAGGGGAAAGAGATCATGAGTCATGGAGTAACCGCAAAACAAAATACCACAAATATTTTCCACACACTTTTGCATATTTTGATCTAGGAGTATGGCACCTCTTTCCAACGATCCGCAGCTTGACCCGACAAAAATACAGAGGGTACGTATGCGACACTCCACTCCAAAGATCCACAAAACCTTGCAAAAAGATAGGATGAGTGTGAGCGAGAGTGCTTCGATAAGGAAACACAAAATGAGTGACTATGTGAGAATCAACCATGGAGCATTGCTATTTTATCTTTAAAAATTCAAAAAAAAAAAAATCAACCAAGTCTTTGCACATAAGTAGTAGCAAGGAGATACGAATTCATGTCGTTCCATTGCTCAATCGCCCAAGATAACTTGGTAGCCAATTTTGAATGCTCACAAAGCGGTGAGGCCCGGAATAACTTGTATGTAGGTCTACATCTTGGAGATTGAACCACTTTAGTCCCTATGCCTTCACTCGAGGACGAGCAAAGGACTAAGTGTAGGGGAGTTTGTTGACGGCCGTTAACTACATATTTTATACCGTCAACAATAGTATAAAACTACCAAAACACAATAGTGATAGGGCTTTGAACTAACCATTTCCATAAGTTTTGGTACTTCACTTGTTTTGCGAGGACAATGTTCAAAACATACATATTTTGGGCCAAAAGCAAAGGGAAACATATAAAGAATAACAAGGCCCTAAATGGACATGAGCAAAGCAAGGAGAAGAGAGGAGAAATGCCAATAAATATGAATATCAACATCTATACATAAGCCCAAGAAGTCGAGGCCCAAATCCAACATGAAATCATCTAGGGCCGCGAGGACATGGGTTTAGTATTTTGGGCATAACTTTCTCATACGAAATCAGATTTCAGTGATCCAACAGTCAAAACGAAGCTTACTCCGAGGCCCACGCACTCCTATAAAATTTCAGGCCAAACGACCCATATTTTGGTGCGGACGCGCAAGTGGTGCGCGCCAGCGCACCGGCGGCGGCGCCAACCGGGCCCAGCTTTCTCGAGGCGGTTCATTACTTTCCAAAAAGTGTGTTGCCGACGTTGGTTGATCGGTTTGGCCTGATTAGGAAGGTATTCTAAGGTCGGTTTTGCTCCTTCCATGTGGGGATGGCCATCTTCCAAAGAGCCCCCTCCTCTCTACCTATAAAAGGAGGCTCTCTCCCCCTCATTCAACACACCAATCCATACACAACACAAGGAAGAGCCACAATGTAGAAGAGAGGAAGAAGCTCCCACTCCACTCTTATTCTTCTTCTTCCTCCTTCTTAGTTCTAATGGAGAGTGAGAGAGGGAAGGCTAGAAGAGGGTTTGGCCTCTTCTCCATGGAGTCCCGGTGTGCCTCCCGGTGCATTGCGGATCTCGGGTGGTCGGAGTGCCGGACTTGTCGGCACCCACCACGCTTGTACCTCTACAACCTTCTAATCATTTGGGTAAGAATGGTTGTGTCCCTCTTTCGGCCTTTTACTCTTAAGCATATTATCTAGCTGTTAAAGAATTACAGGATTGATAGTCGTTCCTTCGAGGCGGTGCTCTGGTAGAAGGACCCCGGGGACGGGTAAGCCTTGTTAACACGCCAGAGTAATAATCACTAGTGTAGACGTGGTGTCTAGACTAAGGGTTTTCTATCTTTTGTGGCGCATCCCACGGTTGAGGGGGTAGGCGGCTGGGTTGTGACAGCCTTGTCCGTCCCTTGTAATCCCCCCACGTTCGGGTGTGGCGCAGTGCTAAATGCCGGTCTCCATCCCAGTTTGGGCGATTGCCGGTGCCCGAAGTGAGGACATAAAAGCCAAGTGTTCCCTGCTAGAGAGTTTGAGCCCATAAAGATACCTCACCACCCATAGTTATCCTAGGGTGACTCTGTTCAGAGAGAAGTCACACAAACCGTTCCTCGTGGAAATACGATACCCTGAATACTTCCGGGTGAAATGCTATAACGACAATTCCGCGGCGCTATGATTCTTTCGCATACCGTTAAGAACCGCCAACAGGAGCAACGCACCTGTCCAAAGTGCAAAGCCTCTAGGTTTGTGGAGGTAGAATGTAGTGATGGCGTAAAGAAACAGTCCAAGATCCCCGAGATGGTCCTATGACACCTTCCTTTCGCATCGAGGCTCCAACGGCCGCATATGACGAGAGGAGTCCGCGAAACAAATGACATGGCACAAGAAGGGCAAAAGATACCGTCCCGAGAAGTTGGTACACCCATCGGATGGTGATGCATGGAAGCACTTCGATAATATGCATCCTGAAAAGCTATGGAGGCTCGGAATGTACGCGCGTAGCACTCGCAGAACAGATGGGTTCAACCCGTACGGAATGTTGGTGGCCCCGTACACTTGTTGGACTGTGTTCGTGATCCCTCTCAATCTTCCCCCTGGTGTCATGTTTGAGCTCAAGCACCTGTTCTTGACGCTGATAATACCTGGGCACCCAGGCAACAATATGGGTGTGTTCATGAAGCCGGTGTGGGATGAATTGCAAGATGCTTGGCAAAATGGGTAATGACGTGCGGCCGAGCTACAAAGACAAACTTTACAATGCATGTGTGGTACCTGTATTCAATGCATGACTTCTCGGCTTATGGCATATTCAGACGTGGTGTGTTCATGGGAAGTTCCCTTGCCCAACATGCAAGGTAGTTGTGATGTTCACTGGGAACGAACAAGGGTGGCAAGTATTCTTTGTTTGACAAACATCGTCAATTCCTGCCCGAGAACCATGAATTCGAGACTAGACAAAAAGCACTTCACGAAAGGTGTTGAAGTCACCGACCCCATCCCAAAGTTTATGACCGGTGAAGAGGTCCTTGTCGAAGCTAGCTGGTCTCAAAATCGATGAAAAGAAAGGTTGTTTTGTTGGATATGCTACCACACACATGTGGACTTATATATCGGGCTTGACTAAGCTCCCCTACTTCAAGGATCTTCTTCCACACAACATCGATGTAATGCACATAGAAAAGAATATCTACGAGGCACTCTTCGCAACAACCATGGACCTTAAGAAGTCAAAGGACAACGTTAAGGCTAGACTTGACATAGAGATGATGTGCGATAGACCAAAGCTAGTGATAGAGACCCCCTAGCCTTGGGAAGAGATGGAAAAGGGGCCCGACCGACTACATCATCAAAAGGGGCCGATAGGAAGGAAGTACTTTAGTGGATGAAGACGTTATCATTCCCTGATGGGTATGCGGCGAATCCGAGTAGGGGAGTGAACTTGCGGACTATGAAAGTCTTAGGGATGAAGAGTCATGACTTCCACATATGGATTGAGCGGATCCTTCCTGCGATGACTCGGGGATACCTCTCTGGGAGCTAGTGTGGCGCGCCTGGCGAGTTGAGCTTTTTCTTCCGCCCGACTTTGTGCTACGGAGTTATCTTGGGATGTGATTGCTGATCTGGAGCGTCTTTGCACTGTGTTGCTCGCAAGTTGGAGATGATATTTCCACGACTTCTTCCCGTCGATGCAAAGCATCGATTTTGCACCTTCCGCGAGGCACGGTTGGGGCGTGCGGTTCCGTTGGTGCTATCGAATCGAGAGGCCTCTCAAGGTACCCGGAGAAAATGCAAGAATAAAGCCAAAATTGAGCCTTCCGTGGCGAGGCATACATTCTAGAGGAGGTGTCGACCTTCACACAAAGGCGTACTATCTTGAGAAACTTCCCGGCGTCCACAATCCTACCCCTTGTTACAACGCCGACGGCGGCGGTTCATCGAACCTCGGCCTTTTCAAAGGGCAAGTCGAAAGAGGAAGTGCAGCTACCCACAAGCACTTGTCCTTTGATGAGTGGTGCACTATCATGCTCTACGTGTTGTTGAACCTTGACGAAGTGGCTCCTTATCAGCAGTAAGTTCTCAATGAGCTTGTTCCATACGCCGTCACTATCCTCCACCTATTGATCCGACCCACTTGCGTTGTTTTTTAGGGAATTTATTGATCAACACTGGAGAGGGAATGGGGCTCCTACCTTGCAACAAGAAGACAATCTTCTAAAAAATGGGCAGCCCGATTTTATTTCCTGGTTCTGTACAAAGGTACCATCGAACTAACCTTATTCCGACTTTGATACTCCACTTTGGGCCTAGTAATATATAATGTAATGATGTACGTGGCCTCACCTTGCAGGCCCACATAGATGTCGAAATGTGCGAAGATTTCAAACAGGTGGGCAGTGGCTTCCCCCGTAGGGTCAACTCGTTCACCATTTATGATGTGAATGGCTATCGCTTTCGCACGAGAAGCTATGAGGAGAGTCGGCCCAACCGTAAAACAATGTGCATCGGAGTTCGTACGCCTGGCTTGGATAAGAAAGACTATTACGACATAGTCGAAGAAATATATGAGCTCAACTTTGGGGGTCCTAAAGAGCTCAAGCTAGTGGTATTCAAATGCCATTGGTTCGATCCTAATGACACGAAAGTAGACCCTACGATTGGGCAAGTCGAAATTCGACATGATTCTGTATATGGAGGAGAGGATGTCTATATTGTGGCTAATATACACGCCACACAAGTTTATTACCTCCCATGGGCGTGCCAAAAAAAACACGAGGACCTTGCGGGTTGGTACCTTGTAATGCAAGTATCGCCACACGGTAAAAGCGCCGTTCGAACGATGATGATTACAACCTTGACCCAAACACGAAGAGTTCTATCAACCCGAGGGGCTAGAAGAACGTTTGGAGATAGACATTATTTTCGCTGATGGGCATGGAAGTAGACAAACGCCATCGATGAGGACGAGGGTGATGAGGTGCGGGATGCTAAGGGCTTACAAATTCTTGAACGATGGAGGATGGTGCGCGAAGGAGTTGTGGTGGGCGATGCACATGTTGAGGGCGTCTGAGATGATGAGGATGGTGACATTGATGATGACAATAGTGATAGTGATGACTACATGTCGGCCTTTGCCATTCGGGGAGATAATTTCTATATCATGTAATACTATTTTGTTATTATTGTTACCTTTCAATTATGTTTCGTTCATTTTCTTTGTTGGACGTTTCTTAACGTCGCGAAGAATCCGCAAGCCGTCTGTAATTGTCGTTGTAGCTTTCACCCGGGAAATATTCGAGGTATCGTATTTTCCACGAGGGAACGGATGTACTCTCCTAACTAGTTCGCCCAAGGACACACACGGCCAAAGATGGGGAGGATTAGCGAGAAGGATCCCTACACCTTTAAGGTCTATGGATAGCCAGTCTCCAGAGCTACTTGTTCACTTCGGGCACCGGCCCTCGCCCAAGCCGGGCTGAGTCTGGCAATTAGCTCTACGTCACACCCGAACGTGGAGGGATTACAAGGGACGGACAAGGCTGTCACAACCCCGCCGCCTACCCTCACGACCGTGGGGTGCCGCGAAAAAGATAGAAAACCACTAGCCCAAACACCACGTCTACACTAGTGATTATCACTCCGGTGTTTGCCAGGTTCCCCGATCAAAGGGTTCCACCACTAGAGACCCGACCGAAGGTACAACTATCGATCCCGCAAACAAGTAGATAAATCGTGGATAAACAAAAGACAATAAAGATTATCAGAACCATGGAAGCTTACTTAGCCAAGATCCCGTGAAGGAGCCAAGCCCGAATCCACCGAGGTACAAGGTTGGGGAGATACCGACAAGTCCGGCACTTCCCCGCTCTCAGCCCTTCACATCTCTCCTCCGCCGATCTCTCGTTGACATTGTTTCCTAGATTTGGGGTTAGATGGGTGAATGAAATTGAGTTAAAATTACTCTATGCTATTATCCACAAGAAAAAAGTAGCTCCAGTGGTAGAGATGTGCAGGAATCTTTTACACATTATCACAAAAGTCATTTGCATTCTCGTCACTTGCACATCACTTATCACACGCCTCGCTTATGCGATTGGAGCTTTGGAAAATCAGCAAATAGAGTATATTTCCACACCCAGAGAGTATTGGACCGCTGCGCAGCTTGTACAGGGGCACTTAATTAAGATTTTACCATCGGGCGAACTTGGTCATCTTTTCCCTGGCTATGCAACTATAGTTCGGTTACCTAACCCGGACTTACAGTTGTATAAAAGCCGGGTACTAACATTTGAGCTCGAGACTGTCAATAGCTTGCGCAGGAAAGATACCCCCAGCTCTTCACGCAGCATCAGGAGACCAGAGGTCGGATCCTCCCATGGCCCCTACGCCACGCCTCAGCCACAGCCTACACCGGTGTTCCAGGCAGCATGGTCTCACCCTATGGGGACCCCAGGGGTAATACCCGGGTATGATCCTAGGTGGGAGCCGCCGCCTCTATTAACCGGCACCATCGAGTGGCCCGAAGGAGATCTGAAGCATGGAGGGCCAACAGATTTGACTATGAAGAGAGCTCGACGATATGCCCCCGCCCGGTCCAAAGACAGCAACCACCACAAGGGGTGGAGGCTATCGGTATCCAGCTGCAGCACCTCGACGTCCGCACTAGGAACATTGAGCACACGCTCAACTCCCATGTGCAACACACCGCACGATGGCGGGCGGGCGGGAGGGCAGAGTCAACAGAGATGGACTCGGTTGGAGTCCAACATGGCGACTCGCGCCGCACGCGAGGAAGCATTCTGGAGGTACCGAGGCTTCGATCCTGATCTTTAGGCCTCGGATAGCTTGGGGAGGACCCCCACGGTATCATTGCATTGCATATTTATTTCCATCAATTTTTATTTTTATTTTAGCATGTTTACATTTCAGCAACCTTGCATTTAAAAAAAAACTAAAAAGATTTAAAATTAGAAAACTAAAAAAAAAAAAAAGAATGTATTACCAAAGCTAGAATAAGTAGCTCTTCTTTGTGCCTTAATGCTTACATATATGAGCTATAAAAATGTTTAATCTTGGTCCCTTGTTGAAATGATGAATAGTTGCTCTGTCTTATGCTTTGCATGTGCCTAGTTTATAATTCGAAGTTCTCTAAAGTTTGAGTTTAGTGGCTAATTCTGAAATTCATCCTGAAAAATCTGATTCATGTGGGTTGCATATGCTCTATCTAGTCTAAGTTGTTGCCAAGTATGATATGGTACAATAGATTTGCTATGACTTTGTCCAAAAAGAAACTTGACATCCAGGGAATCTATACTTTAAAAAAAGAGAAATGTGTTGGGCTATGCTTAAAAAAAATGAGATGAAAAAGGGACTAGTGTCCGAGGGCGAGTAGAGCCCACATCTCTAAAAAAAAAAAAGAAAAAAAAAAAGAAGAAAGTAAGAAAAAAGAGAGGAAATAAAAGACAAAAGTCTAGGCGAGCGAGAGCCCACCTCTCCAAAAAAAAAAAATATATAGCAATAAAGCCCATACTTTCTTGAAAAAAGAAATAAAGAATTTTTATCTAAATAAAAATCCCGGATAAAAGGTTGATCAAAAGGATGAATGATAAGCACCTCTGTTATAACCGTTCTATCGGCGGCAACCGCCCAAGGCTTTGAGAAAATTTGGAAAGCCCCGCTACGATGAAAGGTAATAAAGGGTGTGAAAAAGATGTGCCATTTTATTCAAACTATAGTAGAAAATCTTATTATAACCCGGCACTTGTGAAACGTAATCAGCATAGTAGCAACTCCTGATCAACAACCAAGTACTTATCTCTTTTTGCTCGAGGACGCGCAAAGGGTAAGCTTGGGGGGAGTTTGTTGATGATAATTAACGATATATTTTCCCCGTCAACTTACTACCTAAAAGGGAGTAATATTAAACCTTTTATACTCATATGCATTTTACACTAATAAATTCCACTTGTAGTGTCTTGTATTTTATTTTGCAGATTATTAATAAAAGCAAGTGGAAAATCGACCGAATACGCCTTGGGAAAGCGCGCTATTGCCAAATTCAAGCCCAAGAGCAAATCGTCCCAAAACATCAACTTTGGGCGGCGCACCTCGGCCTACAACTTTTCGGGGACGAAAAGGCGACACCCCACCGGCTCGAGGCCAGGCGGGCCCGGCGGCGCGCACACCCTCCAGTGCGGCCACACCACGGCCAGGTCGGTTTGGCCCCATCTTCGGCGAGGCGGTTCATGCACCTTCAAACTGGTGGAACCGTCATGCGCTAGTCGGTTTTGGTATACATGGAAGGTTATCAAGGTCGGTTTTTGGTGTATTTTAGCACTTAGGCCCCCGCCTCGGTGTATAAATAGATCCCATCTCTTCCCCTCTCAACACACACCATTTGGAGTCCAAACAAACCCGGCAATCTCTTCCTCTACCACCTCTACCTTTCTCTCTTCTTCTACTTCTTCTTTCTTCTTCTTTATTCTTTAGTAGTTACACTTGGAGTAGAAGAGCTACAAGGAGGGCTTGTCTCCTAGAAGAAGCACTTTGGTAATACATCTACTCTATGGAGCATTCTTCTATTTGCAGTCCTATTTCTACATTCTTGGCCTAACTTATGAACTAGAGTGTAGTCTTGTTCATGTTCTTGTGTTGGTATATGAACTAGCATATAGTTTACATATCATAATCTTGACATGTTCATTACAGATTTATTAATGCTCATCATATGCCTAACTTGATTAGAGGTGGGATAATGGTTCATTGTACCTTGGGTTTTGCTCTTGTTCTAGTCCGTCCATTCGACCAGTGGGGATCTGGGGGGACAAGAGTAGTGCTTTCGGTATATGCGGGCATGGTGCCCGGGTATTATGACACTGTGAATATGAGTGCATGCCACGGTTGAGGGGTAGGCGGCTTGGTCGTGACAAGCCTTGTCCGTCCCTTGAAATCCCCCCACGTTTACTTTGTCTTTGTAGGAGTTAAGTAAATGCTTCCTATCGGGCCGTATGGTAACCGGGGAAGTCTCCCGTTATCCTAGACTTAACCATGTTTAGATCGGTTTGCATATGATGATTAACTATTCATTTGTATGGTCAAGGCTAGATACATTAGTGCTACTCCATTAGGATTATTCATTTATTCATTTATTCTTTATCTATTTTTCTTTATCCTTTTTCTTTGGTGGATTTCCAAGCGTGTGTCACACTATCTTTAAACCATTCATGCTTACCCCTGTTATGAGTATTTTGGTCTAAGCAAACACATGTTCCTCTATTCAAATGCCATGCTAAATTATTAATCACATGCCTTCCTTTGGGCGAATATAAATAACGATACCACGAATATTTTCGGGTGAAATGCTACAACGATAGATCCGTGCGCTTGCGGATGAATATCTACAATGACAAGATCTATCCCGTTAACGGTCTCATTTTGAATCACCGACACGGTGGTTTACTTGAGAATGTCGGCACATTACGCGCGCCTTCATCGAGGGATGGGTTTTATACCTATTTCCTTTGATTGCGTTAAGAAATGTCAACAAGCATTCCGGCGCCGTTGCGGGGAGAAAAAGTGTTGTGATATATATAAAAAAAATAAAAATAAATAGGCGGCAATGAATATGAATTTGTGTCTTGTGATGCCATTTGCTCATCTGAGGCTAACTTTACTGTGTTTTCTCTGTTGTGGATGAAAACGAGGATAGTGTATGTCGGGTTTCCTCCGCAGGAAAACTTCATCTCAATCGAGGAGGCACTCCTAAGGAAGAACCGGTCTCGTCGCTTCTTCTTCGGCGGAACCCCAAACGACGAACCCGACATCCCTGCACCAACCGCAACTCAAGCAATGGCCCGGAAGTAAAGCTTCCGCGATTTCTCAACTCGCTGTCACCAACGCGTGCCCCGGGCGAGGGTGAGCGTGGCGGGCGAAAACTTCGAGCTTCTTAACCGGGCTGATCACCATGGTGCGAGGCCCATCCCATACGTGGACTGCCGGCGAGGACGTGACGCTCATCTCCAACACTTCACGGAGCTTTGCGACACCATAAATCATCAGGGCGTCGAGGCCCAGCGTCATCGGGCTCATTTTGTTTCCCTTCTCCCTCGTGGGGAAGGCGAAAGCGATGGTTCGCCAAGGACAAGGAAGTCGTCGATACGTGGGCCAAGTGCTCCTTGGCGTTCCTCGCCAAGTTCTTCCCCATGGGCAAAACCAATGCCCCGAGGGGGAGAATCGCCAACTTCCGCGAGAACTCCATGGAACCCATCCAGGAGGCGTGGGAAAGGCTGCGAGGAATACATTCTAGCATGCCGCACCACGGGATGGAGAAGCGCTCGTGCTCGAGAACTTCTACAATGGTCTTACGGCCATAGCCAAAAGGCACCTTTGACGCCGCTGCTGGTGGCGCATTCCTATCGCTCACCATCGATCGGGCAACAGCGAACGATTGACAAGATGGTGGCAAACCGTAGCCGGGCGAAGACGAGCCCCGGCCAAAACCCGAGAAGGGCATGCATACCATGAAGGAGGCGGACATGCTTGCCGCGAAGATGGACACCGCTGCTCAAGAATTTGGAAGAGCGCGGCATAGATGCTTCTACCCGGCCCGCCCGGTCTACTCCACCGGCGCTCACATGACGTGTGAGGCGTGTGGTGAGGTTGGCCACTCGAGGGGGATAAGCGCCACGAGACCCGTGAAGAAGCTGCCTTCGTCAACAACAAGCAACGGGTATCGTCAACCAACCGAGGGGGTGGTCGGGCCACCATACCAAGGCAACCGAGGGGTTCAACTCCAACTATAACCAATGGTCACCATCGCTGAAGGACACTGCATCTTGGGCCGGCAAAATTAACGAAAACCTCACCAAAAGATGAGCCACCAAGACAAGATCTTGGAGGCGTAAATAACAAGCTCGAAGGGTTAGCGTCGGCTGTGAAGAGCCAACTCGGTTTCAACAAGATGATAGAGACACTGGTGGCCCATATCATTTGCTCAAGTGCCAGTTAATGACTCGGGAAGGATCCCGGGGCAACCTGAGACCCCACACGAGTCGGTTAACATGATATCTCTGAGGCTCAGCCAACCCAGAGAGCTGAGGAAGATCCCTGTGGACTCGCCATTCATTGCCAGAAGGGAGATCCTGGGCGCCCGATCATCATCACTGCGCCATTGGCCCCCACAATTTTGCCAATGCATTTTGTGACACGGGGGCGGCATCAACATGATGTCCAAGATCACCTTCAACAAGATCCATGGAGGGAACGCTTACCCCGCGCCAACTTCAACCTCCAAATGGCGAGACCAATCAACAAAGGCGACCCGGAGGGAATCTTTGGAAGACATCGCGTCGGGGATCCAAGATGAGTACGCGTTCCCGCGAGACTTTGTGGTCTGGACATGGGCCCAAAGGAGGATGTGCCTCTCCTCTGGGGAGGCCATTTCTTTATACTACCAAGGCCGACATCGATGCAGGGGAAGGGCTTCATCGTCTTCCACATAAAGGACAAGGCGGTAAAGTGCCCATTCATAGGGTACAGGCAACACACCCGGCAATTACCATCATCAAAGCCGGTGTGGAATGTCGAAGGATCTAACTCCGAGACCCCGGAGCAGTACCTCCCGCCCGATGGCGGGGAGAGTCGACAGTGACTATAAATAACACCTTATCAAAAAAAAAAATATGAGGTATACCCAAAAAAAAAAAAAAAAAAAAAAAAAAAAAAAAGAGAAGGGTATATTCAAAAAAAAAAAAAAAAAAAAAAAAAAAAAAAAAATGGGGTATATGAAAAAAAAAATAATTTAAATTTACATATTTATATATCTAATAAAATATTTTGGAAAATTAAAATAAAAATTTTCATAAATAAAATAAATCTTTATTTCAAAAAAATTAAAGAAAAATATTTTATATATAAAAACTATAACAAAAAATAATTTTAAAATAATTTTTCTGAATAAAAATAAATTTAAAATTTGAAAAATTTTTGGAGAAACTCAAAAAGGGGAGAATAAATTTGAATCGGACGAGCGCTGGCGGGCACGAGACTTTTTTTGGAACCACTAAGCACGCCGGCCAAAAGCTGGGCCGATTTGGCCTTGGGCGAGGGGGTGCGCCAGCGCACCCAAGTGTGCGCCGCACCCTCCCCGGGCGCCAATCGAAGTTCAAACTTGTTGTTGCTTCAATTATTTGTGAAACTCGGCCCAGGCTGCGCTCGGCTATAAATAGCCCGGAACACGGGTGTGAGAGTGCACACCTCCCATTTTCATCCTCTCTCACTCTCACACTCTCTCCCGCTTGTTCTACACTTCATTTTCTCCACCAAAAACATTGTGCCGAGCAAGATTACGGGTGTGGAAGTTCATACTTTCAACTAACCCTTGCACACCCGAAGTCTCGCTCAATCATTTTTTGCAAATATGAAGAAAGGGGGAAGATCTTCCAGCGGGTTGAGGCGGTCGTCAAGGCGCGGTTCGCGGCATACAAGTGCAAGCTCCGCCCTCAACCCGACGGCGTTGAAGACTCCCCATGCAAGAAGATTGCGCACCCGTCGGGGCGAAGCTCAAGCTCCCCGACGATCAACGAAACCGGCGCATCGTACCTCGACATTCGCGGAGATCGGGAGATGCAAGCATATCTCCTACTCAAGGATCGTGTGTTCCAACACACGCCGGAATCGACCCCGAGCTCCTCGAACAAACGGGTATGGATATCGAATTTCCCATCCTTTGGAGGAGCGGTCGGGTGGCGAGGATATTCCCCCTCTCGAGGAGGAAGGTTCTCGCCTCGACAATCCGTTTCTTTGCACACTAGTAGAGGACCAGTTTGGGTATTTCTTTCCGCCTTTTTGGTACACATTATCATATTTTGTGGGCGGACCTAGCTCGTCATTGGGGTTTTCCCGAAAGATGTGCATTAAACATAGATGCTGCTCTCCCCGGCCGTTAGATATCACTTTTGGGAGGAAATATCCAGTGCCCATGAAACTGGACCTTTCAAAACCTCGCCACTCACAGATCCAGCACCCATCACTTAGATTTATCCACCTCTGGATCTCGTTGACATTGTTTCCTAGATTTGGGGTTAGATGGGTGAATGAAATTGAGTTAAAATTACTCTATGCTATTATCCACAAGAAAAAAGTAGCTCCAGTGGTAGAGATGTGCAGGAATCTTTTACACATTATCACAAAAGTCGCTGTTCCTGTCACTTGCACATCACTTATCACACGCCTCGCTTATGCGATTGGAGCTTTGGAAAATCAGCAAATAGAGTATATTTCCACACCAGTATTGGACATTTGCGGACAATGCGGGGGCACTTAATTAAGATTTTACCATCGGGCGAACTTGGTCATCTTTTCCCTGGCTATGCAACTATAGTTCGGTTACCTAACCCGGACTTACAGTTGTATAAAAGCCGGGTACTAACATTTGAGCTCGAGATTTGTCAATAGCTTGCGCGGGAAAGATACCCCCGGCTCTTCACGCAGCATCGGGGAGACGGGGAGGTCGGATCCTCCCATGGCCCCTCACGCCACGCCTCAGCCACGGCCTACACCGGTGTTCCAGGCAGCATGGTCTCACCCTATGGGGACCGGGGGTAATACCGGGTATGATCCTAGGTGGGAGCCGCCGCCTCGCATGCTGGCACCATCGAGTGGCCTGAAGGAGATACGAAGCATGGAGGGCCAGCGGATTTGACTATGAAGAGAGCTCGGCGATATGCCCCCGCCCAGTCCAGCCTGAGGCAACCACCACAAGGGGTGGAGGCTATCGGTATCCAAATAAGCAGCACACCTCGGCGTCCGCACTAGGAACATTGAGCACACGCTCAACTCCCATGTGCAACACACCGCATAAATGGCGGCAGGCGGGAGGAGCGAGTCACCGAGATGGACTCGGTTGGAGTCCAACATGGCGACTTCGCGCCGCACGCGAGGAAGCATTCTCGAGGTACCAGAGGCCGATCCTCGATCTTTAGGCCTCGAGATAGCTTGGGGAGGACCCCCAGGTATCATTGCATTGCATATTTATTTCCATCAATTTTTATTTTTATTTTAGCATGTTTACATTTCAGCAACCTTGCATTTAAAAAAAACTAAAAAGATTTAAAATTAAAAAAAAAAAAAAGAATGTATTACCAAAGCTAGAATAAGTAGCTCTTCTTTGTGCCTTAATGCTTACATATATGAGCTATAAAAATGTTTAATCTTGGTCCCTTGTTGAAATGATGAATAGTTGCTCTGTCTTATGCTTTGCATGTGCCTAGTTTATAATTCGAAGTTCTCTAAAGTTTGAGTTTAGTGGCTAATTAAAATTCATCTGAAAAATCTGATTCATGTGGGTTGCATATGCTCTATCTAGTCTAAGTTGTTGCC
This sequence comes from Hyparrhenia diplandra, assembly GCA_015847255.1. NCBI lineage: Eukaryota > Viridiplantae > Streptophyta > Magnoliopsida > Poales > Poaceae > Hyparrhenia > Hyparrhenia diplandra. The sequence goes on from JADLZK010003736.1 coordinate 75,840, forward strand.
AAGTATGATATGGTACAATAGATTTGCTATGACTTTGTCCAAAAAGAGAAACTTGACATCCAGGGAATCTATACTTTAAAAAAGAAATGTGTTGGGCTATGCTTAAAAAAAAAATGAGATGAAAAAGGGACTAGTGTCCAGGGGCGAGTAGAGCCCACATCTCTAAAAAAAAAAAAAAAAAAAAGAAGAAAGTAAAAAAAAGAGGAAATAAAAGACAAAAGTCTAGAGGCGAGCAGAGCCCACCTCAAAAAAAAAAAATATATAGCAATAAAGCCCATACTTTCTTGAAAAAAAGAAATAAAGAATTTTTATCTAAATAAAATCCCGGATAAAAGGTTGATCAAAGGATGAATGATAAGCACCTCTGTTATAACCGTTCTATCTGGCCGCCCAAGGCTTTGAGAAAAGGCTGGAAAGCCCGCTACGATGAAAGGTAATAAAGGGTGTGAAAAAGATGTGCCATTTTATTCAAACTATAGTAGAAAATCTTATTATAACCACGGCACTTGTGAAAGCGTAATCGGCATAGTAGCAACTCGATCAACAACCAAGTACTTATCTCTTTTGCTCGAGGACGCGCAAAAGGGTAAGCTTGGGGAGTTTGTTGTGATGATTAACGATATATTTTTCCCCGTCAACTTACTACCTAAAAGGGAGTAATATTAAACCTTTTTATACTCATATGCATTTTACACTAATAAATTCCACTTGTAGTTTCTTGTATTTTATTTTTGCAGATTATTAATAAAAGCAAGTGGAAAATCGACGAGAATCGCCTTAGGAAAGCGCTATTGCCAAATTCAAGCCCAAGAGCAAATCGTCCCAAAACATCAACTTTGGGCCGGCGCACCTCGGCCTACAACTTTTCAGGACGAAAGACGACACCCCACCGAAGCTCGAGCCAGGCCGGCCTGGTGCCAGCGCGCACACACCCCTGGTGCGGCCACACACCTGGCCGGTCGGTTTGGCCCCATCTTCGGCGGCGGTTCATGCACCTTCCAAGCGGGTGGAACCGTCATGCGCTAGTCGGTTTGGTATACATGGAAGGTTATCAAGGTCGGTTTTGGTGTATTTTAGCACTTAGGCCCCTGCTCCAGGTGTATAAATAGATCCCATCTCTTCCCCTCTCAACACACACCATTTGGAGTCCAGCAAACCAGCAATCTCTTCCTCTACCACCTCTACCTTTCTCTCTTCTTCTACTTCTTCTTTCTTCTTCTTTATTCTTTAGTAGTTACACTTGGAGTAGAAGAGCTACAAGGAGGGCTTGTCTCCTAGAAGAAGCACTTTGGTAATACATCTACTCTATGGAGCATTCTTCTATTTGCCAGTCCTATTTCTACATTCTTGGCCTAACTTATGAACTAGAGTGTAGTCTTGTTCATGTTCTTGTGTTGGTATATGAACTAGCATATAGTTTACATATCATAATCTTGACATGTTCATTACAGTTTATTAATGCTCATCATATGCCTAACTTGATTAGAGGTGGGATAATGGTTCATTGTACCTTCGGGTTTGCTCTTGTTCTAGTCCGTCCATTCGGCGAGTGGGGATCTGGGGGACAAGAGTAGTGCTGCAGTATGCGGGCATGGTGCGGGTATTATGACACCTATGAATATGAGTGCATGCCACGGTTGAGGGGGTAGGCGGCTTGGTCGTGACAAGCCTTGTCCGTCCCTTGAAATCCCCCACGTTTTTTTTGTCTTTGTAGGAGTTCGTAAATGCTTCCTATCGGGCCGTATGGTAACCGGGAAGTCTCCCGTTATCTAGACTTAACCATGTTTAGATCGGTTTGCATATGATGATTAACTATTCATTTGTATGGTCAAGGCTAGATACATTAGTGCTACTCCATTAGGATTATTCATTTATTCATTTATTCTTTATCTATTTTCTTTATCCTTTTCTTTGGTGGATTTCCAAGCGTGTGTCACACTATCTTTTAAACCATTCATGCTTACCCTGTTATGAGTATTTTGGTCTAAGCAAACACATGTTCCTCTATTCAAATGCCATGCTAAATTATTAATCACATGCCTTCCTTTGGGCGAATATAAATAACGATACCCTGAATATTTTCGGGTGAAATGCTACAACGATAGATCCGATGGCGCGCGGATGAATATCTACAATGACAAGATCTATCCCGTTAACGATCTCATTTCGAATCACCGACACGGTGGTTTACTTGAGAATGTCGGCGGCACATTTCTCGACGCCTTCATCGGGGATGGGTTTTATACCAATTTCCTTTGATTGCGTTAAGAAATGTCATGATGGGGCCTAGACCCATTTGGAGTGAGGAAGAAGAGTAGAGGGCAGCTCAAAGAGAGCTCTTGCCTTGGAATGATGTGTGGAATGGAGGGAGAGGCTCCTACTTATAGGATGAGAGGAGGGGGCTATTTGCATTATTCCTAGAGCATTGAAGGGCTCTAGGGGCATCCAGTGCGTCCTCCCGTCCTCCAGAGGCGGTACATTTAGTGCTGCACCGTCCTATGCCGAGAACGAGGAGAAGAACCCGCGAGGAAGTGGCGAACGGGCTGAACCGTTGAAATATCGCGGTGGCAGCTTCTGGAGCGGCGAATGCAGCGCCGGCCCGGCTGAACCGGGCCCGAACGGTCGGTTCAAGCGCGCCTGGGCGCAACTCGCGCTTAACCGCCTTGCAGCGCGCCCAGCGGGAGCACGACACCTGTGGGGCGGAGCGGGCCGGCGGGAGCGGCGTGCCGCCGCGCGGGCCAGTAGCGTCGCGCCTCCGTCACGCACCGTGGCCACCGCCCGTTGGCCCCATTTGAATCCCGGGCGGCGGGCGCGCGCGTTCCTCTCAGCGTCCGGCCGGCGTCGGGACAGGCCGCCACGTGGCGGTTCTTGGGCGGTGGGTGCGGCGGCGCCATGTCCCTGTGTGGGTGGCGGCCCGGGGCCCGCCTTGGCCGCTGTCGGCCGGTCGGTGGCGTGCGGGTCCCCCTCGTGGCCCGCTCTGCTGGTTTCTTTGGCCCGACCGGGAGACAGCCGTGGGGCCAGATGTCGGCCCGCGAGTCGCATTGCTGCTTTGCCAGTTGCTGTGCTTCGCCACGTGTCGTCGTTTGATTGGCCACGCCTTGCTGCCGGTGACGTGTGGGGCATCATTTCATGTTGATTCTTGTTTGTACAATATCTTTTCCATCCGGAGTCAAATATATCATGTAATATATCCATTTCGATCAGCGTGGACGAGCTCTCCATGATGGTGTACTTTGTTTTGCCATATAAGATACTTTTTCTTGACGAAAATTGGAGAATTCCTGCATTGCTCTTGAAAATACCAAAACTCGTGGAACTTGTTAGATTTAAACCCTACCACTAAGTTTGGTGGTCTAAATAAAAGCTTTTTATGCAGGTGTTGACGGTATAAAATATGTAGTTAACGACCGTCAACATTTGCGATACTAATTGGTTTACTCTTTGTCTTCTGAGGGGACTCGACAAAAAATGGGGGGCGGAAGGCGGCGACGTCGTGAGGGGGGGGTCCAGTCCTCTCACGGCGAGGCCCTCCCCAACCTCTCCCCCACGCCGACGAGCGGGGAGGCCGATGAGAAGGAGGCCGACGAGCAGCACTGGCGGTGGAGGCGTCGTCGAGGCCCAACCCGGCGTCGCTCGTCGATGAGGAGGCTTGAGTTTTTGCCGTCGGGCCGGGCCGGGGCGGCGTTGGCGCCCGCCGACCCCGCGGCTCTTGGACTCGGACACGGTGGTGCTGAAGAGGCACCGTCGAGCGTCTTCCTCAAGTTTTGAGCGGGGTCTACCAATTGTGACACCCGCAGTCCAGGGGTTTAATAAGGTTGATAGAATACTCATACCAACAAGTTGCAACTTCTTTTCGAGGAAGTCCATCTCCTAAAAACTCCAAAGTTAAGTGTGCTTGGCTTTGGAGGCGATGGGTGACCGACCGGGAAGTCCTTCCGGGTGCGCATGAGTGAGGACAAAGTGCGCAGAAAAAAAGACTAGTGTTGGTCTACGTGAGGATAGTCTTGATCCTTAGAGATTAGATGTAAGCGGGCCCGGCCTCGAGGGCGGGGACGTTACCCTGCGAGGGCCTCGACCCTCCCAGATGGGACGATCCCTTTTTCCCACCACCCGAGTGATTCGACCCCACGGTGACAAGTAAGTAGCCATTGATATTTTCACTACTTGTTCATATGACATGTTGAAAATCGAACTTGATTAACAATTCATCTTAATGGCTCGTGCGGTAACTAGAAGATTGTAAGCGGAGGGGAGTTCACGCCATATCAATGGCATCGAGCCTCTGATTAAATCGAACTACCCTGGCATGGTGAGCGTCGGGCGGTGGGGAGCCATCCTATGCGTGGGGAGCGCCGTGCGCGTGGAGGGAGGCGCCCTTTTTCGGCAAAGATCAAGAGGGAGTTCTAGGTGAGTCTGTATGCAGGATTACTTCACATTTTTTTAAATACTATGTTTTTAAAATAATAGAATGATACATATTGTCGGTATGCAGGATTACTTCACGTGCGAGGCGGGGCAAGAGGCGCTGGCGCTAAAGTGTAGGACAAGGTGCTGTCGAGAGTGACTCAAGGAGGACTGTACCATGAGGCATGTGTCCGGTGCATCATCGCTACAATCTTTGGCGTGCTTGGCATGTGGTGGTGAGGAAGCAAGAAGAAAGGGAGATGATGCTCCGGAGGAGACCGACCTCACCCGGGGGACCTGTACATCAGGTTAAGTAGAACACATTTATTCCGATTCCTTCAATGAAAAATAAGTAGGCTTCCATTCATTCTACGCTATGTTAAATATTATTTGATGTCATGCAGATGTGTCGGGGTGGTGCGGCAAGTACAAGGACTTTCTTTGGGAGGCCATTGTGGACAAGTGGCTCTTGGAGGAGATATGCGAGACTAAGAGACCGTCGGAGATGTTGCTTGGAGATGGAAGGGACGCCCACCACCAAGGGAGCCAGCCCCTCACGGTGTTTATGGATAGATGGAGTGCGATTACTGTTTTTTTTTTATTCAAGCGCTCAATTCTCTTCACTTCTAACCATCTACGTGTTCTCCTCATGATCCGCTTCGCATGAAGGCCAACATATCAATGAGTTTGCGGGGTTCACCTTGAGTCAAAGCGGCAAATCATTGCGAAGGACAATGTCTACGACCGGCGAAAGGGCCCAAGCGTACACCAATGCCCGCGTCTACCCCAAAAGCTTACCCGGTACACCGAGGCGGCAAAGCGGCGCTATGGGGATGACTTCGATCCGGCCACCATGCCCCTAGACACAGACCTCGTGATGAGGTTGGGAGGAGGGAAGCGGCCGACGGCCGGGTCTTGGATGGCCAACAAGCGTGATCGACCAGATCCTCGTTCGTAGTGTCACGCCCCACTTTTAATGGGTCGTTAATTACACGTATTAGTGCCAGGATCAAGCGCTAATCGTTTTATAAAACAAGAGTGGACCTGATTTATTTATAAAATGTGCCAAAGCTTTTATTGATAGGATAAATAAGGTCTTACATAAGTGACTCGAGGGTCCTTTGTCTTAGAAGGTTACACAACGGTGGATAAACCTAAGCCATCTTTGTGGCTAATTATTTATTTATCAGAGTTTGCTGGCGCATAGTGGCTCCTATCATATCACACCCACAAGCAACTTGAGCGTAGTCGAAACCTAGTGTCAACATCCCGGTCCTAGAAACTCCAAAGGCGTAAGCGTCTAATCATCCTGCATTGCCTTATCGTGGTCATCGTGGCGAAGTCCCCATCCGGGCTAACTACGGAAAATTAACAACGGGTGAGTACAAAAGTACTCGGCAAGTCCACACACGAGGGTTGGTGGTTATTAGGGGTTTGGGCCCTAGCGGAGACTCTAAAACTGCTGCGGCTAGTTCCCGATTAGCTTAGTGCTGACGGTCACCATCGACATATTTTTTCCGTCAACTTACTACCATAAAGGGAATAAAACTATACCTTTTTATACTCATGTACATTTACAACTAATATATTTCCACTTGTAGTGTCCGAATTATTATTATGCAGGTTTATACAAGAAACAAGTGGAGAATGTACCAAAAAGCGCCTCCACTGGAAAGCGCATTCTGAGGAACATCAAGCCCAAGGGAGAAATGGACCAAACACACCAGAAGCTGGGCGAGCACACACCGCCACACAACTTTTCAAGCCCAAAGGCGCCCGCACTGCCAAAACCCGGCCCGAGCGGGCCCGGCGGGGGTCTTGGCGCGCACCACACAGTGCCCGCACCTGCTGAGGCGGTTCGGGCCCAAGTGGAGGCGGTTCATTACCTTCAAAAGCGGACACTACAGGCGTGGGATGGTCGGTTTCGCGATTAGGAAGGTGTTCCAAGGTCGGTTTTGATCCTTCCATAGGGATGGCTATTTTCTAAAGAGCCCCCTCTCCTCTACCTATAAAAGGAGGCTCTCTCCCCTCATTCAACACACACCAATTCCATACAACACAAGAAGGAGCCACAATGTAATAGAGAGGAGAGAGTTCCATTCTTGTTCTTCTTCCCCCTCTAGTTCTAATGGAGAGTGAGAGAGGAAAGGCTAGAAGGAAGTTTGGTTCCTTCTACGGAGGTTGTCGGTTCGCCCCTGGTGTGCGGTTCCTAGGAAGTCGGAGTTAGGAGTTGTCGGTACCCACCGGCTTGTACCTCTACATGCTACTTACACTTTGGTGAGCAAGCTTGTGATTATCTTTTGACTTATTGTTCTTCAAGTTTATTATCTTAGACTTGCGGGATTGGTAGTCGTACCTTGGGTCGTAACTCTTGGAGAAGGAACTCTTTGACCGGGGAACCTTGATCGACCCAAGAGTTGTGGATGGTAGTGCAAGCGTGGTGTTTGGGCTAGCGTTCACCTACCTTTTCTTGGTGCATCCACGGTTGAGGGGTAGGCGGCTTGGTCGTGACAAGCCTTGTCCGTCCTTTGAAATCCCCCCACGTTCGGCGTGTCGCAGAGAGCTAATTGCCGGACTTTGCCTGGATAGGCGTGGGCCGATGCCCGAAACAAGTAGATAACAAGCCCTATAAATCCCACACTTTGAAAAACCTAAGCCCATAAAGATACCTCACTATCCATAGTTATCCTAGGGTAGCCCTGCTCAAAGATTAGAGCGCAACCGTTCCACAATGGAAAATACGATACCACGAGTACTTCGGGTGAAAGCTACAATGACAATTCCGCGGCGCTTGCGGATTTATACGTGTGCGTTAAGAAGCGTCAACAAGCTTTACGGCGCCGTTCTTGGGAGCGGTAGTCGTAATTCTCTACGGGCCTAGAGCACCCGTGTGTTGTATCCAAAAAAAAAATAGTTATTTATTTTTTCTTTTTCAAAATGAAGCCAAATCCATTTCAAAAACCTTACGCTTCATTGGGGAGTTCACAAGAGCCACGAGTCTTTTTTCAAAACCAAAATTTTTATCGGCTATGAACTCACCCTAGTTAAAAAAAAAAAGAAGAAACTTTTTAGTTGGGCACTCCATCTCTGGTGACCATTTTAAAAAAATCTATGTTGCCACCTACGAGATTTCGAGGAATTATGATCATGCCTCGGCATTCCTAGCATGATCCAAGAAATTCACATGTGGAATTTGTTTTCGCTCTCCCTCATAGGGAAAGCAAAACAATAGTACACTATTGTCGTAGGAAATTTGAATGGGGACCGAGAAGAACTCAAAGACAATTTTTGTCTAGCATTCTTCCCCATCAATGCCTACCAAGGACAATCCTCGATCTCAAGTAGGATGAGAAGGAGTCCGTAGGTGCAGCCTAGGTCAGATTTATAATGTTTACACATGTTGGCCTAGACTTGTCATTACCCGATAGTGTGCTTTTGCATATCTTTTGTTTGGGTATTGACATTAATGCTGCCCTATGCCTTGCGTGACCATTGGAGGGTCGTTTGCTCGTAAACCTACAACGGAACTTGAAAACCCTTGAACACATCCTAGAGAAGCTTGCTTCTCTCGTTGTAGAACCTATTCCCTTCCATATTAAGGGCATGTCAAGCATTGAGGAGCCCTCATCGGTCGAGCCATTCCTCGTACCGCCATTGGAACCATTTGTTGAGCCCTCTCCCGAACCACGAACAACTGAAGGAAGGAATGCTTTCGTCCTTTAGGTTCGCAATTGAATTCAAGGATTACGATGGAACCTCGTAAATGGCGAGGTGCGCTTAGATTTTCATATCTATCACATCCTTGATTTCAATCTTCTCATAGGCTACCCTCTAAAAAAAAAGCTTTTGACCAAAAAAACCTATAGAGGGGAGCCATGATGAGAAGTTGGGAAAGATTGCTTTTCGCCTCACACCTAGACATCCCAAAGGTGAAGCATCTTCCCAACCAAAACCCGTTCGAGGAGGCGAAGATCATAACTCTATTCGCTTCACCCAAGATGTTTCCACATCTTAGTGAAAGCGAAACACCTGTCGCCCTCACACGAACACAAGTCATGTCCCTCTGGCCGATAAAACATTGTTTTTGACAATGGTCAAGATTCAATGTTCGTCCTTCATGTCACATCTTTGAGGGTAAAACCTCATGTGCCATGGACATGCATGAAGCAACAACTCTTGAGACCAAGCGAGAAATTTGTTTTTGAGCATAACAAGTTGTCACTTGAGACTTCCTACATGCTCACCCTTGGGTCCTCTTGAGTTCATCTTGCTTCTAGCCGAGTGCTTCGGCGAAGATCACAACCATCTCTTGGTTCTCTTTGTAAACCTTTTTAAGAGAAGGGTTGCAAGTCTCGTAGTAGCATGATGGCGCTAACCTTGCGGCATTTTGAGCGTAATGCTAAATTCTTAGTGGTGAAACCGGGAACTTCACCACCATTAGCTGCGAGGATGTTTTCCCACGGTCAAGCTTACGACCATAAAGAAAGCCTTTGCCGGGAGATACCCCTGGACTATCATAAAAAAAAAAAGAAGCAGAAAAAAGTCTCTCTCTTCTTATTAATAAAAGCAAGAACATGTTATCAAGTTAGTATGCACCTTCGGGTATTCTTGTCGCTAACCATTTCGGTGGTGAAGATCGATTGAGAAGAACAAAGAGGCATGCGGCGGCTCGAGAACATGAGGGCTACATCACAAAAAAAAAAAAAAAAAAAAAAAATATGATGCTCATGGATGATGGAAGATGCTCAAGAGGAGACCGGACTTGCACACTTGACTTTTTTTCACAAAAGTCTAAGTGTGGGGAAGATGGTGACAATCCCAAGTTCCACCCACCAAGGGATCATACAAAAAAAAAAAAAAAAAATGAGGGTGAATAAAGGATGATGTCAGCCCTGCCTTGCTAAAAAAAAAAAAAAAAAAAAAAAAAAAAAAGAAAGAAGAGATAAAAAAAAAAAAAAAAAAAAAAAGAGGAGAAGAAGAGAGAAAGAAAAAAAAAAGAATAAAAAAAGTGAGAGAGAATGTAGATAAGAAAAAAAAAATATATATATGTTGTTGAAAAAAAAAAATATATATATATATATATATATATAAAATATGTATAATAATAATAAGAGAGAGGAGCAGGTTGGCCCCCCGCATGGTCAAGATACATACCAAAGTGCTACTTTGACTCCACCCATTATTGCTTCAACAAGCAAGAAGGGTTTGTCTCTCATCCTTTCTTTGCTACCAACAAGACCCATGGCCCGTGCACACGTGTGTGTGTGGCCTAGTCTTGAGGTGCACTGGGCAGGAGCCATCACGCGAACCGCAAAGCAACAACTTCAATGCTTCATCCATAAATGTTGTCGGTAAGTATATCCGGGTATGCAAGGGAAATAAATGTTCACCAAACACTCTTACTCATTTTTGTCTCCATAGTTACGAACAAACAATTCCATGCTTCCTTTGTTATGACATATGCTTTGTGTTTGGGTACATTTACACGCGTAATGCATCCATAGATCTTTTTAAATTGAGCATGGTGCTTAGGTTAAAAGATCTCCTTTAATCAAAAATTCGACATGGTGTTGGATCTTGATTAATGAACTCGAGCTTTGTTGTCATGGGAGTATCTTATGTTGGAGATGATCAAGGCTATGTTTTTCAATGCTTCTTTATGTTAGCCTTGCTTGAGTGATGTTGAGGTGAATAAAAAAATAAAAAAATAAAAAAAAATAAAAAAAAAAAATATATATATAAAATAAAGTTTTCTCATAATAAGGGCTCCACGGTATTATTCTTGCCGATAGAGCCATGTTGTTGTTTTTGTTTTGTTTTCTTTGTTTAAAATAAAACAGTACAAGAATAAGTGTGGGGGAGGTCTGTCAAGCATACAAGCAAACCCATCCGAGATCTCCCCAACACAAATGCACGAACACCGAGCAATTCACGACGGAGAAGGGCTAAAACGAAGCGACCACCATTAACGCCTTCCTCTTCAAAAGCGTGGTTTGTGCAAAACTCTCACTCTCACATCTCACATTAATAATAATAAAAGAAAGGGGAAAGAAGATAAGGAGGAGAAATGAGAATAGAAGAGATAAACCTTTCAACTCCAAGATTTTGTCCTGGTACTTTGATGACATCAAAAGACAAGCTTGGGGGGAGCCTCTAACCACGCCACCAGGCACAACTCAGATCATTGCGTGCTCAAGCTAAAGCAGAACCATAAAAGGTAAGCAAAAGGCTAGCTTGGGGGAGGACTCCAAGAAAGGTAACGTGTATCTCACATTTTGATCATATTCTTTATCTTATGAAATGTTGAGTTACACTAAAAAAGACAAATTTTCATTCCTATATATATGAGCCATGAAAATGTTTAGATTTATTCCCCCTGTTAAAATGATGAATAGTTGCTCTGTCTTATGTTTTACTTTGTACCTAGTTTATAATTCGAATTTCTCTAAAGTTTGGGTTTAGTGGCTAATTCTAAAAACTCATCTGAAAAAACCCGATTCATGTGGGTTGCATAGGCTCTATCCAGTCTAAGTTGTTGCCAAGTATGATATGGTACAAATGGATTTGCTATGATTTTGTCCAAAAGAGAGACTTGACATCAGGGATTCTACTTTGAAAAAAAAAAAAAAAGAAGAAATGGGTTATGTTGAAAAAAAAAAAAAAAAAAGAAAAAAAAAAATGAGATGAAAAATGGACAAGTGTCCGAGGGCGAGTAGAGCCCACATCTCTAAAAAAAAAAAAAAAAAAAAAGAGAGAGGAAATAAAAAAAGAAAAGTCTAGGGCGAAAGTAGAGCCCACCTCAAAAAAAAAAAAAAAAAAAAAAAAAAAAGAGATATAGCAATAAAGCCCCTTCTTTCTTGAAAAAAAAAACAAAAACCAATATAATCTAAATAAATCCCGGATAAAAAGTTGATCGAAAGGATGAATGATAAGTATTTTATTTATAACCGTTCTATCGGCAACCGCCCAAGACTTTGAGAAAGGCTAAAAAGCCCCCTTCTACGATGAAAGGTAATAAAGGGCGGGAAAAAGATGTGCCATTTTATTCAAACTCTAGTAGAAAATCTTATTATAACCCCTGGCACTTGTGAAACATAATCGGCATAGTAGCAACTCCCCGATCAACAACCAAGTACTTATCTTTTTTGCTCGAGGACGCGCAAAGGAAGGGTAAGCTTGGGGGAGTTTGTTGGCGGTCACCATCGACATATTTTTCCGTCAACTTACTACCATAAAGGGAATAAAACTATACCTTTTTATACTCATGTACATTTACAACTAATATATTTTCACTTGTAGTGTCCGAATTATTATTATGCGAGGTTTATACAAGAAACAAGTGGAGAATGTACCAAAAGGCGCCTCCGAAAGCGCATTCCCCGAGGAACATCAAGCCCAAGGGAGAAATGGACCAAACACGCAGAACTGGGCCGAGCACACACCGCCACACAACTTTTCAAGCCCAAAGACGCCAGCCTGCCAAAACCCAGCTCGAACGGGCCGGCGGGTGGTGCGGCAAGCACTTCCCCGTGCGCCCCGCACCTGGCGAGGCGGTTCGGGGCCCAGGTTTGGCGGGGCGGTTCATTACCTTCCAAAACGGACACTACCGGCGTGGGATGGTCGGTTTCGCTGATTAGGAAGGTGTTCCAAGGTCGGTTTTGATCCTTCCATGTAGGGATGGCTATTTTCTAAAGAGCCCCCTCTCCTCTACCTATAAAAGGAGGCTCTCTCCCCCTCATTCAACACACACCAATTCCATACAACACAAGGAGGAGCCACAATGTAATAGAGAGGAGAGAGTTCCATTCTTGTTCTTCTTCCCCTCTAGTTCTAATGGAGAGTGAGAGAGGAAAGGCTAGAAGGAAGTTTGGTTCCTTCTACAGAGTTGTCGGTTCGCCCCCTGGTGTGCCGCGGTTCCTAGGAAGTCGGAGTGCCGGAGTTGTCGGTACCCACTTCGCTTGTACCTCTACATGCTACTTACACTTTGGTGAGCAAGCTTGTGATTATCTTTTGACTTATTGTTCTTCAAGTATATTATCTTAGACTTGCGGGATTGGTAGTCGTACCTTCGGGTCATAACTCTTGGAGAAGGAACTCTTTGACCGGGAACCTTGATCGACCAAGAGTTGTGGATGGTAGTGCAAACGTAGTGTTTGGGCTAGCGTTCACCTACCTTTTTTGCGGTGCATCCCACGGTTGAGGGGGTAGGCGGCTTGGTCATGTGACAAGCCTTGTCCGTCCCTTTGAAATCCCCCACGCTGGGCCGTGTCGTAGAGCTAATTCTTGGGACACTTGCCTGGATAGGCGTGGGCCGATGCCCGAAGCAAGTAGATAACAAGCCCTATAAATCCCCGCCCAAAACCTAAGCCCATAAAGATACCTCACTATCCATAGTTATCCTAGGGTAGCCCCGCTCCAAAGATTAGAGCGCAACCGTTCCCTATGGAAAATACGATACCCGAAAGTACTTCCGGTGAAAGCTACAATGACAATTCCGTGCGCTTGCGGATTTATGCGTAATGCGTTAAGAAACGTCAACAAGCTTTCGGGCGCCGTTGCGGGAACGGTAGTTGTATCCACGTTCGGCGAGATTATCGAATAAATATTAGGGCGAATGAATAGTAATAAAAAGACACTATGTGATAATGAGTGAATTCGTGATAAACGGATAAAGCACGATTTTAGAGAAATACTTTGGAAGTGGTTTGACCTAAATCGGAGTTACGGATCGGGAGTTATGATTTTAGAAGTTTAATTCCGGATAATAAACCTCATGGGATTTTTATGTCAATATTTTATTAATGGAAAAATATAATAAAAATCATGACAATCATCTCCACATAATCTAGTTTATTTACATATTTTTCTGGAATTTTTTTCGACACTCGGAAAATAGATTTATAACATTCGTGTACAAAATCCGGTGCACATAGCATTTTACTCAGTTGTACACACACTGTGTTGCTGCCCTTGTGACTGACCGGTGGGTCCGAGTACGATCCGCGTGGCTTGAGCGGAACGGAAACGGCGGTGGGACGGCGAGGCCACGTGCTCGTGCCCTATTGGCCAGCGGTTGGCGGCGTCACCGTGGTGGGCGGCGGCGGGGGCGACCTCCTCCGCCCTCTGTTCCCGGCGGCGGCGTTCGGCCCGAATCCCACCACGAGTTGGCCGTCCTTGGCTCAAAGCTCGTCGCGGAGGGCGTTAGCGTTCCCCACCTTCGCCCCGGATCGCTTGCGGTGGGCTTTGGGGTGGCGATGGAGGGCAGCCCCACGGCGGGCGGCGTGTCTGGGCGGGTGCCGGCGGCCCGGGCGTCGTCTCGGGCGCGGCTCTACGGGGCTACAACGAGTAAAAAAAGCAATGGGAATGAGAGGAGGAGTAGGGAAGCGTACCAGTCCACCAATTTCGACCAACGACGACTAGAACGACGGCGGCACTCGACACCTTGCTCGGCGGCGGCAAGATCCCGTTTTGGGAAGAGCGAACGGAGCGAGGAGAGGAGAGGGAGTAGTGAGTAGGCGCGAGCACGGCGTGGTGCGGCTCCTGCGGAGCTTCTTGTGCCGGGCGAGGTCGAATAGGGCATCGGTGAGGCTATTTATAGCGGCGGCGCCGCGGCGGTGTGCCCGAGATATTTTCTCGCGCTCGGCACCCGGCATTGTGCCCGTGGACCTCGAGCATTCCTCCTCGCCTATCCCCTCATCGTTTTTGGTGTTTCTTACGCACACAGAGAAATCCGCAAGCGCACGGAAATACCGTTGTAGCACTTCACCGGTGGTAAGCGGGGTATCGTATTTTACACAAGGACGGTTCGCGCGGTGGCTTTTCAGGTCTATGTCAACCTAAGGCAAGGGTTTGTTTTCTAAGAGTAGCGAGGTATCTATAGGCTAAGTTTTCCAGCAAAGTGATTCCTAAAGTCTCATTTGTCTACTCACTTCGGGCACCGGCCCACGCCCAAAGGGACGGTGTCCGGCAATTAGCTCTACAACACTGACCCGAGCGTGGGGATTTCAAAGGGCCGGACAAGGCTTGTCACGACCAAAGCCGCCTACCCCCTCAACCGTGGGATGCACCGCAAAAGGTAGGTGAACGCTAGTCCAAACACCACGTTTGCACTATTGGTCACAGTTCTTGATGTTGGCCAAGGTTCCCCGGTCAAAGAGTTCCTCCACCAAGAACTAACGTTCGAGACGATCTACCAATCCCGCAAGTCTACAATGACTAAGAAATATACGAAGGAAATTAAGTATTTGCAAGATAATCACAAGACTCCTTACCAAAGTGTAAGCGGCTTTGCAGAGGTACAAGCGGCGTGGTGGTACCGACAAGTCCGCACTCCGTCCTCCTAGGAACCGCGGAACACCGAGGGGCTAAACCGGCAACTCCGGGTAGAAAGAACAAAGCTTCTTTCTAGCTTTTCCCTCTCTCACTCTCTAGAATTAGAAGATAGAAGAAGAAGTAGAAGAAGAAGAAGAACTAATTCTTCTCTCTTGCACAAGTGGACTGGTTTCTCCTTTGAATTTGTATTGATTGTTTGAGAGGGAGAGAGGGGGCCTATTTATACACAAGGGGGAGGGGCCTAAGTGCTAAAATCACCCAAACCGTCCTAGGAAAACCTTCCATGTATGCCAAACCGACCATCCCACGTCGGTTTCACCAGTTTTGGAAGGTAGCAAACCGCCTCCCCGAAGATGGGCTCGAACCGCCTCGGCTAGGGTGCGGCCGCACTGGGTGGTCTGTGGCGCAACCTGCCCGCCAGGCCGACTGGCCGGGCTTCGGAAGGTCTGGGCTTCCTTGCTCGAAAAGTTGTAAAAAGTGGACTTGGCCCGCCTCGGTTCGACGTTTTTGCTGCGATTCTTGTTTGGGCTTGCCATTTTGCTCCTTTGGGCCTTTTTCTATTTGTTGATTTTATTTCTTTTTCTTTGTCTTTTGGCCCCAAGTGATCATCCATGAGTTTGTACCGCAAGTCCAAATAAACACCAAAACCTTGGAATATGTTAGTTAAAAATCCTATTTCTAGGTTGTTTTTGGTGTTGTGTTGATGGTATTTAATTGGTCGTTGGTTACCGTCAACAAACTCCCCACACTTAGCCCTTTACTCGTCCCTCGAGTGAAGGCACTGAGGACTAAAGTGGTTCAATCTCTAAGATGTAAACTTGCATACTGAGGTTATTCCAAGCCTTACATTTTGTGAGCATTCATGGTGGCTACCAAGTTTGTCTTAGAAAAATTGAGCAATGGAATAGTATGAACTCCTATCTTCTTGCTACTACTCATGCGCAAAGACTTGGTGAGTTTTTGAATTTTTGAAAGAAATGGCATTGCTCATTATGGTATTGACTCTCACAAAGTCACTCTTTATTTGAATTTTCCTCTCAAAGCACTCTTGTTTGATTCACTCTCACTCATCCTATTTTGCGGTGTTTTATGGATCTTTGAATGGAGTGATGCGTACATACCTCTGCATATTTTTGTCGGGTCAAGCTCTGGATCGTTGGAAAGAGGTGTCATACCCTTAGATCGAAACGTGCAGAAGTGTGCGGAAGAATATTGGTGATATATTTTCTTTGCGATTACTCCTTGACTTATGATCCTATCCCCTTCTTTTTGTATGCTTCTAGAGAGATACAGGCTACTTTTCTCTTTTCTTTCTCTTTTTTTTTTTTGGAGATGTGGGCTCTACTCGCCCTCGGACACTTGTCCATTATTCATCTCTTTATTCTCTTTTTTTCTCTCTTTTTTTTTCTCTGCGCCTTTTTGTATCTTTCTCTGCATTTTTTTCTTAGTAACTGGGGATGATCATGGTATGAATGGAGTATTTATTTGGTGGATGGTGAAAAATGCATGTTGTGCGCAATTCTTATTGTGAGAATTGGCGTGTATATGTGGGTGTACGTGTTTTCCGATCTTGGGAGTATGAGCCTCTCTCAACGCAGATCAAGCGGAGCCCGACAAAACTCAATGCAAAGAGGGAAGTAGCTATAGTGGATAATCATATCATTGTTCGGGCTTTGGTAGGATTTGGCTAAGTCAAACCATGAGCATGCTTTATTTTAAATTTTTCGAAAATAAAACCAAGTCTTGTTGCAAAAAGAAAGCAAGCGTCAAGTTGTTCTACCATATCACAAAGATCAATTATTTAGATAAACATGGGGTCCCTAATGGATAGTTGCTCAACAAAAGTTTGGTATTTTGGCGAGGAATAAAATGTATGCACGCCATGTATCAATTGGTAGACATGGAGTTTTGCTACTTGGTTGGGGTTTCAAACACTTAGATAAATCACAAGTCAAAATTTAATTTTTTTAAATAAATTACGCATTACCTTTGACTTGTGAACCTCCCCCACACTTGTTTTTGTACCTATTTTAATTTTCTTTTGTACAAGGACAAAAACAAGTGGAGAAATAGACAATATAATAATAAAGCTTTTATTGAATAAATAATTCAAATTGGGCGCACACTTGAAGGAATTACAAAATGATTGAAAGGGAAATACAGAAAAATTAAAACTAGTGTGCGCCTAAATATTGATAAAGAGGTAGAGCTCTTTTCAAGCGGGCTTTGCGCAGAGCATGCTCTGCATTAGCGACTCTAGCGACCCTAGCCGACTTAGTCTTGAAGTTCAAGGCAGAAAGAGTCTAGTTCTTTCCTAATGTCGGCGTTCTCTAAATGCCCCTTCTACCTCTGCGGTTAAGGTTTTCACTAGCCTGTTTAAAGAGTTGACTCTAGCGTTTAAGGTTGCTAGTGAAGGGACCTTAGGAACCGCTGCTACTCGGCTGTGTTTAGTGATGGAGTACCCTCGAACGGCTCTCGAAAACATTAGGAGCCTTCCCGGGTGTAGCGCGGGGGTACCCTCAAAGGGCCCTCGCTACTCGGCGACTCTCAACAACATTCGGGGCCTTTCTAGGATTCGCCCGAGGGATACGAGAAGTGGGCGCTTGGAGATGTTCTTTGGAGTAGGAGTTGGCTTCTTCATAAGCCCCTTCCCACCCCCCCTGTGGGCATGTCGATCGACACCGACAACGGTGTGCGGGTAGGTGTAGTCGGAGGCGTGGAAGGAAGATGTCCCCGGTTGGCGTAGTACGGGCACCCGGCTGCGGGCTCCTTCCTCTTAATGCCCGGGGTGCCCACCGTTGGACGAGGTGGGCGCCGAGGGATGCTCTTGCATGTCGCGGATCTGCCCGTGGACACATAGCTGCTCCCTCCACTAAATGAGTGGTGTGGGGGAGGGAGCGCGGCAAGAGGGGCGACAGAGGATGGTTCTACCTCGTCGCTTGAGAAAGTCAAGTCTTCCTCATTGAGAGAGCAAAGAGAGCGAGAAGAATTGTAGAGAGTGAGGGCATGGCCTGCCATTGCAAAATGTTCTTGGCTTAGAAGAAGAGGATTTGAGAGGAGGAGAAGAGCAAGAAGGAGAGGTGTGAAGAATGGAGAGGAGGAGGGTGGATTTTATAGGACAAACTCTCCTCTCTGTTTTGGCGAGGTTAAAATCTCGCGGAGCGCACCTCACCATTGCGGGTTATGAGAAAGAGGAAGGCGATGGGTGAAATCCCGGCCGAACGGAGCGCCGGCGGGGAGTGCGGGGCGCACCCGTGTCTTGTGGCGCACCACCAGTGTCCCCCGGTCGAAATTTCGGCCACATTCGTTTCCTTTTCCGAAAAGTTTTGAGCGGGGGTTTGCAGCGAGAAACGTTTCCTTTCTTCTGATCTCTAATTGATCCTCAAATTTGAATTTTGAAAATAGATTATGCTTTGATTAATTTAGAAAGTATGTATCCTTTGTGTAGCAAATGACCAAAGCATAAATCAAATAAGGTAAAAAGGAAATAATTAAGTAAAAACTTTATCTAAAACAAAATAAATATATAGATAACTTTTATGTTTTATTATTTCCTTATAGTTTTTTTAGTTGTGATAATTTTAATTACAAAATTATTTTTTTATATGCTGATCATCCTAATTTAATTCTCAAAGCATAAATCTATTCTATCGAGCTCTTGGTTAAGATCGGGTATTGGCTCGAAGAAAAGTTTAAGACGTTGACCGTTTACCTTTTTGTATCTCACTGCGTCATCTTGATTGTGATCGCGCCATGTGGCGATGTGTTGATGACGGTGTATGGTCCTTTCCATTTGCTTCTCGGCTTTCCTTCGCCAAATAGCTTCACCCGGGAGTTGAATAGGAGTACTTTGTCGCTCGTGGTGAATTCTTTGAGTTTGATGCGCTGATCATGCCATCTTTTCGTGCGCTCTTTGTAGAGCTTTTGCAGCGTGGTAACGCCTTCTCTCACCATTCTTCTAGTTCGGAGATTTGTCTCGACGGTTCTTCCCAATGAGTCGGCGTCCATTTTCCACTTTTTGATGGCCCAATGAGCTCGATGCTCCAACTCAACCGGTAAATGGCGAGGTTTTGCCATAGACCGGTGGTAAGGTGACATGCCGATGGGGGCTTTGTAAGCTGTCCGATATGCCCAGAGAGCATCGGGTAGCTTGTTCTTCGACCCTTCCCCATCTCGTTGACCGTCTTTCCGCAGGATGTTCTTGATTTGTTTATTGGAGGTTTCGGCTTGCCCTTGGTTTTGCGGGTGATAAGGGGTAGCGATATTGTGCGAGTGCCGAGCTCTTTCAAGAATGCCCTGAATGACTTGTCCTTGAAATGCGATCCTCCGTCATCGATCACCATGCGTGGCGTTCGGGCGGGGAAGATGATTTCTTGGAACATCTTGGCGTGCGTGCTTGCCATCGCCAGCCTCGCATGGTATTGCCTCTACCCACGCCGACACGTAGTCCATCGCCACCGGGATGTACTCGCAATCATGGGACTTCGGAATGGCCCCATGTAATCAATGCCCCACACATCAAATATTTCTATTTGAAGGTTATAGTGTAGGGGCATTGCATCACGAGCTGTGATGTTCCCAGTCTTGGCGGAGCTTGTAGCATCTTCGGATGAATTCTTTCGTGTCGCCGTACATCGTCGGCCCGGAAGAATCCGACCGCCAAATTTTGGCTTGTGTGCGAAATACTCCCGGATGTCCGTAGGGAGATGCATGACATTTTTCGATGATCTGCATTCCTTCCTCCCCGGGTACGCATCTTCTCAACAAGCCGTCCGCACACACCTGCATGCGAGATATGGGTCATCCATAGGTGCCGTCGCTCTCCATTTGGAGCTTCCGCTTGTTCTCCCGGGTGGTACATATCCCGCAACCATGTAATTCACAATGTTTGCGTACCATGGGTTGAAGTGTGACACCTTGAATAGCATGTCGCCGCGCAGGTAATCGTTGATTGGTGGTTCCTGCATGTTAGTTACCGCATCAAGACGCGACAAATGATCCTAGCTGTCGTATTTTCTACTCCCTTTTTATCTTTTATTTCTATATCAAATTCTTGGAGCGAAGAATCCAATGGATCAAGCAAGGTTTCGCGATCTTTTTTTGGTAAGAAGGTACTTAAGGGCAGCATGGTGCGTGTAAACGATTATTTTTGCGCCCACTAAGTAGGATCGAAACTTCTCGATAGCAAAGACTACTACCAGGAGCTCTTTTTCTGTTGTGGCGTAATTAAGCCGGGCTCCTGTCAGAGTTTTGCTAGCATATGCGATGGCATGCTGCTTTTTGTCCTTGGTTTGGCCCAAGACCGCACCAACAGCATAGTCGCTAGCATCGCACATGATTTCAAATGGCAACGACCAATCCGGGGGTTGGATGATCGGAGCCGAGATGAGTGCTTTCTTAAGGGTTTTGAATGCGTGTAAGCACTCATCTGTGAAGTCAAAGGGCACGCCCTTGGCTAGCGGGGCCGTAAGGGGTCTAGCGATTTGTGAAAAATCTTTTATAAATCTTCTATAAAACCCTGCGTGGCCTAGGAAACTACGGATACCTTTGACGTTCACTGGGGGTGGTAGTTTTTCGATAACGTCTATTTTGGCTTTGTCTACCTCTATCCCCCTCTCGGACACGAGGTGCCCGAGGACGATGCCTTCTCGGACCATGAAGTGGCACTTTTCCCGATTAAGTACCGGGTCCTTTTCTTGGCATCATTTGCAAGACCCGGTCTAGGTTCTTGAGACAGCTTTCAAAAGTCTTACCATAGACGGAGAAATCGTCCATGAAGACTTCCATGATTTCTTCGATCATGTCTGAGAAGATAGACATCATGCACCGCTGAAAAGAAGCAGGTGCATTACACAGCCCAAATGACATTCTACGGTAGGCATAGGTTCCGTATGGGCATGTGAACGTGGTCTTGCTCGATCATCGGGGTGGATCGGGATCTGGTGGTAGCCAGAATACCCGTCAAGGAAGCAGAAGAAAGAGTGTTTCGCTAACCGCTCCAACATTTCATCAATAAAGGGCAGCGGAAAGTGATCTTTCTTTGTTGCCTTGTTAAGTTTTCTATAATCGATACACATTCTCCACCCCGTGACTTGTCTTTGTGGAATGAGTTCGTTTTTAGCGTTCTCAACATTCGTCATTCTCCCTTTTAGGGACCACTTGGACTGGCTAACCCAATCACTATGTGGTACGGTGTCATACCCATTTTTAAAGGACCAAAAATGAGTATAGAATACATATGTGCCCAGAGATCAATCTCACATATGTATGACAAATCACTGGAGTATCATATCCGAGACTTTATTACAAAGCAAATAATATCCATTACAAGAATAATATCAAAGTTCTAGCACAACGGAAGACCGATAAAAACACGCCATGGTTGCTCCAACTCCACGGGGATAGCCGACCGGTGAACCACAAGCCTAGTAGTACTCATCACGGTAGTTATCATCGTAGTCATCATACCCACCTTGATACGTTTAATGTGATATAGCAACGATGAGTCCATGTCGAACTCCGCAAGCATAGCCGGGGGTTATGAGGCTTGAAGTTTCGATTAATCGTCTTAATCTGCGGTTGCTTTTAATGTTGGTCATGTTTTAAGCTTAAGCATAAAGGAATCCCATTAACCCATTAATCACAAGTGTGAATAGATATCAACATCGATTTAATATCAACAAGGTAATAAGCAAGCAATTCTATCCATTAATGTCTCCAAGGCCGTTCATGACCGCGAACACGGTACCGACATGTCGGTTTAGTTAACTCTGCGCAGCAGGTGTACACTTTCACTACGGGTCATGGTTTCCACCCGAGTAGGTTCTCGACTCCTAACCAAGTGAAGACCATATAAAGTCGTTCAAAGACCCTCCTAAAAATATTGAATGGCCAACGAGCTACAACCCCGTTTCTCCCACGGCAAACCACCAACAAAGTTAGGTAGACCCCTTGAACAACCAAAGTCGGAGCCATGCGACCCCCATAGCTATCTTGTATATCCCGGATGATCACGAATGAATAAGTCCTTATGGAGAGCTAAGAGCTTCATAAAATAAACAACACAAGCTCTTTAAGCCCTATGTACCATGGCATCATCAACTAATCATCTCGATTTAATCCATAAAGCAATAAATAAATAATGTGTGTTGGTTTAGCGCTAGCAAGTTACTACCCAAATGCATAACCCATAGGAGACAAGGATCAAGTAATCAAGACTAGGTAAATCCTTAATGGTAAACAAGGAGGACACATGCATCATGAATTAATGATTAAAGTGAATAGGACATCAAGGATGATCCCAAGCTATACTTGCCTTGAATGAAACCTTGAGCTTGCTGGTCTTCTTCAAGTAGTACTCCTGACCACTCCCGAATTGCTCACCGGCTACTCAATCGACCACGCAGCAACACACAATCGAGCATGCAATCAAACACGAAGCAAACATAGACAAAATAAGATAACAGTACACCATACAGTAAGATAGAAGTTTGAAAAGCTCATAAAACCACTCTACTCGTCACTACGATCACATCGATATAAAGATCACAAAAATCGAGCTAGAACGATTGTAGTTATGAATTTTACAAGTTTACTAGTAAGAAATAATAAGCTAAATAATTATTCGAAAATCAAAAGTTCAAAACCTAACTAACAGTGGTATAAACATGTAGATTACGAAATTACGAATCTAACGAATCTTGAACGACTCAAATCGGATTTAAAACGAGAAAGATATGAGCATTTGAATCTGGATGGCAAACTTGTAAATAGCTGAAAGCGTAAACTGCTGCTGCTAAGATAAAAATACGCTTTCCCGAAGGCATAGCGTAAAGACGGAAAGACGCTAAGGATTCTTACGGAATTAACCGTAGACTCTAGGGTCTATCTTGCAAAATTACCGATCGAAAGGGTATGATGGATTCTCGGCCGTAGGATTTTATTTGGATGGCCAGGATTAGAGCTAGGGCACAACCGGCGGCGCAACTCGCCGGAATCGGTGAAGACGGCGGCGCCATGGCCGGAAAACGGCGAAACTCGCCGGCGCATCTAGTTTGGGCGCTACGGTGCACGGTTTGACGCGATTCTTGGACCAAAAAGAAAGAGGAAGACCTCGGGATCTCACCTGACACGATCTCGCGGTCGATTATGGCTTGAGGACGGCTCACGGCTGGGAAAAGCGGACGGCGGCGATCTGTCCTCGCCGGCGATGCGAAACAAGCCGAAAAGCTCGAGTTAGAGACCTCCTGCGCGTGTGCAAGGTCAAGGCAAGGCACTAGGGCTTACCTACAGCGAGCTTGAGGCAAAGCTTGCGGCAATCCGAGCTCCGATGGCGGA
This sequence comes from Hyparrhenia diplandra, assembly GCA_015847255.1. NCBI lineage: Eukaryota > Viridiplantae > Streptophyta > Magnoliopsida > Poales > Poaceae > Hyparrhenia > Hyparrhenia diplandra. The sequence goes on from JADLZK010003736.1 coordinate 98,913, forward strand.
TTCGACGGCGGCGGCGCTAGGGCTTGCGGCTGCGGCTCAAGCTGGCTAGCTGCTGCTAGTAGATTGGTTTAGGGGTCGCGGACGCGTTGCTGCTAGGATTTTATAGGGCATCGGCCAAGGGTGCAAGCAAGAACCGTGGCCGGGTCGGTGCTGTGTCGGGCTCGAGCGTGCTCTCGGTCGAATTCGACTCGAGGAAGAGGATAGATGCGGGTCCCATCTGTCATCCGGTCAAAGGAAAATCAAGCAGCGAAGCTGCTGCTCCTCAGCGAGTTGGGCCGGCCCAAAGTGAAAGCCAAGCTTGGCTCGGGCCAGATCAAAGGGATAGGCCGGCTGGGCCGAAATGGAAAGGGTGAAGGAAAATAAATAAAATGACTTTCTCTTTTATTTGAATTGCTTTTCAAAATGATTTCGAAAACAGATTCAAACCCAACGAAAAACAGGCATCACAAAAATAATATATGCTCCAGCATGAGTGCACAACATGTTTCTATCTCATGACAAATTTTAATTTATCAAAAATATTTATTTTCCTATATTCAATGCATCACATAATTTGCATAATTAAATCATTTAAGCTATTTTAAAACATGCAAAAATTTTGGGTGTTACATACGGGATAGATAATCCCGGCGTGAAGAAGCTTGAGAACTTCCTTCTTCACGACTTCACACGATCGCATTATTGAGCCTTATTTGGGGTTCGCATGATGGGGTACCGTCGGGGGTCAATAGGAATGCGATGTGTGCATAGTGTTGGGCTTACCCCTTTCGGATCTTGAAGGGAATACCCAAAAACCGATCTGTGTTTCTCTAAGACGGCTATTAGCTGGGTAGTTTCCTGGTCACTAAGTTTATCGCTTATGATGACCGGTGCTTGTGAATCGCCGTTTAGGAAGACATAGCGTAGGCACGGGGGTAGGGGTTTAAGCTCAATTGGAGGCCGAGTTAGCTCTTCCTCTTTGGGAAGTTCTATGAGTTCCCTGAATCATCCTCTTCTTCAATGAAGAATTGGGCGTCTTTTTCTAGGTCGTTTTCGGGTTCTCATATAGCATAACTCTCATGACCTCCTCGGGCGTGTCGTACTCAAGGAAGGGTTACATTCCGAAGTTTTTAGCTCGAGTAACTGGGATAGAAAACTTTTTCTTCCCGAAGTTTGACATCTAAATCCCCGGATGTTGATAGATCAAGAATCTTCTCCAAGGGATGCCCGATTAGGATGTCGAAGTCTTGGATATCAAAAAGCGTGAAAATCCGAGAGACAACTTGACATCCTTGTGCGGCAGAAGATTTGTTCATGTATAACCTCATGGCTTTCAATGGTGGTACGTGGTGCTATGCGCAAAGTCCGTGTTGTGGGGGTCCTAATAGCTTCCTCAACACAAGCTTGTGCAAAGGTTTCGGACATTATGTTTATCCCCACAGTAGGATTATACATGACTTCCACCAAACTTCCCACGATATCTACAATGGATTGGTGTAGAGGGGCCACTTATCCGAATTTCTTGAAAGAGGGTCCTTCCTCTCGCAACCATTCCGTGCTCATTATAGCTGTTAGCTCCTTAATAGACTCTCGGAGGAAAGTTTTATCCAGGTGCTCATTCGAGCTAGCCGGGCAGTGGTTTCTTCCATTGTTCGTACTTCGAGGTGTCACCGAATTGATCGATAAGGTCAACCTCGAAGAATGGGAGATCCATGCATGCGGTCTCCTTGTGTTTCTACGGTTCAGGCGAGGGTCTCTCTATAGGTTTAACAGGTTCGGGTTTTCGCCGAAGAGACTTCCCTCCGGTTTTCGCTTGGGTTCTACTCGGATGGGTTCTAGCGGGGAGTATTCTCAAGAATACGGTTTAGGAGAGCTTCCCCTTCCATTTGTGGTTTTATGTGAAAATGACCCTCCCGGCAGCCTAAATCAAGCGGCAGAGGCGCTTGCCCCGTCCAATCCTAGCCAGAAATGCTATAAAAAGCACGTGGTTTGGTATGGGACAGTGCGGGCCGGATCGTGTAAGCGTGGTAAACCGGTCCCAGTGCTGCACCTAGGGTTTCACCCTCTATTTGTCGGAAGTTGAGTATCTCTTGTCGCAGGGCCGCGATTCTCGGATATAGGGTAGAATGCTACACAGAATGTTTCAAGTAGTTCTTCCCATTCTCCGCTTACCAACCCTACGTTATGGGCGTACCATTGAGTTGCCCTCTCGTGAGAGAGAGAACGGAAACAACTTCCACCTCGGCGTGTCATGTGTCATGCTGCGATTGTCGGGCAACCACGAGCTGCTCAAACTCCCGTAAGTGATGATAGGGGTTTTTCATATTCCGAGCCCGAAAAGGCTCGGGCCCGAACCATGGCTATAAAGCCGGGCGGAGCTCATACTAAGTCGTGATTGGCTTCGCAGATTGGCGTGGTTCTACGAGCTCGCCCTTGGGAGCGACAAGATTTGTAGGGTAGGTTGCTCCATGGGTAACAGGGGACACTTTTTGGTATTTTTGTTTAAAGGATACTAACAATCACACGGGTTGACTCGGCTCGATATATAACTACGACAACCGTTCCCAAGAACGGCGCCGTAAATGCTTGTTGGTGTTTCTTACGCACACGTGAGAAATCCGCAAGCGCACGGAAATACCGTTGTAGCACTTCACCCGGTGTGCTGGGGTATCGTATTTTACACAAGGGACGGTTCTTGCGGTGGCTTTTCGTGTCTATGTCAACCTAAGGCAAGGGTTTGTTTTCTAAGAGTAGCGAGGTATCTATAGGCTATGTTTTCCGTGCGGTGATTCCTAAAGTCCGTTGTCTACTCACTTCGGGCACCGCCCACGCCCAAAGGACGCTGTCCGGCAATTAGCTCGACGACACGGCCCGAACGTGGGGGATTTCAAAGGACGGACAAGGCTTGTCACGACCAAGCCGCCTACCCCCTCAACCGTGGGATGGGACCGCAAAGGTAGGTGAACGCTAGTCCAAGCAAAGACGTTTGCACTATTGGTCACAGATTCTTGATGTTGGCCAAGGTTCCCCGGTCAAAGAGTTCCTCCACCAAGAACTAACGTTCGAGACGATCTACCAATCCCGCAAGTCTACAACACTAAGAAATATACAAAGGAAATTAAGTAGTCTGCAAGATAATCACAAGACTCCTTACCAAAGTGTAAGCGGCTTGCGAGGAGGTACAAGCGGGGGCGGGTACCGACAAGTCCAAAGACTCCGTCCTCCTAGGAACCGCGAGGAACGAGGGGCTTAACCGGCAACTCCGGGTAGAAAGAACAAAGCTTCTTTCTAGCTTTTCCCTCTCTCACTCTCTAGAATTAGAAGATAGAAGAAGAAGTAGAAGAAGAAGAAGAACTAATTCTTCTCTCTTGCACAAGTGGATTTGGTTTCTCCTTTGAATTTGTATTGATTGTTTGAGAGGGAGAGAGGGGGCCTATTTATACACAAGGGGAGGGGCCTAAGTGCTAAAATCACCCAAACCGCCCTAGGAAAACCTTCCATGTATGCCAAACCGACCATCCCACGTCGGTTTCACCCGTTTTGGAAGGTAGCAAACCGCCTCCCCGAAGATGGGCTCGAATCGCCTCGGCCGGTGCGGCCGCACTGTGTGGTGCTTGGCGCACTGCTAGGGCCGGCCGGCCGGGCTTCGGAAGGCTGGGCTTCCTTGCTCGAAAAGTTGTAAAGTGGACTTGGCCCGGCCTGGGTTCTCGACGTTTTGTTGCGATTCTTGTTTGGGCTTGCCATTTTGCTCCTTTGGGCCTTTTTCTATTTGTTGATTTTATTTCTTTTTCTTTGTCTTTTTGGCCCAAAGTGATCATCCATGAGTTTGTACCTGCAAGTCCAAATAAACACCAAAACCTTGGAATATGTTAGTTAAAAATCCTATTTCTAGGTTGTTTTGGTGTTGTGTTGACGGTATTTAATTGGTCGTTGGTTACCGTCAACAAACTCCCCACACTTAGCCCTTTACTCGTCCCTCGAGTGAAGGCACGAGGGACTAAAGTGGTTCAAGCCTACAGGTTATTCCAAGCCTTACCTGTTTTGTGAGCATTCATGGTGGCTACCAAAAGCTGTCTTAGAACAATTGAGCAATGGAATAGTATGAACTCCTATCTTCTTGCTACTACTCATGCGCAAAGACTTGGTGAGTTTTTGAATTTTTGAAAGAAATGGCATTGCTCATTATGGTATTGACTCTCACAAAGTCACTCTTTATTTGGATTTTCCTCTCAAAGCACTCTTGTTTGATTCACTCTCACTCATCCTATTTTGCGGTGTTTTATGGATCTTTGAATGGAGTGATGCGTACATACCTCTGCATATTTTTGTCGGGTCAAGCTCGGATCGTTGGAAAGAGGTGTCATACCCTTAGATCGAAACGTCGCGAAGTGTGCGTAAGAATATTGGTGATATATTTTCTTTGCGATTACTCCTTGACTTATGATCCTATCCCCTTCTTTTTGTATGCTTCTAGAGAGATACAGGCTACTTTTCTCTTTTCTTCTCTCTTTTTTTTTTGGAGATGTGGGCTCTACTCGCCCTCGGACACTTGTCCATTATTCATCTCTTTATTCTCTTTTTTTTCTCTCTCTTTTTTTTCTCTCAGCAGACTGTATCTTTTTCTCTGCATTTTTCTTAGTAATGGCGGGGATGATCATGGTATGAATGGAGTATTTATTTGGTGGATGGTGAAAAATGCATGTTGTGCGCAATTCTTATTGTGAGAATTGGCGTGTATATGTGGGTGTACGTGTTTTCCGATCTTGGGAGTATGAGCCTCTCTCAACGCAGATCAACGGAGCCCGACAAAACTCAATGCAGTAGGGAAGTAGCTATAGTGGATAATCATATCATTGTTCAGGCTTTGGTAGGATTTGGCTAAGTCAAACCATGAGCATTCTTTATTTTAAATTTTCGAAAATAAAACCAAGTCTTGTTGCAAAAGAAAGCAAGCGTCAAGTTGTTCTACCATATCACAAAGATCAATTATTTAGATAAACATGGGGTCCCTAATGGATAGTTGCTCAACAAAAGTTTGGTATTTTGGCGAGGAATAAAATGTATGCACGCCATGTATCAATTGGTAGACATGGAGTTTTGCTACTTGGTTCAGGTTTCAGATTTAGATAAATCACAAGTCAAAATTTAATTTTTTTAAATAAATTACGTACCTTTGACTTGTGAACCTCCCCACACTTGTTTTTGTACCTATTTTTAATTTTCTTTTGTACGAGGACAAAAACAAGTGGAGAAATAGACAATATAATAATAAAGCTTTATTGAATAAATAATTCAAATTGGGGCGCACATTTGAAGGAATTACAAAATGATTGAAAGGGAAATACGAAAATTAAAACTAGTGTGCGCCTAAATATTGATAAAGAGGTAGAGCTCTTTTCAAGCGGGCTTGCAGAGCATGCTCGCATTAGCAGCTCTAGCGACCCTAGCCGCCTTAGTCTTGAAGTTCAGCGAAAAGAGTCTAGTTCTACCCTAGCGACCTTAGCAGCTCTAGCACCAAAACCTTGGAATATGTTAGTTAAAAATCCTATTTCTAGGTTGTTTTGGTGTTGTGTTGACGGTATTTAATTGGTCGTTGGTTACCGTCAACCGCCGCCCTCGGTGCCGGTCGCCTAGCTGGCCGAGAATCCCATCGTGGGGTCTTGTCATGGTGGCCGCGGACGACTAAGCGGGTCATCGCCTCCACTGTTTGGCTTGATGGTAGCGGGCCGTGGACGGCCTGGCGACGCGGTGATTCCCGGGGCGGTGCGCTAGCGAGGGATCGTGGGCCGTCTTCTTCCTCCTTGCCGCCTCTCGCCTCGCCGCCGTGGTGGCGGCATCACCGCGCACGAGGTCGCCGTCTTCCTTGGCGGCGTTGACGCTATCGCAAAGGCGCGCCACGACGAAAAACGTGTCGCCTCTGGCTGGACGTGATGGGGCAGCGGGGAATCCGTGCTCCCACCGTATGCTCGCCAACGTAGCTCGGTGGCCGTGTACGGGCGAGGGAGCGGCAGGTCCGACGGGTCCGTGCCGCGGTCGGGCGTCTCCATGGAGGGGATAGAGTCGGCTTGATCGGGCCCCACGCGTTGTGAAACAGAGGAAGGGAAGAGATGGGTCGCGGCTGTGGTTTTGTGGGCCGCCCGCTCGGGCCGGATGGGAGAGAAAAGAGAGGGAGGAGAGAGGATGGTCGGGGCTGGCCGTGGGAAACAGTAAAGCGGCCCAAGTTCTCCTCTCCTCTTCTTTTTCCTTTTCTTTTCCTTTTCCTTCTTTTCTAATTCTTCCTCTTTCTATTATTTCCCAAATTATTTGTCAACTCCTTTTGGGTCTAGAAAATGAAGTATAATATTTTATATATTCCAAAAATTCAAGGAGATAGAATTTATTATTCTAGTCCTCAAAGTTTTCGAATTAGGCTATAAAATATTATTAAGGCGACAATTAAATCGAGGGTTTTTGAAAGGTTCAAATTTTTAGCGAATTTTTAAAAATGGCCAAAATTTGGGGTGTTACAAACCTACCCCCCTTAAGAGAATCTCATCCTCGAGATTCCACCGATTCTTCGGACACCAGGGTTTAGCGTGTGTTGGGCCTTACTCTAGTGCGCGGATTACGGTTGGGGTAGGCCGGTAACGCCGCTGAACTAAGCGATCGACTATGAACGATGCAAGGTGTCGGAATCAAATAACATGGGTGCAGGGGTAGTTTACTAGAAACTTACCATAGGTAGCGTCTAGCGCTTCCGCATGTCCTCTGTGTGGACTTGATTCGACGGCCTTGGCCATAGCTTTGGGCATTTCTTGGTGCGCCCGAGTTGTGGGAGGTGTTGCGCACTACCCAGGCGGCAGATCCCGTTGCTCGCAAATGAGATGAGGCAAGGGCACTTTTGGGGTATATAATGGGGCAATTCGCAATGCAAAGTGGCCTGGTTCTCTAAGATCCATAGCGCACCGGTTCTCCTAGGAAACCTCCCTTTTCGAACTCATTGTTGTTCTTTGTGGATCTTGGTCGCGTTCTTGCCGCTACGGTAGTTGTTGTTGGTGTTGTTTTTGGCACTCGAAACCTGCGTAATTGGCTAGAATCTTGGTGGTGCAATCGTTGTAGGAGTGAGTCTTCTTTATCTTCCCTAGGTAGCGCCCTTCCGGGTACTATGGCCTTTGCGTTTCCTCTCTCGTTCGGTCCTCATCTTTTCTTCTTCTATTATGATGGCCTTGTTCATCATGGTGTTGAAACCGGGTGTATTCGTGGCTCGCTACTTGTTCGCGTAAAGGCGTCATTAAGTCCTCTCGCAAAGCACTCCATTTTCTTTTTATCCTTATCTACCTCACTCGGCACGTAGCGCGCAAGCTTCATAAATTTACTGGATGTACCGTGGGGACGATCATGGCGCCCTGCCTGGATGTTGCGAAATTCCTCCGCTTTACTACGTATGATTCCTCAGAATGTGGTAGCGACGGAATTCTTCTACAAACTCGCCCCAAGTAATAGCTCCCCGGATCTTCTGAAGTCGCTCGATAGTTGTCCCACCATTCACTTGCGGCTCCAGCAAGTTGATGGGTGGTTAGTAGGACTCTTTCTGGCTGGGGTTGCTCCAACCGCATCTAACTTCTTGGTGATGAGGCGTATCCAGTCATCTACGGACAAAGGGTCGTCCCCAACGCCTTCCAAGGTGGGTGGGTGTAATCTCATAAATGCCCCTAATCTTCCGTTCTCGGGGTCTCTTCTTACGGCAAGTCTCTCCAATAATTGTGTTTGTCGGTCCATCACTCGCTAAATTGGGTAATGGTGGTGGTGGTGCTTCTTCATTTCTTCTAGGCTGGTTCACTTCGTTCTCATCTTCATTGCCCCGGTTGCGCCTAGGTTGTCTGCCCCTGTTGTGCCTGTTCCTCGGAGGTACGACTTCCTCCTCATGGTGGTCCATAGCTGTGGCTCTCTCGCGTCGCTCACGGATCCTGCTAGACCGTCTTTCCATCAAATTGCTGTGGTAGCAATAAGTGTAAGATGGCGTTCGCGGATCGAAAGAAAAGGCAAATAGCAATAAAATCCAATAAAGGCCAATATCTTATGAAACACGAAACATTCAACACATCTCAATAGTCTTTACACATGACTTTGGGTGCATCATACATAATAACTATTAAGATGTCGCGAAAACATGTGAACACTACCGACATTGACACGATGCTACGCTAAGTCTGCCGTGACATTGACTGATTGCTATAGTTTTATTTATTTATTTATTTACAAACCGTAGCCAAGGGAAGTCCCATAGTCTCCAAGCACTGGCGTGCTAGCACTTAGTATCCTTGTCTTGGATATTTTATTGGTCCTGTTTCCTGCTAACAGTTGCCTATGACTGACTCCTTGGTCTCAATTGACTTCGGGTCGGCCATAGATTCTGTTTGTACATTTCCATTTGGATCGTAGAAAGGCTGGTGGGGATCATAAGTTGGCACTATATGAGTGGCATTTGTGGCAATCCATCTTCGGACGTTGGTTCTCCTTCCTCGAGGTGTCCTTCTGGTCCGTCTCTTCTTGTGTATCTGCTGCTGGACTCTGCTAAGCTCCTGCTGGTACTATTCTAACTCCTTCTTCAACCGGGCACGGATCTCTTGTAACTGCGCGCCTTCCATGGTTCTTAAATGCGCTTCATCTTGCTTCTCGTGGCATTGGCGTATCCATGCTCGTATCTCGCTCTGTTGGTCTTCGCACAAGGTGTCCAGATTGTGTAGGTATCTAATAGTAAATACCTTGATGTACCCCCGGCACTCTTGGGTCGATCTTGAATAGCTCGTGTACATTGTTGCGCCAAGTTGGTGTGGTTTGATTTGGTCTTTGGAAGGTACTTGGCCGGTGTGTGCTCCACTTCTTCCTCAAAAATGCCACAATATTCTCGCTAGTGCGGTGCGTGCCACCTTTTGTGTAGTGTTGGTATTTTTTAACGCACACAGATAAATCCGCTAGTGCGGTGTGCTTTGCCTTCTTTTCCTTCCTACTTCTATAAAGCTTATGTGGAGCTCAAAGGAATTTTGGGAATTTTTTTTTGTGGGCATACTTGTATTGCATATTTTCTTCGGGTCAAACAATGGATCCATGGAGAAAAAAATGTCATACAATCAAATCAAGATGTGCAAGTGTGTGGATATATGGTGGCTATCCTAATTCTACTATGCTCCTTGGAATATCTCTCTCTTTGTTAAGACTTTGGAGAAAAAATATTTGTGAGAACATGGGCTATCTTTTATTCTCATCTTTTATTTCTTTTCTTCTTTTTTTTTTTTTTTTTAATATAGAGGCGGGCATCTAAGTACCCATTGTTTTATTTCAGACAATTGTTCATTTTTTTTTCTCTCTATATTTTTTTCTTCAACTCTTTTTTTCATTTGATGATAGCCTCATGTCTCTTTTTTCACAAACTTTTGAGAGGGAGATATGAACAAGTGTTTGCAGCATTTATTTTGAAAGAAATCTAACCAATATTTTTTTTGTTCTCTCCCATTGTAGGAGTAGAATATTTTTGGATGGATCTAAGTGGAAGGCATGTTTACAAGCGCCTACTCGGTGTAGTAGGAGTAGTGCATATATTTGGTATGCGTGTACGTGATCTTGATTTAAGAGCATGATAAATTTCTCAACTAGGGTCAACAAAGTTTGACAAAGCTCAATACAAAAACAAGTAGCATATGTAGAAGGTTTTCAGAATGTAACATGATATATTTGGCCTTGGTAGGAATTTCTCACCATTGAGGAGTATGTGAAACTATGGTTTTTAGTATTTTGATAAAACATAAATTCTCCAAGTACTTTGAATAGAAAAGGTTGGATTCCTATGCCAAAACCATATCTCACTTCACAACAACTTAGGCAATATGCTTTTCCTATATATATTTTTTTCCCACAAGCACTAAGGATATGTAAGGAATAAAATTTATGCAGGCCAAACTCAAAGAGGTATATTCATATTTACTTTTAAATTTTAAATCTAAGTGTGGAATTTTGGTTCCTTTTTTTTTTTTTAAGTTTGCGGGGTTTAAACAAGTGTAGAACCAGGAGCATGCATATGAACAGTGGGAGAGAAGTGATCAAACCGAAGTTTTGTACGTGTTCCTCCACCAGTTCATGATGTGGTTCGGTGCTTTCTATTCTTCAATGGAATGTTGCATACCCCACACTTCTTTTTGTGCTATATCTGTATTTATTCAAAGACAAAAACAAGTGAAAATAGCAAGGACTCTTCTGGTGGAAAAAAACACCAGAGAGTCGTATTTATTTGATTAATGAATTATTCTAGACTCTATGTTTTTTTTTTTTTTTTTGAAAAGAACAATTTTATTGAAGGTAAATCACATAAGGACGGGTTATCACCCGGAAGTGCTTTTGTTTAAAACTAAAGCTCGTCCTTGGGAAACCTTTTAAATTTGAAACCAATGTTGGTGAAGTGGTTTCCCCTCCAACACCAACCTTTGAGTGTCGCCCCTGTAAACTCATGTTTGAGATACCACGAAATTTGCAAAATTTATGGTAGACAAAAGCATCTACAATAACCCTTTCAAAATTTTTATGAACGTAGAGAGCGAGAAGGGGTTGTAGATTATGGTGAAGATGGTCGAAGTTATGGATCGACTCGGGGAGATTTTTTCATATGAGCATGGAATGGATGGGACATTTAGAATGTAACTTCCATGTTCGTTGATGAAATCTCCTATTTGCTTGGGAGCACTTTCTTTATCATGACAGATCAAGTTATCCGCAAAATATGGATCAAAATTATTATTGCGGAGATCTGTCTCATGCTCACCCTAGTGATGATCGGGAATGAATTCTCGATGAGACATCGTGTGTGTGCATAGGGGGAGAAGGTGTAAAAATGTCTTCTATATGAATTGGTTCACCCTCTATGTGTTGTGAGTGTTCTTGATGTCTCATATAGGAATTCAAGGTATATGATGATTACGACCGGGAATTTCTAAAGCATTCCAAAAATCATCATCAAGGAAATAGTCATCCTCGAATTCAAAGGGACATGCATAAGGATGGGATTCATCATCCCAAGAAGTGTGATTTGCATGTTCCCTTAACGGGAGGTTCCTCGACAACCGAATTATGAGAAGAATTTGAAGGAACTTCAAATTCGGTTGTAAGGTGCCTCCTTTTGTTGGTCGGGGCTTGACCCTATTGGATCTTCTCCGAAACTCGTCATATATACCGGTGTATGGGGTGTTTTCTAAGATCTTCTCTAGAATGGCTTTCCCTCACTAATGGATTTATGCACAAACGAGCCTCTAGAAGAGAGGTCAAGTTGGAGAGCATCCTCCTTGCTAAGACCAAGATAGAAGTGGCAAAGAATGACTTTGGTGCGGCAAAGAAAGGTCCGGGCCTGTATTTATAAGACTTAGTAACTGGCCCGGGATGCTCCTAGAGTCTCCTTTTCTTTTTGTTTAAATCTAAGAATTTCTATTCGAGAAGGGCAGCGACTGAATCAGGGAAGAAAGCAAGACAAAATTTGTCTCGAAGTTCAACTTGGTTTCCGTGAACACCTCCTACGGTATGAGCATACCATTGTTTCGCTCTTCCCAAAAGGGAGAATGGAAACAGTTTCCATTTATGGTCTCTGTGTCATGCCAGATAAAATGAGGCAAGAACACAGGTGCTCGAATTCCGAAGGTGGCTATATGGATTTTCATTATCGTGCCCGGAGAAGGGTTGGTCTCGAACCATGGCTATGAAAGCGGGGCGAATTTCAAAGCCATTTGTAAGAATCGGATGGGATGATGGTGGAGGCTCCAACGAATCGCCCTTTGGAGCCGAATGTTTATAGATTGGCGTTGAGTCCATGTGGTTGTGGTGATGGTGGTGGTAAGGTGCATAAAAATGGTGGTAAAAAAAAAAAAGATACACGGGACGACTTGGTTCGATCCTAGAACGACTCTGGATTCCCCTCAAGAACGGCGCTTTTAAAGCTTGTTGGTATTTTGTAACGCACCACGGATAAATCCGCAAAGCGCATCTAAAAAGTCTTGTCGTAGCTTTCACCCGGAGTATTCGTGGTATCGATTTCCACGAGGAACCAGAAGTGAACTAGGAAGAATTAAAGGTCGTCCAAGACGGGGGTAGGAATAATATTTTTGGTAGGAAGAAAGGGGTTTTCTAGGGTTTTCCCAAAATTACTAAATTACTAATGTTTAGGCTTACTAAATTCCACTTGCTTAGGGAGTAAATTTGTTCCTTTCCGATTCTCGAAAAGACGGGAAGCGTAATCGGGAGAAGGCAGCCAAAAGCTCTCTGAAAAACACCAACACGCACGTGGTGGACTACAAAGGCCCTGGTCGGAGCTGTCACCCCCGGGGCTACCACAACTATTCGTAGTGTTAGGCGCAATCTCGAGGTAAACTCTAGCCTAGACACCACGCCTACGCTTAGTGGATCTGAAACTAGTCTCGCTAAGACTAGAACCTTGGTCGAACGGAGATCCCGCAAGTAAAATAAAATAAATACTGAATTTAGTAAAATAATAATATTAGAATTGCCACAAGATAACCTGGACGTTACTCGAATCGAGTCGGCTCCGTAGAGGTACAAAAGTTGAGGTAGAACCGACAAACCCCGGCTCTTCCTCTTCTCTTCTCCTCTCACTCTCTTCCTCTTTTTCTAAATTGTACAACTAGGTGGAGAACACCTAGAGGGACACTACTACAAAAAATATATGTGAGGAAGATGAAGCTCAAGTGTAGAATGTGTCTCATTTACAAAGGGAGGCAATGGCCTCTTTATATAGGGAAAGGAGGGAGAGAATGGAGGGCTACGCTTGCTTCTCTCTTGAAATTAAACTCATGGGCATGCAACCGCCTCCTCCTTGGCGCCATACCCAAAATACCTTCATGCAAGCCTTCCTAGCCATGCAAGTGCACATGTCTTGGCGCCAATTTGATTCCCCTCACATGCAACCAAGCATTCTTGGCGGGAATCATATCTTCCACACATGCAACCATGTCTTTCCGAGGAGTTTTGGTGGGAATGAAAGTTTGCACCACATGCAACCGCCGCGTGAAGTCCGTAGCGAACCGCCAGAGAAAGGGCGGGAAAAAAACGCCGAATTTTCTTGGCCGCCGCGCCGGCCGCCTTGATATGGGCCCCATTTTGCCTCTCCTTTCTCTGGTGGGCTTGTGGGCCTTGGTAGATGGTTTCCCGCTGGTGCAAAGTCCAGATGAGGCGTGGGAATCGGCCTCCTTGCTTCCCTTTGCTCTTTGGCGTATTTCCGACTTTGCGCTTCCCACTTTATTTGGCATACTTTATTTGTATTTCCACAACATTCGCAAAACAACTTGAAACACCAAAACTCGTGGAACTTGTTAGATAAATAATGTTTGGTTATGTTTTCACATGTAATATTGTATTAGTGGTTCACTTTGGTGGTAGTAAAACATGTATTAATTGAGTGTCAACAAGTTCCCCACGCTTGACTCTTTGCTCTCCCCCAGTAAAGGTTAATGATAAAGTAAGTATAAACATAGCAATTCGAAGTTATGAATCCGACATAAAGATCATCCCTAGACATGCCTCATTACTCGTGGGATATGTGGAGTGTCTAACATATAATCTTGGGCGATTGAGAGATGGAACGGCTCAAAACAAAAGTCATCTCAACCCAATTTCACATCTTAGTAACTTGAGTTTTTTTTAAAATAAATCATAGTTCACTTAGTACTCCTCAAATGGCACTCTCAAATCGCTCGGTGGTGTTTATCTCCTCACCAAGGCATTTTATAGCTTTGCCTTCTTTTCCTTCCTACTTCTATAAAGCTTATGTGGAGCTCAGCAGAATTTTTTTTTTTGTGGGCATACTTGTATTGCATATTTTTCTTTGGGTCAAACAATGGATCCATGGAGAAAAATGTCATACAATCAAATCAAGATGTGCAAGTGTGTGGATATATGGTGGCTATCCTAATTCTACTATGCTCCTTGGAATATCTCTCTCTTTGTTAAGACTTTGAAGAAAATATTTGTGAGAACATGGGCTATCTTTTATTCTCATCTTTTATTTCTTTTCTTCTTTTTTTTTTAATATAGAGGCGGGCATCTAAGTACCCATTGTTTTATTTCGGACAATTGTTCATTTTTTTTCTCTCTATATTTTTTTTTTTCTTCAACTCTTTTTTTTTTTCATTTGATGATAGCCTCATGTCTCTTTTTCACAAACTTTTGAGAGGGAGATATGAACAAGTGTTTGGAGCATTTATTTTGAAAGAAATCTAACCAATATTTTTTGTTCTCTCCCATTGTAGGAGTAGAATATTTTTGGATGGATCTAAGTGGAAGGCATGTTTAGCTGCGCCTACTCCCGGTGTAGGAGTAGTGCATATATTTGGTGGCGTGTAATGATCTTGATTTAAGAGCATGATAAATTTCTCAACTAGGGTCAACAAAGTTTGACAAAGCTCAATACAAAAACAAGTAGCATATGTAGAAGGTTTTGAGAATGTAACATGATATATTTAGCCTTGGTACGAATTTCTCACCATTGAGGAGTATGTGAAACTAAGGTTTTTAGTATTTTGATAAAACATAAATTCTCCAAGTACTTTGAATAGAAAAGGTTGGATTCCTATGCCAAAACCATATCTCACTTCACAACAACTTAGGCAATATGCTTTTCCTATATATATATTTTTCCCACAAGCACTAAGGATATGTAAGGAATAAAATTTATGCGAGGCCAAACTCAAAGAGGTATATTCATATTTACTTTTAAATTTTAAATCTAAGTGTGGAATTTTGGTTCCTTTTTTTTTAAGTTTGCAGGTTTAAACAAGTGTAGAACCAGGAGCATGCATATGAACAGTGGGAGAGAAGTGATCAAACCGAAGTTTTGTACGTGTTCCTCCACCAGTTCATGATGTGGTTCGGTGCTTTCTATTCTTCAATGGAATGTTGCATACCCCCACACTTCTTTTGTGCTATATCCGTATTTATTCAAAGACAAAAACAAGTGAAAATAGCAAGGACTCTTTCGGTGGAAAAACACCAGAGAGTCGTATTTATTTGATTAATGAATTATTCTAGACTCTATGTTTTTTTTTTTGAAAAGAACAATTTTATTGAAGGTAAATCACATAAGGACGGGTTATCTCCGGAAATGCTTTGTTTAAAGACGAAAAGCTCGTCCTGGGAAACCTTTTAAATTTGAAACCAATGTTGGTGAAGTGCACTATGTAAAAAAAGCTTCTACGCCGCGCGTTGAGGGCATACGATCCAGCGTACATCGCCATTAGGGTCTCTAAATGTCCGACTTTACTGCACCAAGACCTTACCAGGGTGCAGAACACACTTTATCACAGACGGTTTCTCGAGGGATGACGGACCGCGTTTTGCTCGACCGTAGTGAACAAGTACCTACGCACAAGTTTTCCTATGGAGCGACGCGTGCTTTCGGTAACGTTACGCACCACGCAAAGATGAATAAAGCGATGTATCCCTTCCAAAGTTACCGACACGCACGGGCCCAATGTGTGACGGCGGACGACTTCGCATGTACGCACTCGTGTCAAAGGGGGCGTCTCAGAACGGGCCACATGTCGTGGACGGTACGCGCGCGACCGCTACCAGAATCGTTAGAATCTTACGGCACGCCAGGCAGAAAAGTGTTCGTGCGGACGCTTTTCTTAATACGCACACATTCGAAATGCAACCGCTCAGATCGTTTCGTCACCCATACAGACGCCGCCACACACGCCCGCGGGTTTGTACTACTTACGCACGCGTGTTCTTTTATCCGTCTGCGCACGTGGATTCGCTTACGCACACCCGCTCTTATACCCGACTGTGTCTTCTTGTGTTTACAGACGCGTAGCACCTAGAATCGACTGTACCTGTGCGGAGACTACAGACGCTTACAACGACCCATCGACCGTAACTCTTGAAAATTAAAGACGCCAGCACTCGCCGCAAGTGTCCGCAACGAGGTTGACGTTTCGGGACGCTTTAATTTTCGGGAGAGCGACACAAAAATCAGCTAAAACAACCGACGCCAAGACGGGGCGAGACAGTTCAGAACTATCCGGAGGCTTGAGACGCCTCTTAGATAGTTGACACGTCGCGTGTCAATGATGACGCATGCACACTGCACAGCTTAGAATCGTCGACACCACAGCATTGATATAATTAATATGTATATAATACATATACATAGGTCCAAGCACAAACAAATGGCCGACGCCAGTAAAGATTAAAAATTCAAGTGTATCGATTGTTCTTCACACGCACCCGGTTGTTCAGGGGCACACCACGCATTGTTCTTCACACGCACCCGCTTGTTCAGGGCACACCACGATTGTTCACAACACAAATAACACAGTTCACGTGCATGTATCCACCTCTGGTCGTGATGCGGCAAGGGAAAAAAAGCAACTCACGTTTTAATCAAAATATTCGCCGCCGTGGTGGATGACATGTTCCATAAGAAACTTGGCGATCTTTCTCTAATATCACCCAAATTGCACGGTACACTCGCAAGTCAAAATCCTAATACAAAGAAAAGGTAGCCATAAGTGTTTGTTGTACACATGGTCTTTATCGCCAAACAAAGATAGGCACAAGATGGAGCTGCACTTCGAAGTTACCTCGTGAGAATCCAAATGAGCTTGATTCATCGCAACCATCAAGTGGTGCGCCGTGTAGAACCCACATGTCTTGTTATCGGGTTGCGCCGAAAGCTAATCGCAAACATATGAAACAAGTGGTTATTCGCTGAATGGAAACCCAAGTGGCAAGTGCACAACTTCAGGAGAAGCACAACAATTACTTTTGTATACTTGGCGTGAACCGTAAACTTTTGGCGCCCTTGTCCCCTTCGGATTGAAAACATGCTCAACACGGCTACACATGAGTAAAATGTAAAAGGTCACATTCTTTTTCTATTTTTAGTAACATAATTAAGAAAAAAATGCATGGGTCGGATGTAGGTTAGGAAACACTCACTCTTGTAGTAAATTTTTTTCAACGGGAGCGTTTACGTCTTTTTTATTTGGGAGAAGAGTCAACGAAATAGACTTTCCTCCACTTGATAGCTATGACAACAGCAATCCAGTGTTGGCTCGGATTATGCGCAAAACATGACAAAGTCCTTGTCATGATGCTTCCGTAGGCCAAATTCTAGATATGTACGGCCCTTGCTGAGAGGCCCATCATCCTTCAGCGCTTCGTAGGTCAATGCCTCAGGATCAAGAAAGCCAACTGACAAAGACAAGGCCCTCGCTTCTCGGAGCAGGCATCTAGGAATAGAGAAGCATGCAAAGCAAATTTAGTAAGCAATAGATGAAAGAGGCATCCCGAATGAGTCCACAATAGAAGAAATTGTACTCACAGTGTCATGCAGCGAAGGATGGCCACATCCAATCCATCCAAAGTGTCATGAGGTCAAACAGTCGCCGAAACCCACATTGATCTTAGCCTCTTCGTGCATTGTCACGCCAAAAAGGCCGCTTTCGGGCGATGCAAAGAACGCCACCATGTTTGGACCGGCCGCTTGCATGCACCACCCATGAAGAGCAGCACAACAAGGCCCTACCGCACTAAGGCGTTTTCTGCGTGAGCATTGGAGATCCATGCTTGTACTTAGGGTTGGCCAGTCATGCACCGAAGGGCACTCAATTGCTTCGGTCATGAGGGACGACCCCTTCCGGGAACGTATCCTGTCACCGTTGGATGCTCTATGCCTCTTGCCTGAGGCATGCTTGTTTGGAACAGCTGCTGTTTGCTTCCGCTTCACAGCCGCTGCACTCTGAGAGGCACTCTGGACATTCTTGTCATGCGAGCCACTCCCCGCGTTCTCAGCCCTTGCAGTCTGCGAGGCACTCTCATCATTCATGCCTTGAGAGCCGGTTTCCGCATTGTTAGCCGATGCACTCGCAAGGCAATCTCGAACGTCATTGGCATGAGTGCGAAGTCACCGCATTCGATCCATTGCACCCTGAGAGGCACTCTGATCACCATTGGCATGCAAGCTAGTCATCTCATTCCCACACATTGCACCCCGAAGTCCGAGGGGGACTACGGTCATTCTTTGTCATCCCCATTTAATAACCCTGGTGTGTACCATATGGTCCTTTAGACCGCTAATACCACCGGAGATAGAAGGCAGGAGGAGGTTTTTGCGGGGAACAATTTGGTGCGAGAACAAGGACGGGTTGGGGTGTTTCTGATCAAAAGGTCTCGCTCCACTTTGGATCCTCTTAAAAATAGCCCGGCCAAGAGTCTTAATTTCGCTGTCGGGCGGATCGAAGAGTGTAGCATCAAAACCGGGATTTACATGTTCAATCGTTACAACAAGATGTCCCGCCGCATTGGTTGACCCTCAAGTAGCTCCGGGTGATTCGGGTGTACCTTTCCCCTAGCTACCTCAACCCCGATAATCTCGGTCTTCGTTACTAGGGTACATCGTTCTGGAATGGAAACCTCAGGTGCAGCATCCAGTTGGCCATCCGGATTGGCTGAGGCGCAGATGCTCTTGAGTCCACCGCGGCGCTAGGGGTGTTGCGGGCGGGAACCTTGTGCTTGTGCTTGTGCTTGTGCTTGTTGCAATCGCAACGCCACCACCCGACCTTGGAGATCATTCAATCTAGCGAAAATCTCTTCTTGAACTGGCCGCGACGGCGACTTCCTCTTTTGTACATGTCCCCTGCAGTCCCGGCCAATTCCTCCAACCACATGAACTAGACACCCCACGCACACGCCTCGCTACGTTGCAGGGTGCCCGTGACCCCCGCGGAGCGATCTCTTTCCCCTTACACCGGTGACCCCTTAAGAAGCATGGGCTGCCTCTAAAATCTCCTTACCTAAAGCCCGAGCCGCTTCATCGTTCCAAACAATTTGAGCCATGCCACCCGACAATTCTAGGTGGTCTGTGGCCCCATAAAAAAGCCGTAGAGCGGTCCTTAGGATATTCGCCCCAAGGATTCTCGGATTCCTTTGTCGACTAAGTCCCCGTCCTCCTTCGCCCACCTTTCATACTTTGCTTCATAACCTCTTGTCCCCAAGGCGTGGTTATACTTTGGTTCCTCCGCCTAAGCTCCCTGTATCTCGACTTTTTGCCACGCCTCTTCGCTTCGAGTCGCTTGAACAAAAGGCGCCCAATCCTCCTTGGGGATGTATGTGTGCTTCAATCGTGGCATCCCTCCCCTTGTTGAGCTAAATTGCGCACTAGATCGCTTTTGTGGGTCCTAAAACTTTTTTCCTACCAACCGCCACAGCCCTTTTAATTGCTTTGTCCTTTGAGCTCGATAGACACTCCAACTCCAATGAATTCGGACACACTCCTCAAATAATTCTCCCTTGACTTGAGGACTTAAGGAACCGGCGAATCTGTGAGCAAGGGGACCCTTTGTCTAGCAATCAGACCAAAGAAGTCTCCTCATTCTTAGCTTGCCCTCCTTAGTAGTGGGATACCCGTCCGAAGTGACCTCCGTCACAACTACCTTATTCTCTCCGGCCACTTTGTGATGGTCCCGACCCTCCCCTTTTCGCACCGACCGGCCGGATGATCGCCCTCTGCAAGTTACAAACTCCCCGAATTCAGCCCTGTAGTAGCTTCATCCGTCTCATGCGCTGTCTCTTCATATGTATCTCTCGACCATCCTCTAGAGAATTAGTTGTTTATTTGCCGGATGATGTTGCACATGTGTCATCATCGACGCCTATATCAAAAACAGATTGTAGTTACACAGAGAAGTCAGCGGCTAGCACTCAAAAAAGCTAACCATAAGCAAGGTTTGTATATCACATAGCCTCGCCTTACCATTTTCAAGCGTCGTCAACTGCCAAAGACACACGACAAAGCTTCACCTAAGCAAATCCTGAGGGGGGTAAGGGCGAGAGCGATCATTGTTCTATCTTGAACACGCCGTATATTCATCTATAAAGAAAATAAACAGCAGAATTTGTTGCGATTTCCTATGACAACAACACATGGATGACAACATTATAGTAGCAAAGGTGTCAAGTTCAAGATCTACAACTCGATATCCATCGAGGATAAAATAATACGTTCAATTACGTAATAGGCTTTGCTTTTTTTCCAACACAACTGTAGTAGGCTTTTTTATGAGGACTAAACAAACCACCGAGGCGAGAGAACAAATAAAATGTAGTTCAGGAATATAGGACTATAAACAAACCGTAGTACAGTTCATTTAATAGGCACATTTTTGTAAGACAAGCTAGTAGTAGTGCTCGACAGAAAGGCGATCATTGTTCTTGAGCATGTATATTCACCTTTCCTCCCCAGCCCACCAACCCCCCGGTCGGTGTCAAGTTCAGGTTTCTACAACTCTATGTATCCATCCGAGGATACAATTCACCTTTCCTCACATATTTAAATATTTCTATTCGATATTGGTTCAAGCTTTGAGTTTAAAACATAAGATTAAATAATCTTTATGCCAATGAGTATGTACTCTGTTTTCATACATTTAAGTTCTTCGTTACTAACTCTGTTTCTATCCCCGTACAAAGTAATTCGCTCAATAGCTAATTGTGATCGATTTCTTAGCGATTACAATTCTTCTTCGTTTTTTGAGATTACACAAGTACAACAATTTAATCCTTTAACAATTTTTCCTACCCCAAAGAACGCTGAAAAAATTTTGCTAGTTTTTTATACAGTTCAATCCTGTAATAGGCAGCCTATGAGGACTACATAATCAACAGAGGTACGGATCACAAAAAATGTAGTTCGAATAGAGGGATATAAACAAACCGTAGTTTAGTAACAGTTCATTTAATAGGCGTTTGTTTTGGTTGCGTTTCCTATGACAAAACACACGGTAACGACATTATAGTAGCTTGTCAGGTGTGAAGTTCAGTTTCTACAACTCTATATATCCATCCGAGGATACAATTATCACCTTTCCTCACCGGGCGACGTAAAAAATTCAGGCCGTTGTGTTGATGCCGGTTGTTGGATGGAATTCACTCAAGTAGCTTCGTCACCGAACAGATTCAAAAATTTCTACCACCGAAACTAGCAAGTCCCTAATATTTATACAGTTCAATCCTGTAATAGGCGGTCTATGAGGACTACACAATCGAGGCACAGATCACAAAAAAAATGTAGTTCAGAATAGAGGGATATAAACAAACGTAGTTTAGTAGTAAAGTTCATTTAGTAGGAACATTTTTGTAAGACAAGATAGCAACATTATAGTAGCAAGTTAGGTGTCAATTTCAAGTATGTACAACTCAAAATATCCATGTGACGATTGAATTATACGGTTCAATTTTGCAATAGGCGGTCTATGAGGAGTACACAAACCAAAGGCGGAGAACAAAAAAATATACTTCAGAGAAGAGGGATACAAACAAACTGTAGTTTAGTAACAATTCATTTAATAGGCACATTTTTATAAGACAAGATAGTAATAGTGCTCGACGAGGCAGTAGTCATTGTTCTTGAGCATGTATATCTACTACACCTATGTAGAGAACCCCCACTAAGGAGTTCTCTCGACTTGCAAGCATGCCACCATGATCATCCAATGGCGGCCCCCATCGCTTGAACTAACTAAAATAATATTGTAACTCACAAACCAAAAAACAAATTAAATTCTCGATTATACCATTGAATTCCTTTTAACAAATCCTTCAAAACAAGATCTCATATGGATATATTTCGATAAAATTATAAGTGGGTCCCAAAGTAATAGTAGTTGGTATATATAGAGCAAAGTAAAAAAATAAAAAATAAGAGACTCAAAAAAAGGGAAAAAAAAAAGAATATGAGGGTGATAGTAATATTTTAACTCATAGATTTCTTCTTCGCATACCCACGGCAACGGAAGCTCTAGATTATACATATTCCCATTAGGATGGATTTGGTCACATCGCTCACAAACTAAATTGTTGATTGACTTTATATATCATTAGGAATGTCTCGTTCATATGTTTTCTCCATTGATCTCTAAATATACATTATCCAAAATAACTTTAGATTATCGTCTATATATCATAACCTTAAAATCTTAGTGATTAACTTATATTCCACCTTCATACCCGCTGCAACACGCGGGAATCCTTCTAGTTCATCTATAAAGAAAATAAGCAATGAATTTGGTTGCAGTTTCCTATGACAAAACACACAGTAACGACATTATAGTAGCAAGGTGTCAAGTTCAGTTTCTACAACTCTATATATTCATCCGAGGATACAATTATCACCTTTCCGCACCGGGCGATGAAAAAAATTCAGGCGTCATGTGTTGATGCCACCGTTGGATGGAATTCACTCAAGTAGCTTCACACCGAATGTATTCAAAAATTTCAGTCCACCGGAAACTAGCAAGTCCCTAATATTTATACAGTTCAATCCTCGTAATAGGCGGTCTATGAGGACTACACAATCTAGAGGCACAGATCACAAAAAAAAAAATATAGTTCGAATAGAAGGATATAAACAAACTGTAGTTTAGTAACTTGATTCATTTAGTAGGAACATTTTTGTAAGACAAGATAGCAACATTATAGTAGCAATTAGGTGTCAATTTCCGTATGTACAACTCAAAATATCCATGTGACGATTGAATTATACAGTTCAATTTTGCAACAAAGCGGTCTATGAGGAGTACACAAACCAAAGGCGGAGAACAAAAAAATGTACTTTAGGAAGAAGAGGGATACAAACAAACCTGTAGTTTAGTAACAGTTCATTTAATAGGCACATTTTTATAAGACAAGATAGTAATAGTGCTTGACAGAAAACTAAAGTCATTGTTCTTGAGCATGTATATCTACTACACCTATGTAGAGAACCCCCACTAAGGAGTTCTCTCGACTTGCAAGCATGCCGCCATGATCATCCAATGGCGGCCTCTCGCTTGAACTAACTAAAATAATATTGTAAATCACAAACCAAAAAACAAATTAAATTTCGATTATACCATTGAATTCCTTTTAACAAATCCTTTCAAAACAAGATCTCATATGGATATATTTCGATAAAATTATAAGTGGGTCCCAAAGAATAGTAGTTGGTATATATAGAGCAAAGTAAAAAATAAAAAATAAGAGACTCGAAAAAAAAGGGAAAAAAAGAATATGAGGGTGATAGTAATATTTTAACTCATAGATTTCTCCTTCGTACTTCCCATGTAACGCGGAAGCTCTAGATTATACATATTCCCATTAGGATGGATTTGGTCACATCGCTCACAAACTAAATTGTTGATTGACTTTATATATCATTAGGAATGTCTCGTTCATATGTTTTCTCCATTGATCTCTAAATATACATTATCCAAAAATAACTTTAGATTATCGCCTATATATCATAACCTTAAAATCTTAGTGATTAACTTATATTCCACCTTCATACCCGCGGCAACACGCGGGAATCCTTCTAGTTCATCTATAAAGAAAATAAGCGAAAGAAAATTTGGTTGCGTTTCCTATGACAAAACACACGTGTAACGACATTATAGTAGCAAATCGGGTGTCAAGTTCAGTTTCTACAACTCTATATATCCATCCGAGGATACAATTATCACCTTTCCTCACCGGGCGATAGAAAAATTCAGTCCTTTGTGTTGATGCCGCTTGTTGGATGGAATTCACTCAAGTAGCTTCGTCACACCGAACAGATTCGAAAATTTCTACCACCGGAAACTAGCAAGTCCCTAATATTTATACAGTTCAATCCTGTAATAGGCGGTCTATGAGGACTACACAATCCAGAGGCACAGATCACAAAAAAAAATATAGTTCGGGAATAGAGGGATATAAACAAATCAGTAGTTTAGTAACAGTTCATTTAGTAGGAACATTTTTGTAAGACAAGATAGCAACATTATAGTAGCGCTTAGGTGTCAATTTCGGTATGTACAACTCAAAATATCTATGTGAGGATAATTATACAGTTCAAATTTGTAATAGACAGTCTATGAGGGACTACACAATCCATAGAGGCAATGATTACCCAAAAAAAAAAAAAGTTCACGAATAGAGGAATATAAACAAACAGTTGTTTGGCAATGATTCATTTAGGGCATGTTCGGGTTGCGTTTCCTATAAGAAAGGCGCAGAGGAAGTCTATGAGGACTACCCAATCCGCAGAGGCAATGAGATCACAAAAAAATGTAGTTCGGAAAAGAGGCAATGCACAAGATTGATGGGCTACATATCGAACCGTAGAATCTGGGTGGAGGAAGAAGCCGCCGGAGAAGGTGGTCGTGGGCGGAAGCGGCGTCGGCTTTTGAATGGCGCGACGAAGTCGGGCGGTGGCGGTGACGGCGGGATGAGGAGGCCGGAACCCTAGAATCGCTTTGAGGGAGGAGGAGGACGAGGAATGAAATGAATCGCCTCCGAGGGGATGAAGAATGAAATGAATCGCCTGCGGAGGGGGGAGAGGCGGCGTTTTTCAATTTCGCGAAAAGCTCGGCGCGAAAATTTTGCGAAAAACGCAGAAATCCGCCATTCTGCACCTGCCCCCGAAAAGGGAGTCTCGATCGTCGCCCAATCGATGACACTTCGCGGTCTACACTCTACAATCGACGCGGTGTAGGATACACAAAGGATTCGCATTCATTGCCAAGGCCGTGGATATGACCAAAGACGTGTCACGGAGACAGTAAGTCCAGCTTACTAATTTCGAAACACGTACGCACGCGCCGCATTATATAAGCGCTTTTTTTAATCTGATTTTTTCTTTTTAATGTGTAGCCAAGACTTGTGATTTTTCTTTTTATAGTAGTAACTCCACTCATACTAGTACTACTCGCTAAAAACCCGCATTTTACGCCCACTAATTTGATCGAGCGCGAATCGTTTCATCTTCCTTTTCCCCGCGAGACGAGATCCTCGCGGAAAACCGTGCCGCTGCGCCTCGAGCCATGGAGAACCTTCCGCAGGAGGTGCTTAAGCACATAGCGCTCAGCGTCGCCCACCGCTTGAGCTTTCTATGGAGGGCCTCATGAATCTAAGGGCCACCTTTCCGGGCACGAGGCGTGCCGCCTCGCCATAGTGGGACGGAGCATCCCGGCTGGACTGGTCTTTGGACCGCGCAGACTGGGGGGCGCCGTACTACTCGCGCGAGTATCGCGCGAAGTTCATCACCGAAGCTCGCCAAGGTCGGCAACCCGAGGCGTGTTTGAGCGGGCATGTCCGCGTGTTCGTGGAAGGCAGCGGCACCGTCTCGCCGCCACTCGATTTGGTGGAACAAGCCGCCAACTCAGGGCATGAACTCGCTTTCTGTATGTGCACGCTCTTGCGCTCTACCGCGGAACGCCCGCCCGCCGCCGATGATGACCATGCCCGGAGGTGTTGCGCGAGGTGGAGCGCGACACGGCGGTGGCGATGGCTCCACGGAGGACCGAACCGGCGTGCAATGCTCCGCGGATGTGCAGGCGCGATCTTGCACGACGACTGGGTGGTGCCCCATGCGGTGAGGCCGCATCTTCCTCCTCTCTGCCAAACCGGCGCCTCGCCGGGCGCATCGATCGTAAGGGCAGAGCGTGCGGCGCCATGAACCTGTGGGTGGAGGGAGCGTGGCGGCAGCGACTCCTGCATCTGCGGCCCGGAGTGTAGGATCCGCGACGAGTGTAGGAGGTTGTTTGTGCAAGCACAAGCAGGGTGGTGGGCATGAGTAGCGAGTGGACTCGCATGAATCTATGTATATGTTGATGATGATGACAATGCACCCATGCATTGCATTATGTGATCTATCTTACTTTTGGTTCGTGATGGATGATTATGTGGTAATTCGTGTTATATTCATTCATGTTTGCGATGACCGCCGCCCGCGACCATGCAGCCATGGCCGCCGCGAGCACCTCGGCGTTGCTAGCTAGCTAGCCGCCTCCCGTTCTGAACTCTCTCCCTTCTTTCTTACCTTGCCACCTCGAGGCTCGTCGGCTTGAGCGGTTACGCTGTGCCGTTGGCGGGCGCCTTTGAACGCCGGGCCGTCCGCCGGTTCACGCCGCCGCGTTCGGCCGTTCTCCACGGCAAGCAACCCCTCTCGGACCCGGCCCTCAGATCGCCGAGTCTTCAAAGCGTCTACACCGCGTTTCGATGCTTTCCATCCCCGGCCCATTTAACCTCGGCCAGTCCTCGTTTCGGGCCGGAGTGTCGGGCCCCGCTCCCGCCGTGCCCATCGCCACCGTCGGCGTCAAACTCGGTACCGCCTAAACCCGCTCATCCGATAGCAAAGATAGGAACGCTTAGGTTCTCTCGGGGATCACGGTGGTGGTCCTCCCGCCGCTAGAGGCCTCATCTCCTGGGTGACATCCACAAGACGCCGGTGTGCCGCCATGTTTGAGACCTCCGTGGCTCAAGAACCCTAATTTTTCTTTTTCTTTTTATTATAATCTATGGTTACAACTTGTAATCCGGTCTTTCTCCCTCATCGTGAACTCCAAATGTGATGATTTTTCTTTCTACGATTTTGTAAAATAATGATGTGTCAACCTATTGTATTCTTATTGCTAATCCATTCCAAATTGTAAGTCGTTTTACTTTTTCAACCCTAACTTTGACCACTGTCTTATTCAATATTTTATGCAAAATATCACTTCTTTTGTTGTGGCATGCTTTATTATCAAATGTTCTTTTTACGATCGCTTTTTGCACAAATTCTTTGAATAAGACAGTGGTCAAACTTGAGGTAAAAAAGTCAAACGAACTATAATTTGAAATGGAGTACTACTTTTGTCACGTTTGGTGGATATTATTTGAAAGTTGAATTTCAAATATTTGAAGAGTTAACATTTGAAATTTGAAGTACTACTAGTATGGAGATAAGTAAGATGCAAAACCATGGGGCCATGGGGCCATGGAGTACATTATTAACGGGCGGGTGCCCATGGGGCCATATGGTGTTCGAACACTCTGCACGTACTAGTACTACTATACTACTAGTACACATATTGTCTCTCTCTGTTTCTCTCGCAGTCTCTCTGGCCTCTTCCTTCTCCCATACTCCAACTACTATACTAGTAGTACTACTCTACTCCCCTCTTCTGAGAAACAAACAAGAGTAGAGAGCGGTCCGACATAGAGAAGGTGCCTGCCTCGCCTTCACCTTCGTCTCCATCCAGGTGCACCTCTTTTATCACATCCATTTAGCTAGATTTGGTTTTTCCCTGTGGTTCTAGAAACAACAAATACGAAGTTTTTGTTCGGTGGTTGCAGATCTTGGGTCCGCGTGGGGGCCTCCCCGGTGGCGGCTACGGCGAGGTCGCGCCATCGCCTTGACTTCCTCGACCGGGATCCCGACCGGCGTGGGGCGCGGGCGGTGAACGAGGCGTTTATCGCTATGCGTTCGCCGCCAGATCTCGGGGTGTTCGCGCGAAGGCCGAAAAAGATGTTGCAAGAGAAGCACATCTTGGGTAAGCACCGAAATCTTGATTGTAAAGTGCATTATCCTTCCTTTTTTTGAAGGTTTTTTTGAATGGCTCTAAAAAGGTTTTGTTTTGTCCTGCATATCTGTGTGACTCGTGCTATCTATAAGCTTGTACAACATTGCTCAATAATTTTGTTGTCTTATACCTTTTCCCCGATTCATCCTAGGACACCTAGGTACAAACACAAAGGCCTACACGGAGATTATAAAAGGATGGGGAGGAGGTCAAGAAAATGTCCGCATCTTCGCCTCATCGGCTCATCCTTGTTGAGCTTGGCAACCACCGCGGGCGCCGTCGTGTTCATTCATGAGCTTGGCAACCACAAATGGTGTGCCGTGTGCGCCCTCGCCTGGTCTCATCGGTTCCCTTGCTTGGAGCTCATTCTCCACCGCCATCTTCATCCAAAGGTAAACGGGTGAGTTATCTTAAATTTTTTTAAACAACTAAACAATCGATATGAGCCAAGACAATAATCGTAGACAAAAACGGATCGATGAAGAAGAATTTATCTATCCACATTGTGCGGGGCATCTTGTCGGGTGAAGAGGCAAGCGGCGCCACCGCTTCCCGAATCCGCCAGAGCGTATCGGACAGCTTGAAGTGAATCCACCCCCCGGGCTTGCCTTTCTCAGTGCAGATGTGAAAACAAAGCAATATCTCGAATGTTGTACGATATTGAAGGTATGCAAGACGTTGATATCTACTCAATGGTGCACTTCTTCTTGCATGTAAACAACTATGTACTGATCTAAAATTTGTCCTTTGTGTTAGCAAAGTGACTATATGTATTGCTAATGGACAGTCATTAAGAAGTATTGCATCTAAGAATATTCCAAGGCCATATTTTCTCGAGCCATACCATACAAAGAGATTGCTTTTTTCAGTTTTTTTTTTTTATTCTATCTTCACCGACTTAGTTATCTAGGATTAAATGCGGCAAGTATTGAAACAATTGCATATTCTTTGGGGTATTGGCATTTAGGATCTTGATAAGAAGTTGGTCCTATGAAAAATGCCGCCTAAGTGGATGTTTAATTCAACATTTCGGGGGCTTTCATTTTTCATATGTATGCCATCGTTCATTAGCATTTTTGCTTTGTATTTCTGTTTATAGAGAAGAAATCTAATGTCCAATTCATGAATTGGTGTCAACTCTTTTGTAGGTTTTCATGTGAGTATTAAGAACAATTCATGAACTGGCATCAGCTTTTTGAGTAACACTCCCATTTCAATTTAAGGTTGGTCGCAACAAGGTAATAACTCGAACATTGTCACTTTCGTGGTTGGACTGTAGTTACCTATGAATTAACCTAACATAGCATTGCAAAATATGACAAATTTTAGTTGCCTAATATAGCACGGCAAAATATATGACAGATTGTTCTATTCTTATATAGCTTTGGGTCCGATTTTTTTCGTGTACTTACCTAATGCTTAAATCACCGGCTGAAGGGGATTCAAGGGGTGCTACATCTATGGTGTGGAGGAGTGCGTGCTAGGCCTACAAACCGTGTGCGCTGCGGTATGGTTCCTCTACAAAGGGCGTTCTACATATAACTGAAGCTTTTAGTTATTAGATTGCATTTTCGTTGTCTGCATTTCTGGTTTAGTTGAGTTATTTTTCACCGCTCACTGGTTAGGTATTGTAAATTGGGTTCAAGTTAGTTTTTGTTTGTTGCAAAGTGGGGAATAGTTACATTGGATGGATTTGGTTATGTTTATGCCAATTAGTTTTATTTCGACCCACCGTAAATTTACCACTAAGCTTATGAAAATGGCTTAATTTCTTGAGTTGCAAACGGTGACAAAATTATAGTCCTTTCACATGGGCGGTTTTGGCTTTTGCTTGCTGATTTTTTTTGTTGGACGGTAAGTATTAGCAAGGCAAAAGTTAGCAATAGCAAAGCAAGGAGGTGTTTGACAATCCTAGCAAAGCAATTGGTCATCCGTATTGTTTATTGAGATGGAATAGTAGCAAGGTAGGTTAACTATAGCAAAGAAGAAGTGGGTTTAATAGCACAATGACTATTATAAGTTAATTTTGCTATACTTCATACATAATGATTTACATGCATGGAAATTTGTCGAATCGACAATATTCGATTGTTGCATAGATAAACTATGTCCGGTAATCTTTGGACACTAGGTCCTCAATTTTAAGACATCTGTTTTACTCGTGTGGCTTTCCTTTACAAAGAATTTGTGAGCATTAGATTCACAAAGAACAAAGCAAAAAGCCATATGGTTGATCCTCTGTTGCCCAAATGTATATTTGCAGAATTAGCTTTTCACATATATATATATCGTATCCGTGCGTTAGTTACATGTCTTCTCTAGAGGTAGTCAAACCATTTTTATTCCATTTATTTCCAAATGAATCGATAATTTTGTTGAGCCGATCCCTGTTGCTTGTGTTTGTGTTGTTGCATTCCCGCGGTTGCAAAAATAGAATCTTGTGTTTCACGGCGCACTGGGACACAAATAGCTATATTTAATTCTATTGTTGCATACATTCCTTTCTTGTTTTACATCGGCCCTGATGCATCATGCATGTTAAGATGAAAATTATTTACATACTAATTCGAGAATTGTAATGTGCTATGACGACCTACATTCTCTAATCTCTACCATTTATGACATACTTTTAATTTGGTTCTATGCGTAGATCCGTTTGCTTGGTATTGAGAAAATGGCTCGTGCAATGCGGTATGGTAAAGAGATAGCTAAAAAATCCCCTCGGAAGAGTTTCGTCTCCATTTGTGAACTTGCGCATCGGGTTATGTGGGTGTGGGTTGCTTCATGGTCTACTTTTTTGTATGCACGAGTAAGAAAATTGGGCCTTAGATTTGTTTTTCAAGGACTTGATTCGTCTTTTCGCCTAGCGACACTTGCTTCATCTTCACGACTACTACCTAACACGCTCCCTAAACTGAAGATTCTGCTTTTTGCATCGAGTTGTCATGTGAGGGATGCCCCATGAATATGAACAATGGTATATTGTTTGCTTACTGAGATCAATGTATCCATTGTTTGCTTACTGAGATCAATGTATCCTGTAATGTATTATATTTTGTATCAAGTTGGTCGTATCCATCCTGGCATTACCAATTGGAGTTGCAATGATTTCATGCCCGCATGACTTCATCACTGTTGTGGTTCGCTAGATTTAGGTTATGCAAGAACAAAATGCTGTATCATCATGCGCACAGGGTGTGCCCTAAACACTGTTGTGTTGAGGTGAAACCCGACTTAGCCCTTACGTATGATAGTTGTGTTCTCGGCGTTTCGGGACCTTAGCGATCCACGGTTTGTATTTTTTATGTATCGCGTAATATCAATGCTTTTGGTAGCACCCGGCTCTATCACAAAACCAGCAAGTTCATGTTATGCAAGAACAAGAACTACGTACTATGACTATCTCGGACTCTCGGTGCCATTACACACCTATCGGTCCATTGTTTCCCATATATATATATATATATATATATATATATATATATATCGCGTCATTGCCGTCGCCTATCTTTCAAACTCCTTCCTCCGCCTCTCCACTCTTCTCGCGCACAGAGCCTTCCCAGCGTCGTGCGCCGCCGCCCGCGCTCCTAGCCTCTTCCCGCCCACGCGCGCCGCCACCTCCATTCCTCCTCGCCCTCTCCCCCCCCCGCCGTCGAAGATGAATATGGGGAGGTTCGCTGGTTCCTCGCCCCAGGTGGAAACGGTGGTGAGGACTTCGCCAAGGTTCAACAAGGGCGTCCCGCCGCCTCCACGGGTACAAGAAGCAAGGCATCCCGGCCGCTCCACGGGTACAAGAAGCAAGGCATCCGGCCGCCTCGGTGGGAGGGAAGATCGAATCGCCTCGCTCACTAGTAACTTGGAAACCCTAGCGACGGTGACGCAGAGGGAGTATCGCCGAGAGCTTGCGATGGAGGAAAGAGGACATGCTCCCGCCTTCAACGACGCCGTGCCGAGTCCTCCTTCCTCACCCCGAAGGGCGCGTCGTTGAGTCCCCGCTTCCTCTCGCTTGGAAGAGGCGTCGCCTAGGCGGCCTCCGCCGAAGCCGGGCAGACGCGAGGGCGAAGGAAAAGTCCTCGCAGCAGCGGCCGAGGAAAGGAGCCGTGAAGCGGAGGCGGAGGCGAGGGCGAAGGAGAAGTCCCGGCGGTCGCGGCGGCCGAGGCGGAGCCAGAAGTTGGAGGCGACGGCGAAGGAGATGGAAGCAAGATCGCCGTTGGCGCAGGTATTAATGCCATATGTCATATGAAGACCAATACCAAAGTAGCTTCGGTTATACTACTAGTTTCGGTTCGAGCTTACGTGCACTGAGGAAACCCATTTTGGCTTGGCCAAGGCCAACTGCTTTTTGGCATACCGAGAATAATGGTAGTTTCGCCGCCAGTTTTTGCCGGCTTTTGGCATAGTTCACTTAGATGCATGCCTTGTTTAAATTGAGAAAACCAATTTTGGCCAAATTGTTTTGGCATAGATCCGTGAATATAATGGTAGTTTCTCGGCCACCAGTTTTGGCATAGTTCACTTTGCATGCATGCATGCTTTATTTCACTACAGCAGTTTCTCAATGACCAAATATATAAACGATGCTTGTGATTTGACGATCGCGGACTTGTTTTTGTCCGAACGATCTCATCTGGATCCCTCATATATATGTTCATGCGTAAGCTCTCTCGAAGTTGTTTGGGCTGTTGAGGATCTCATCAAGAGGAAGGCCGAGAGCTTAAGATGAGAGGCTCATGATGCATAGGCTCGCTTGCCAGTCGTTGAGGTTGGTGTTGAGTACCGAAGCGGGGTGGCATGCCTACGATGCCGACAACACAATGTGATTGATGTTATGCTGTCTTGACTTACTTTTGGTGATCATGTACTAGCTAGGATAGTATTAAAACAATGTGATGATGCAAACTCGATGACCGGGTTGTTCAGTTTTGAGAAAATATATGATGACTAGAAGCTTTGACTTACTTTTGGTGATCATGTACTAGCTAGGTAGTATTAAAACAATGTGATGACGCAAACTCGATGACCGGTTGTTCAGTTTGAGAAAATATATGATGACTAGAAGCTTGTACGCACAACTTGTTAACCACACATGCGCATATATGCCCGCATATGTAGCCGACTAATAAAAACTGGTTGCACAACGCGATTTTTTTTTTTTTTGAGAAGGAAAATGTATTTATCTCAACGCATTACACCGCCCATTTACAAAAACAGGATCCACAAGAAAAGAAAAATTACAGAGAAGTAGAAAGCTCCCTGCTCATCTTCCTTGCGACCAGAGATCCGTTCGTTACCGCCGCCCGCCGCTTTCCAATCGCCGCCGGGCACCAGAGCCAAACTCCACCGGTGGAGGCTGCAGAGGAGGGCTTACTTCTAGGCAACACCGCCTCTCCCACTCCCAGCGCATCGCCAACTCGCACTCCACGACGCATCCACACCAAAACCACGCCCCGAACTAGAAAAACGGATGCACCATTGCATCAATCCGTCATTTGAACTTCCACAACGATTAATGGATTGTTCACAAGTTCCAACGGACGTAACTCAACCGACGCGAAACCATTCGCGACCGGGCAACTACCGCTCGAGATCCCATCTACTTAAGAAGCGCCTTGTTTCTTCCTTCGACAAAAAAACACAGAGAAATGGAGTCATCTCACAAAGAATCGGGCAAAGACGATGCCCGTGAGACCGCGCGACTTGCCGAGATGTGGTCGCCGCGGCGGCAGATACCCGGATATCGACACGACACGGCCACGTGCGATGCCACGATCGTGGAGGACTTCATCAACGAAACCGAGGTAACCGTGTCCAAAGTCCAAATAGTGCAGGTATGCTCGTTGGCCTCGACTTCGGAGTGGTTGATTCTTCCTCGCAACGACCGGCAAAACGTAGTTCGGGATCTCGCATTTATTCGGTTGTGTGTTGGCCGCCGATGCCTTATATATCAAGTGCACCAGTCGGGGGCCGATTACCCCAGGTTTTGAACCACTTTCTTCAAGATGAGGGCATGTGTTCCTTTGGGGCGGCCATATAGGCAAGGACGCTGAACGCCTTTGAAGTTGATCGCGGGGTCCCTCTCCAATCCACGCGACTTACAACTTATTGTGCACGCTCTTGATGTTAACGAGTACAAGAATCTGGCGTAAGAGAGAGTGTCTCCCTGTTTGGATACTCTAGCGTCGGCGGTTCTACGATTCCTCGTCGAAGAAGAAGAAGCAAAAAAGAAGCGGCAGAAGAAGGACGACGACTCCATCGATCACCGCCACCACCAATGGGGACTTTCGGTTGTCGAATCAGATTAACTACGCCAAAGATAGATGCCTTCGTCGCCCTTTGAGATTGCTAATCAGGTTCGGATCAAGCATGGTTATGACTTCCTTATGAATGCTAATGTACCATAAATCGTAAGTAACTGTGGTGTCAGAAAAGAACATTCGGCTTTGGGTAATGTATTATATATAGAACTTTTTGTCTTTATCCAATGTTTGTAGGTGAGATACTCTACTAGTTACCGACACATACCACTACCAATCGCCCGCACTCCTACAAATGTCGAGGATCGAGACGGGCATACGGTCCAATCGTGCTCGTAACAATCCGTATATGTACGGACACTGTTGCTATAAATCGCTCTCGTCAAACGTGCGACTATAATGGGACGTGATAGTTCAGCGCTGTACACGCCAAGCGCCCGTATATTGACACACGCCCGCAATATTTCCGAACGTTACGGACACTGTCGAATTCGCCGTCTCTCTACACTACCACGCTGGCGTCAGTAAAGCGGATCGTATCACGTTTTTTGGTGGTGGTACAAATCGTCTCTAACAAAACGCGATCGTATCGCCCGCGGCTGATTACGTACACACGATGCACCCGCCACGCGCCCGTTTACCGCCAATGTCCGCAATAGTTTGAAGCAAGATAGACGGCCGTTTGACTAAACGCGCTCGAAATTCGCGGCGCGTCGGTAACGGCACGGATACGCAGGACGCCTTCGGTAAAACGCGTGCGAGATCCAAACTGATCGTATCACACACGTGACCGCTCTGCACCCTTCGCAGACATTACAAGCCGCTCGTGAAGAGACACGTGTCCGCACACTCGCGAATCGTACGCACGGGTGGTACCAAAAGAGTGTCAGATACGAACACGCCGCCGAATTAGTGTTCGTATCCACGCGGCGAAATCGCCCAAGAATGCGTCGCGGGCTTAACTTGGCGCCTAAGATATGGTGAATCTTGCGCATTACTTGGTTTGAAAAGGCGTGCCATCACGCGCGCCTGGCGTATCCGTAGAACGGAAACGCGCCCGAAAGGGAAAATGCAGACGCCGGGTAGATGCGGCGTCTATAATTACCCTTATTTCGTGACGCGTGTTTTGTCGGGTGGGACCGTCCCGACACCTATTATCGATGCTCGCCCAAACTGCGCGTCAATAATATGACGTCTGACGCACGTTATTAGCGGTGTCTCTGGGCTCACTGGCGGTTATTAGCCTTTTTTACATAGTGGTGGTTTCCCCTCCAACACCAACCTTTGAGTGTCGCCCCAGTAAACTCATGCCGAGATACCATGAAATTTGCAAAATTTATGGTAGACAAAAGCATCTACAATAACCCTTTCAAAATTTTTATGAACAGAGAGCGAGAAGGGGTTGTAGATTATGGTGAAGATGGCCGAAGTTATGGATCAACTCGGGAGATTTTTCATATGAGCATGGAATGGATGGGACATTTAGAATGTAACTTCCATGTTCGTTGATGAAATCTCCTATTTGCTTGGGAGCACTTTCTTTATCATGACAGATCAAGTTATCCGCAAAATATGGATCAGAAATTATTATTTGTGAGATCGTCTCATGCTCACCCGGTGATGATCAGAATGAATTCTCGATGAGACATCGTGTGTGTGCATAGGGGAGAAGGTGTAAAAATGTCTTCTATATGAATTGGTTCACCCTCTATGTGTTGTGAGTGTTCTTGATGTCTCATATAGGAATTCAAGGTATATGATGATTCCGACCGGGAATTTCTAAAGCATTCCAAAATCATCATCAAGGAAATAGTCATCCTCGAATTCAAAGGGACATGCATAAGGATGGGATTCATCATCCCAAGAAGTGTGATTTGCATGTTCCCTTAACGGGAGGTTCCTCGACAACCGAATTATGAGAAGAATTTGAAGGAACTTCAAATTCGGTTGTAAGTGCCTCCTTTTTGTTGGTCGGGGCTTGACCCTATTAGATCTTCGAAACTCGTCATATATACCAGTGTATGGGGTGTTTTCTAAGATCTTCTCTAGAATGGTTTTCCCCTCGCTAATGGATTTATGCACAAACGAGCCTCTAGAAGAGAGGTCAAGTTGGAGAGCATCCTCCTTGCTAAGACCAAGATAGAAGTGGCAAAGAATGACTTGGTCCGGCAAAAGAAAGGTCCGGGCCTCGTATTTATAAGACTTAGTAACCCGGCCGGGATGCTCCTAGAGTCTCCTTTTCTTTTTGTTTAAATCTAAGAATTTCTATTCGAAGGGCAGCGACTTCAGAATCGGGGAAGAAAGCAAGACAAAATTTGTCTCGAAGTTCAACCCAGTTTTTCGGAACACCTCCTACGGTATGAGCATACCATTGTTTCGCTCTTCCCAAAAGGGAGAATGGAAACAGATTTCCATTTAATGGTCTCTGTGTCATGCCGGATAAAATGAGGCAAGAACACAGTGCTCGAATTCCCAAGGTGGCTATATGGATTTTCATTATCGTGCTCCAGAGAAGTGTTGGTCCCGAACCATGGCTATGAAAGCGGGGCGAATTTCAAAGCCATTTGTAAGAATCGGATGGGATGATGGTGGAGGCTCCAACGAATCGCCCTTTGGAGCCGAATGTTTATAGATAGGCGTTGAGTCCATGTGGTTGTGGTGATGGTGGTGGTAAGGTGCATAAAAATGGTGGTAAAAAAAAAGATACACCGGACGACTTGGTTCGATCCTAGAACGACTACCGTTCCCCGACAACGGCGCCGAAAAAGCTTGTTGGTATTTTTTAACCCACGAGATAAATCCATAGAAGCGCACGGAAAGTACTTGTCGTAGCTTTCACCCGGAGTATTCAGGGTATCGATTTCCACGAGGAACGAGAAGTGAACTAGGAAGAATTAAGGTCGTCCAAGACGGGGGTAGGAATAATATTTTTGGTAGGAAGAAAGGGGTTTTCTAGGGTTTTCCCAAAATTACTAAATTACTAATGTTCGGGCTTACTAAATTCCACTTGCTTAGGGAGCATTTGTTCCTTTCCGATTCTCGAAAAGACTGGGAAGCGTAATCGGGAGAAGGCAGCCAAAAGCTCTACGAAAACACCAACACGCACGTGGTGGACTACAAAGGCCCTGGTCGGGATTTGTCACCCCGGGGCTACCACAACTATTCCGTAGTGTTGGGCGCAATCTCGGGTAAACTCTAGCCTAGACACCACGCCTACGCTAGTGGATACGAAACTAGTCTCGCTAAGACTAGAACCGATTCGAACGGAGATCCGGCAAGTAAAATAAAATAAATACTGAATTTAGTAAAATAATAATATTAGAATTGCCACAAGATAACCCGGACGTTACTTTCGAATCGAGTCGGCTCCGTAGAGGTACAAAAGTTGAGGTAGAACCGACAAACCCGATTATCAGAGCCGACCAATTTATAAGAAATCAAGTATAAGTCGCAATCACCGAAGCAATCGCGATCTACACTTGAGTCCATATAAACCCGGTATTCCGAAATCTCGAGTGATTTCAAACTCATCCACGATATACAACGGGATCGTTGAGCTTGGTAGTAAAATCCGCGGTATTTCAAACCAAGTTCGATATATAATTAAACATCGAGTGCTAAGTACCATTTATTACAAATTCAGGTTCAAGTACGGAAGCAAAGAGTAGTTTACTTAAAACCAAATAGTCTTTTAGCGAAAACAAATATAAGATAGTGCCAGAAGGTAGTCATCCCTGCAGCAGCATGAGATAGGGATATGGAATTGCCTTGCCCTCGGCCTTACTCTTCATCAACGAAAAGCAGACAAGTCTTACAATAACCATGGTAAATATGATCACCCGCAACAACGGGGAATAAAACCCCGAAAGTACAAAATACTCGCCTAGACTTACCCGTCCAAAATAAAATAAAGGACTCCAAGGATTATGATAGGCTTTATCCGAGCTGGCCGACTCACATTTATTTTCAGAAATAGAGTTGATTAGTGAGCCTACACATACTACTTGAATTCTTCCAAGTTAAAAGGTTATTTATTATATACATAACCATAGATCCTGTATAGTCAAGATTAAACATTGCTCAAGAGAATAAATAACAATATAAGTAATGGATCAGGATATAACTTGCTGCAACATGATAAAAGACATTTAAGTTATAGTGATTAAGACTACGTTGCGTGGACATAACCGGGTTCTCACCGTCCGGGAGAGATGGCGATTCGAATCGATTGCAAACCGGTGGCGAATACCCCGACACACACCAAGTCTACTTTGCAA
The DNA here is from genome assembly GCA_015847255.1 of Hyparrhenia diplandra. Taxonomy (NCBI): domain Eukaryota; kingdom Viridiplantae; phylum Streptophyta; class Magnoliopsida; order Poales; family Poaceae; genus Hyparrhenia; species Hyparrhenia diplandra. The sequence continues at coordinate 136,815 of JADLZK010003736.1, forward strand.
AGGCGGACCGATTACTCCTCAAGATGTTACGGACGTAAAAGTCTCGGTCTTGCCGGCTACCCCCCCTCCTCCTCGGGTACCAAGTGAGCGTGCAACGAGACCGACATCATCGCGGCGTATCTTCTTGTACCCAATAATAACCCTCTCGCAACCAACGCCCGAAGGAGGAGCGATAAAAGCGAACAAGGCCGCCCCTAACATTCTTGTGAGCTTCGTGGCATCACGACCGCGGAGCCTACTATATGCCGTGCACGTTCAACTTCCGACCACATTCCGACAAAGAGTAAGTCCTTAATTGATCAGGTGGAAAGACCACAAGTTCCACCCAATCTCACATGTTTTACTTATCGGGTTCTCAAAGCGGCTTGACAATCACCCATGTGATTGTACACAACATATCCTCAAGTGACCGACATCGCGTCTCTCGCAATCATGGTAATCGAGCATTAACCTAGACTCTGCTAATAGGATAGGGTAACAACTTCAGCAAGGATATCTGTGCATCAACGGTTTCAAACATTTCCTATACGTAATGCAGGAAACATATAAAAGACTCAAGTCAAATTAATTGGAAGCATAGGGAAGGGCAGAATGCTCCGGGGCTTGCCTCGCAGGAATGTTGCTGCAACGTGCTCCGGGCACTCAGTCAGCTCGTCTGTCGATCCTTCCCCTCCGGTGACTCCTCCGGACTGCACTCCCAACTGGAACAGCTCTCCCGGCTCCTCGATCAGCTCCTCCAGAACCTCCCCCGATCCTGAGATGATGCATATGATGGAGAAAAGATATAATTACACTTGCATGAATAACAACTTGCATCCTATGTAAACATGTGTGATGAATGAATGCCTCATGATGCAAGATATTAGTAAGTGGATATCTCTTCCGCAATCACATAACACACTCTACACAAGAAACCCTAATACTTGCATCAAGCAACACCTACCCTTCTACTTAGCCGAAAATGGCAGCTTGACATGCTGTCACTAAAACAGTCGCACAGAGAGTTCTACAACTCCAAATTCAGCAAACTAGGACTCTATGGAAAGCTAACGAAATTTCCTACAAAACATTTCACAGCACCAGCAGCTGAATCTAACTCTAACAGCCTCGAAATTGGGAAAAACAGAGACTCTGTTTTCAACCCAAACACCGCATAAAACTTCCATAACCTCAAAACCATACATGCAACTTATCTCAAACTTAACCAGCAAGTAAATCAAGTAGTTATCTATCAAATAAACCTACTGGACACCTTAGAAAATAATCTAAAGCACATAAATTATTATACCCTAGCAAACATCACACTTGCACTCTATAATACATAAAGTGCTAGAGCAAGAAAATGTAGAAACTTCTATCCTAACCCAACCAAGCTTACCAACAGATCATAATTATGCTAGGAACATCAAATAAAATTATAAATACCAACCATGAACATATAAGCATATATTTCTAGCCTATTTCCCTAGCACTACAATTATGATAAATATACAACTACTTCAGAAAAATTCTAAAAAATTACCAGAGCATCCTACTGGTCTACACAAAGCTACCATAAAAATTTCATGGCAAGATCATGCATATACAGCTCTACACAAAAATGACAAGGTGGCACCAAAACAAGGCATGAAAATACTTTGTACTATGAAAAGTGTCAGACAACAGATTTCTGAGTATGAACATCTACTCAAACCTATCAAGAACCACCACACCAAGTTTTACAACCAAAACCCTAATAGTTATTTTTCTATGAATTTCTAAAGATCACATAGCAAAAAGCACATAAATAGAAAATCACATTTCTTCTACAGAACATACCATGCATGATATTTTTCCTAGACTCTATTCACAAAAACAAGCACTTTTCACACAGAAAGCATATTTTTATCTTGTACCAATTAAAAGATATGATTTTCTCCAATTTCCATGCATTTCTAGCCATAAATAAAACTCTATATAAAAGTTCTCTAAAAATAGTATTTCATAATTTTATACTGTAGCCTATCCTCTAACAAGCACAACAAAATTTGTTTCACTCAATTTGGACTCAAAATGACCAAGATATGAATTTTCTAAGCATTTCATTCAACTCTGGAAAAACAGAAAAAAGAAAAAAAAAGAAAAAAGGGCGCGGGGCCCGCTGTCAGCGACTTCGGAGACAGGGGACGGGCGGCGCTGGGCGGCAGGTCGGCGGCGGATCTTCGCCGGCGGTGACCAAAACACGCAACCAGGCTACTCTAATCGACTCTACTCGACGAGACAAACACACCGTGCCCTTGGTTTGCAATCAAACCGACCAAAACGACGACGGGCGACGCGCTGGCGGCTCGGCGGCGGGCGCTGGTGACGGCGGACCGGCCGTTTCTCCGCGATAACCGGCGAACCAAAGACCGTTCCCTACTCTCCTAGGCTTAAGAGCGACATGCACGCAGGTTTGGGACCAAACGGATCGACGGGCGGCGACAAGACGGACGCACTGGGCAGCTGGGGGGCGCCACGGGCAAAGCACGTCGGGCGACGACGCGCCCCGCGAAACGACGGCCGGATCTACTCATCCAACTAGCTCGGAAGCTCAAGCACATCTAGGCGACGCTAAAACACGAAACAAAACACTCTAAACCCGATCTACGAGCTCGGGACGACGGTTTGCCCGACGGCGGCCATGGTCGACTTCGCCGGGCGAAGCCGCGGGATGCGGAAATGGGGTCCGTGACCTCGACTATACCCGATTCGACGGTGGATTCGCGTAGAGGATGAAGTAGCAGAGCTAGGGACGCGATTTGAGGCGGTTTGTGCGACAACGGCATTTAACGGCGGCGGCGGAGCTTCGCGGACGGCGGCAATGGCGCCCGGCGGGCGGCGTTCGTTGCGAAGCGGCCGGGCGGGCGGCTGGGAGCTGCTCTAGGGTTAGGGCGCGGACGCTGGACGCGGTATTTAAGGCGCTGGGCGCGCGGGCCCAGGCCGTACATCAGCGGCTGCGCTGCGGCCACGTCGCCCGACTTATTTGTCGGCCGCGGTACCGGCCGATACCTCCCCCCCACCTACTCGTTTTTACGCATCAGCGTTGATTTTTGGCCTGTGCTTCGAGATTCGTGCGGAATTTGGAAAAAGTCAAAACATCAACTTTGTGTAGAATTTCAAGATCTACAAAACACTCAATGTGGACTTTTTCTAGTTCGGCCTAGATTTGAAACTAAAAATTAAAAACAGCAAGGTTCACTCAAACATTCCAAAACAGAGTTTGAATTTGACTCAAGTTTGACTCAAACTTGGGGGCTCTAATTGGGGCATTTCAAAACCTTTTCACAAGAAAGTCACAACAGATCATTTTCTCCACATAAAAAGTACTTCATTCCATCTATAGAAACTTTTGCTAAAAAACTTCCATCAAGCACTTTTGAAAGGAGTTTCAAAATGGGTCAAATAGGTTTGACTCACTAGGGCTATTTTATAAAAATTTTCTAAATAGAAACACAAGCTCAAACATGGTCCTAAATTATGATAAAAATACATCTAAGCATAATCTAGGTCCAAAACATGATTATAGCAAAAAATTCTATAGTAGCTAAGTCAAGCAAGCATGAAATAAGAGCAACTCAAGTTGAAAGCTATTATGCACTTGCTTATGCCTGAAATGATGATGATGCTATGCAAATGATCATGCTTTCAAGATGCTTAACACCTAGGGTGTTACAAATCTTTCCCCTAAAAAGAATCTCGCCCCGAGATTCGGTGCAACTAACCATTCTTTATGAAACTGTGGGTAATTTCTCGGAAGATACTCGTCCGTCTCCCATGTCGCGTCATTCTCTCCATGATTTCCCCAAAGAATCTTGTACTGCTTGACTACCTTGCCCCTAGTGACTCTTTCTTTTGTGTCTAATACTTTTGCTGGTTTCTCATAATAGGTTAAATCTTGACTGATCTCAACATTCCGGGTTGATACTCGCTCTTCCGAACTCTCAAACATTTCTTCGGTTGTGACACATGGAAAACATCAAAAAAATTTCCATCTCCTGCGGCAATCGCTGAATCGATAGGCTACTTCTCCCTTAGTGGCAACTATCTTATAGGGGCCTACGAACCTAGGGCGCTAACTTTCTTTTCACTCCGAAACGCTGTACTTGCTTCATCGGTGACACCTTCAGGTAGACATAGTCTCCAACACTAAATCTAATGGGCTTCCTACGTTTATCGGCATAACTTTTCTGACGATCTTGGGCAGCCTTCATGTTCTGCTTGATGATTCTCACTTTCTGCTCTGCCTCATCTATCAAATCTATGCCGTAGTAGGGTCGCTCTCCTGTTTCAATCCAATTCAGAGGTGTCCTACACTTTCTTCCATACAACGCTTCAAACGGAGCCATCCGAATACTAGCCTGGTAACTGTTATTATATGAAAACTCTGCATATGGCAACCATTTGTCCCAAGAACCTTTTGCTGATAACACACATGCCCTCAACATATCTTCTAATATCCGGTTAACTCGTTTCTGTTTGGCCTGTGGTTTGTGGGTGATAGGCTGAACTACGGAGTAACTTGGTTCCTAAGGCATCTTGTAGGCTCTCCCAAAATCGATTGGTCCAACTTGATCCACGATCCGACACTATCGACTTTGGTATCCCATGCAAACGAAGTACATGGGCAATGTATAGCTCGCATATTGATGGGCTTCGTAGTTTATGTTGATGGGAATAAAATGGGCAACCTTGGTTAAGCGATCCACGATCACCCAAATGGAATCACATCCCTTTTGAGTAAGTGGTAGTCCAACAATCAAATCCATCGTAATCTCGTCCCATTTCCAATCAGGAATTGGCAATGGCTGCAACAATCCTGCCGTCTTCATATGAATAGCTTTGACTCGGTAGCAGTTGTCACATCGAGCTACGTATGCGGCAATCTCCTTTCTCATCTTTGTCCACCAAAACCTAGTTCTCAAATCCCGATACATCTTATTACTACCGGGATGAATTGTTATCTTTGACGAGTGAGCCTCTGCTAGAATCTGTTCTCTCAACTTGGGATCCTTTGGCATGACAAGGCGATCATCATACCAAAGAATTCCGCTCTCATCCACTAGAAAATGATCACTAGGTTGCTTCTCTATCTTCTTCTTGATATGGGCAATCCCTTTATCCATTTTCTCGGCCCTCAATAATCTGGTTTTCCAACTCATTCTCAAGACTTGAATGTTGCATAGGATAGCCGGATGCATAGGAGGAAAAAAACCTCCCCAGATTCGACTTGTCCCAGCAAACAATGTGATTTCCTACTCAGAGCATCCGCGACAACATTGGCCTTGCCCGGATGATAGTGCAATTCAATATTATAATCCTTTATCAGCTCTAACCACCTTCTCTGTCTCATGTTCAACTCCTCTTGTGTGAAAATGTATTTCAAACTCTTGTGATCCGTATAAACATGACAAACATTACCAAGTAAGTAATGTCGCCAGATTTTCAAAGCATGTACCACGGCAGCAAGTTCTAAGTCATGGGTTGGATAATTAACCTCATGCTTTCTTAGGCGACGCGATGCATACGCGATAACTCTACCTTCTGCATGAGTACACATCCCAATCCTGTACCACATGCGTCACAATACACATCAAATGGTTTCGAATGACGGGTTGTGCGAGCACGGGGCGGTGGTGGTCGCGAACGTTCGCAAAAGTACAAAACGCCGCCGCACTCCGGTGTCCACACAAATTTCTCGTCCTTACGCAGCGGTCGGGTCATGGGTTTAGCAATCTTGGAGAAATCAGGTATAAACCTACGATAATATCCAGCTAACCCTAAGAAACTCCGGATCTCTGAACTGGCCGGTGCTTTCCAATCCAAAGACCTCTTACACTTTATGGGGTCTACTGAAATTCCATTCTCGGATAACACATGTCCTAGAAAATGCACTTCCTTCAGCCAAAACTCGCACTTACCTTTGAACTTAGCATATAACTTATGCTCTCTGAGTCTTTCCAAAACTATCCTCAAATGCTCGGCATCTTTGTTCCTCATTTTCAGAATACACCAAGATATCATCGATGAATACAACCACGAAACTGATCAGTTCGGGCATAAACACCGAATTCATCAAACACATAAAATGTAAGCCGAGCATTCGTCAAGCCGAAAAGACATGACGAGATACTCAGTACAAACCATACCGCGTAGAAAATGCGGTCTTGGGTATATCCCGAGGTCCGATTTTAATCGATGGTACCCAGATCGAAGATCTATCTTGGAGAACACTTTGGCTCTAGACAATTGGTCAAAAAGTATGTCAATGCGAGGGTAGCGGGTATTTATTCTTCACGGTTACGCATTGAGTGGCCTATAGTCCACACACATTCTCAAAGTCCTGGTCTTTCTTCTTCACAAACAGGGCTGGGCATCCCCAAGGTGATGACTGGGTCTAATGAAACCCTTCTCAAGTAACTCCCCGAAGCTGTATTTTCAATTACGCGCTAATTCATTGGGCGGCATACGGTAAGGTCTTGGGGAAATAGGGCGGTCCGGGGAATTAGCTCTATCGCAAACTCAACATCCCTATCCTGGTGGCAATCCGGGTAGGTCTTCGAGGGAACACATCCGGAAACTCACCGACTACGGGTATATCCGAAATACCAATTACTTGCAACGCGGGCTGAAACGCGGTTAAGATCAATGGTGTTGGGCAGCCAAACCTGATGTTCGGTTGCGTCTCGAGGGTGCTTCAGATGCACTACTCTATTTATTGTGTCTATAATGGCTCCCCAATTCTTCATCCAGTTCATTCCAAGGATAACATCCAAACACAAACCGGGTAAAACTATCAAAGAGGTTACTATCTCTAGATCGCCCATCATGATCTTCACATCACTAACCTTTTCCCTAGTCAATTGGTCACCCCTGCTGAACTAATTCGATAACCAAACCCTAGGTCGGACACCTTTTCACTATTCTTTCTAGCAAACTCTTGACTCATGAATGAATGCGATGATCGTAATCAAACAAAACAACAAAGCACTACGATTGTTAACTAAGCACGCACGGCATCCTTTGTCTCTCCCTCAGGAACTTCATCAACACGGTAAAGTTTGCTGCCCCACATCCGCTTGTAGTTCTTCCCGGGTTGCGGGCAATTCACGGAATAGTGTCCGGGCTTGCCACAATTGAAGCAGTTGTTGTGGTTGAATGGCACTGGACGCCGAGCATTTCCACGAGCGGGCTTTCCTTTTCGTGCGGGGTTAAATGTCACTCTTCAAACGGTTATTCCGGCCTGATTCTTCTTCCGAGGTGGGGACATAGCGAAGAAGCGCGAAGGGCGAAAGTTACGGCGACGTCCAAAGGAACCTTTATACGACTTGGGTTTCCTTCAAACGATCTCTTCTTGCCCTTAGATGCAAAAGCATACAAAGCACTATTCTTCTCATGGTGGAGACAATCAGTCACAAACTCCTCAAAAGTAGTCCTGGTGGAATGTCCCATAGCCTTCTGCATTTTGAGGTTCAGCCCTCTCTTGAAGCTAGCCAACTTCTTCTCCTCAGTGTCAACCATATCAGGAGCATACCTAGACAGCCTGTTGAAAGCCTCAAGATACTCATTCATGGTCTTGTTGTCCTGGCCAAGTTTGATGAACTCTCCCAGTTTCTCTGCCAAAGCACCAGCAGGTATGTAGGTCCGACGGAAAGCTGCTGTAAACTGAGCCCAAGTGATAGGAACATTAGCGGGTAAAGTTGCACGGTGATTCTTCCACCATATCGCTGCAGGTCCCTCTAGCAGGTGAGTTGCAAATTCTGCCTTACGGATATCCGCCGGGTTCACCAACCGAAACTTATCTTCTATCGAGGTCAGCCATTCTTTAGCCTCCATGGGTTCCTTTGCCAAAGTGAACTTTGGTGGTTCTGTGGCCTTGAAGTTCTTATGCGCTGGAATCCCTCTCCTTCAAGCACCACCACGGCCTCCGGTGGCGATATTATGCGCATCTCCCGTGAACTGTTGGAAAAACTGCCCCCGGTTTTCGGAGGTGGTGGTGGCCGCCGATCTCCCCAAAGACTTTTGATCGAGTTTGCGGCATCGCACATTTGAATCAACGATAACCATTAGACGATGTTGTTCCAAAGCAAATATTGAATTCGGGTTACACGTAATTTATTGAGAGAATAAATTCATCCACAATAATAGGTAACAACAAAACTCAATATGGTCTTTAAATCAACATCGCGGTTATGTCAACGCAAGGTGTGTACCAAGATTTTCGCAACAAAATGGCAACAAGATGTTGCACTCGCGACATGGTCTCACACGGATATCGGCCGCATCTATCGTAAATTCGATCTCAACACGGGACACAAGCTAAATTAGGGTCTCAAATTAATACATAAGGTCTCGAATATTACGAATCCAAATCTTACATGCCGATAGTCTCACGAATGAAAAAGGGAAATTACATCATAAGGGTGGCATTACACCGCTCGGCTACAAGGGTGTCAAATCTAGATAAAGGTCCACGTGGTAGCATCTAACTGAAATCTAACGGAGCATCACAGTCATCTACTCCCCGTGGGTGCGGGGGCGGGGTCTTCATCCTAGTCCTCCTCGGTTGGCGCTTGCTTTGTTGCCCCAGTCCTCACTAGGGTCTCCTCGGCTCCACGACACGGCGGCGCGCGCCTTGGTGAAGTCATCCACGCGGTGTTGCGCGCCCACGATAGTGATGGAGAGACGCTCGTCCAGGTAGCACTCACGCTTGCGCAGCCTCCTCACATTCTTCCGGGCATCATTCAACTCCTACTGAAGGTGTAGCCTCTCGCCGTTGCCTCTCGCTGCTCTTTGTCATAAGCCCTCCATTCAGCATCGTGAAGCGCAAACATCGCTCTCATGGTCGCCATACCGGCAACACCAAAGCCGCTCATTCTCTGCAGGTGGTACGCGTCGGGAAACAACTGCGGCGGGGCCCCCTTAGAGCAAGTGCAGCACCACGGTCTGAGCCATCTGATCCAAAACTCCCATGGCAGCAACCTGGGCAGCTATCCATGCATCAGGGCCCTGCCCAATGCACTGCCAGGCTGGCCAATAGGGATTTGACAAGTGCGGTACACCTTTGTCACCTCAAGCCCGAGATCCATGGCACCTCTCCATTGCCATGGGTGCGCCTCCATGTGTAGGTGGGCTCCCGGCTGCACCCAAGCGACCGCAAGGTCTCCCACGGCCAGGGGCTGGTGTCGCCCAAATCATCGGGGTGTGTAGGGCTCGAAGTAGTGGGCCATCTGTAGCAAGATTTAGGAGATAATGTGAGATTGAGAACAACAGTCCAGTTTGGTCGAATTAGGGCAAGTACTAATTAGGGGAAAAAGATGGAAAATGCATGAATGACATGATATAGCAATGTAAACATGATGCATGCACGTTACCTACGTATCTCACGGAATAGGAAAGAGATTTCTCTATTCGCTCTACTGGTGGCAACCTACGTCTCTCAACAGAAAATAAGACGGTTCTAGTCGATCTAATTCTTATTTGTTAGTGTACCCGCAATTCATTTCAGCCCACAATATATTCATGCAATGCAAGAATTTAAATTACATATACCGCTTCGTCGAGGTCCACCCAACGGCATCGCATACCATGCGGAAAAAGCACATGTTACACCCAAAGACACACTGTGTACCCATACACAAGTCTATGGGGGCACTACCCCACCACGAGCTCTCAAAATCATTTTATTTTCCCCTAGACCGGCATAAATCCGATCATGCTCTCACAGCTCACACCATTACCTTGGGCGTAGAGGCATTGAACAACCATTACCCGAGGCGTAGAGGTATTTCGATCCATTCATGATTACTCAAATGAGTAACCCGTACTCTTGGCCGCACGGCAACCAAGCACAAACAACAAAATATGATGCATTAGCCCAATCCCGGTTAGCCAAGCCACCTAACTAACCTTTATTGGGCAAAGAGGGTATGACCATGGCACTACTAGATTTCGCAAATTTTTTACTCACACCACATAAAAAGATTTTTGTTTTTCGCAAACTTTTCGCAATAGATTAGTTGTTCATTTTAATTTAAATACCAGATCGGACTTGTAAATACCAAACTAAGCTCGATGCCGGCTGTAACAGAGCCGACCAATTTATAAGAAATCAAGTATAAGTCGCAATCACCGAAGCAATCATTTGTCTACACTTGAGTCCATATAAACCCGGTATTAGGAAATCTCGAGTGATTTCAAACTCATCCACGATATACAACGGGATCGTTGAGCTTGGTAGTAAAATCCGCGGGTATTTCAAACCAAGTTCGATATATAATTAAACATCGAGTGCTAAGTACCATTTATTACAAATTCAGGTTCAAGTACGGAAGCGGTAGTTTGCGAAAACCAAATAGTCTTTTAGCTTAAAACAAATATAAGATAGTGCGGAAGGTAGTCATCCTCGCAGCGGCAAGAGGCGGGGATATGGAATTGCCTTGCCCTCGGCCTTACTCTTCATCAACAGGAAAGCAGACAAGTCTTACAATAACCATGGTAAATATGATCACCTGCAACAACGGGGAATAAAACCACGAAAGTACAAAATACTCGGCTAGACTTACCCGTCCAAAATAAAACAAAAGGACTCCAAGGATTATGATAGGCTTTATGCGAGGCGGGGTGACTCACATTTATTTTTAGAAATAGAGTTGATTAGTGAGCCTACACATACTACTTGAATTCTTCCAAGTTAAAAGGTTATTTATTATATACATAACCATAGATCCTGTATAGTCAAGATTAAACATTGCTCAGTAGAATAAATAACAATATAAGTAACTAGATCAGGATATAACTTGCTGCAACATGATAAAAGACATTTAAGTTATAGTGATTAAGACTACGTTGCCGTGGACATAACCGGGTTCTCACCGTCCGGGAGAGATGGCGATTCGAATCGATTGCAAACCCGGTGGCGAATACCTAACACACACCAAGTCTACTTTGCAAAGGCAGACCCGATTACTCCTCAAGATGTTACGGGACGTAAAAGTCTCGGTCTTGCCGGCTACCCCCTCCTCCTCGGGTACCAAGTGAGCGTGCAACGAGACCGACATCATCGTGCGCATCTTCTTGTACCCAATAATAACCCTCTGCAACCAACGCCGAAGGAGGAGCGATAAAGCGAACATGGCCGGCCCCTAACATTCTTGTGAGCTTCGTGGCATCACGACCGGTGGAGCCTACTATATATGCGTGCACGTTCAACTTCCGACCACATTCCGACAAAGAGTAAGTCCTTAATTGATCAGGTGGAAAGACCACAAGTTCCACCCAATCTCACATGTTTTACTTATCAGGTTCTCAAAAGCAGCTTGACAATCACCCATGTGATTGTACACAACATATCCTCAAGTGACCGACATCACTGTCTACTGCAATCATGGTACTGAGCATTAACCTAGACTCTGCTAATAGGATAGGGTAACAACTTCAGCAAGGATATCTGTGCATCAACGGTTTCAAACATTTCCTATCGTAATGCAGGAAACATATAAAAGACTCAAGTCAAATTAATTGGAAGCATAGGGAAGGGCAGAATGCTCCGGGGCTTGCCTCGCAGGAATATTGCCGCAACGCGTGCTCCGGGCACTCAGTCGGCTTCGTCTGTCGATCCTTCTCCTCCGGTGACTCCTCGGACTGCACTCCCCAACTGGAACAGCTCTCCCGGCTCCTCGATCAGCTCCTCGGAACCCCCCCGATCCACGAGATGATGCATTTGATGGAGAAAAGATATAATTACACTTGCATGAATAACGACTTGCATCCTATGTAAACATGTGTGATGAATGAATGCCTCATGATGCAAGATATTAGTAAGTGGATATCTCTTCGCAATCACATAACACACTCTACACAAGAAACCCTAATACTTGCATCAAGCAACACCTACCCTTCTACTTAGCCGAAAATGGCAGCTTGACATGCTGTCACTAAAACAGTCGCCACGAGAGAGTTCTACAACTCCAAATTCAGCAAACTAGGACTCTATGGAAAGCTAACGAAATTTCCTACAAAACATTCCACAGCACCAGCAGCTGAATCTAACTCTAACAGCCTCGAAATTGGGAAAAACAGAGACTCTGTTTTCAACCCAAACACCGCATAAAACTTCCATAACCTCAAAACCATACATGCAACTTATCCCAAACTTAACCAGCAAGTAAATCAAGTAGTTATCTATCAAATAAACCTACTGGACACCTTATAAAATAATCTAAAGCACATAAATTATTATACCCTAGCAAACATCACACTTGCACTCTATAATACATAAAGTGCTAGAGCAAGAAAATGTAGAAACTTCTATCCTAACCCAACCAAGCTTACCAACAGATCATAATTATGCTAGGAACATCAAATAAAATTATAAATACCAACCATGAACATATAAGCATATATTTCTAGCCTATTTCCCTAGCACTACAATTATGATAAATATACAACTACTTCAGAAAATTCTAAAAAAATTACCAGAGCATCCTACTGGTCTACACAGGCTACCATAAAAAATTTCATGGCAAGATCATGCATATACTGACTCTACACAAAAATGACAAGGTGACCAAAACAAGGCATGAAAATACTTTTGTACTATGAAAAGTGTCGACAACAGATTTCTGAGTATGAACATCTACTCAAACCTATCAAGAACCACCACACCAAGTTTTACAACCAAAACCCTAATAGTTATTTTTCTATGAATTTCTAAAGATCACATAGCAAAAAGCACATAAATAGAAAATCACATTTCTTCTACAGAACATACCATGCATGATATTTTTCCTAGACTCTATTCACAAAAACAAGCACTTTTCACACAGAAAGCATATTTTTATCTTGTACCAATTAAAAGATATGATTTTCTCCAATTTCCATGCATTTCTAGCCATAAATAAAACTCTATATAAAAGTTCTCTGAAAATAGGATTTCATAATTTTATACTGTAGCCTATCCTCTAACAAGCACAACAAAATTTGTTTCACTCAATTTGGACTCAAAATGACCAAGATATGAATTTTCTAAGCATTTCATTCAACTCTGGAAAACAGAAAAAGAAAAAGAAAAAGAAAAGGGCGCGGGGCCCGTACTGTCAACGACTTCGGAGGAGACAGGGCGGGCGCTGGGCGGGCGTGGTCGGCGGCGGATCTTCGCCGGCGGTGACCAAAACACGCAACCGGCTACTCTAATCGACTCTACTCGACGAGACAAACACACCTTGGTGCCCTTGGTTTTGCTTGAAAACCGACCAAAACGGCGACGGCGACGCTGGCGGCTTTCAGCGGCGGGCGCTGGTGACGGCGGACGGCCGTTCTCCGGCGATAACCGGCGAACCAAAGATCGTTCCCTACTCTCCTAGGCTTAAGAGCGACATGCACGCAGGTTTGGGACCAAACGGATCGGCGGCGGCAACAAGGCGGACGGCTACGGGCGGCGCCACGGGCAGCACGCGTCGGCGACGACGCGCGTCCAGGAAAACGGCGGCGGATCTACTCATCCAACTAGCTCGGAAGCTCAAGGACATCTAGGCGATGCTAAAACACGAAACAAAACGCTCTAAACCCGATCCACGAGCTCGGACGACGTTTTTTGCCCGGACGGCCATGGCGGACTTCGCCCGAAGCGCTGGATGCGGAAATGGGGTCCGTACCTCAGACGATACCTTGATTCGACGGTGGATTCGCGTAGAGGATGAAGTAGCGGAGCTAGGGACGCTGATTTGGCGGTTTGGTGCGACAACGGCGACGAGCGGCGGCGGGCGGAGCTCGCGGACGGCGGCAATGGCGCCCGGCGGCGGCGGGCGTTCGGCGGCGGGCGGGCGGCGGCTGGGAGCTGCTCTAGGGGTTAGGGCGCGGGGACGCCGGACGCGGTATGTAAGGGCGGGGCGCGGCCCAGGCCGTACATCGGCGGCCGCGCTGCGCCACGTCGCTCCGGCATTTGTCGGCCGGCTGGCCGATACCTCCCCCTACTACATTTTCTGCATCAGCGTTGAGTTTTGGCCAGTGCTTCGAGATTCGTGTGGAATTTGGAAAAAGTCAAAACATCAACTTTGTGTAGAATTTCAAGATCTACAAAACACTCAATATGGACTTTTTCTAATTCGGCCTAGATTTGAAACTAAAAATTAAAAACAGCAAGGTTCACTCAAACATTCCAAAACAGAGTTTGAATTTGACTCAAGTTTGACTCAAACTTGGGGGCTCTAATTGGGGCATTTCAAAACCTTTTCACAAGAAAGTCACAACAGATCATTTGCTCCACATAAAAAGTACTTCATTCCATCTATAGAAACTTTTTTGCTAAAAACACTTCCATCAAGCACTTTTGAAAGGAGTTTCAAAATGGGTCAAATAGGTTTGACTCACTAGGGCTATTTTATAAAAATTTTCTAAATAGAAAACACAATCTCAAACATGGTCCTAAATTATGATAAAAATACATCTAAGCATAATCTAGGTCCAAAACATGATTATAGCAAAAATTCTATAGTAGCTAAGTCAAGCAAGCATGAAATAAGAGCAACTCAAGTTGAAAGCTATTATGCACTTGCTTATGCCACGAAATGATGATGATGCTATGCAAATGATCATGCTTTCAAGATGCTTAACACCTAGGGTGTTACACCGAGCTCTTCCTCTTCTCTTCTCCTCTCACTCTCTTCCTCTTTTCTAAATTGTACAACTAGGTGGAGAACACCTAGAGGGACACTACTACAAAATATATGTGAGGAAGATGAAGCTCAAGTGTAGAATGTAATCTGCATTTACAAGGGAGGCAATGGCCTCTTTATATAGGGAAAGGAGGGAGAGAATGGAGGGCTACGCTTGCTTCTCTCTTGAAATTAAACTCATGGGCATGCAACCGCCTCCTCCTTGGCGCCATACCCAAAATACCTTCATGCAAGCCTTCCTAGCCATGCAAGTGCACATGTCTTGGCGCCAATTTGATTCCCCTCACATGCAACCAAGCATTCTTGGCGGGAATCATATCTTCTACACATGCAACCATGTCTTTCCGAGGAGTTTTTGGTGGGAATGAAAGTTTGCACCATATGCAACCGCCGCGTGAAGTCCGTAGCGAAGGAACCGCCCCAGAGAAAGGGGGGGAAAACGCGCCGCGATTTTTTGCGCCGGCCGTAAAGATGGGCCCCATTTTGCCTCTCCTTTCTCACGGTGGGCTTGTGGACCTTGGTAGATGGTTTCCCGCTGGTGCAAAGTCCGGATGAGGCGTGGAATCGGCCTCCTTGCTTCCCTTTGCTCTTTGGCGTATTTCGACTTTGCGCTTCCCACTTTATTTGGCATACTTTATTTGTATTTCCACAACATTCCTGCAAAACAACTTGAAACACCAAAACTCGTGGAACTCGTTAGATAAATAATGTTTGGTTATGTTTTCACATGTAATATTGTATTAGTGGTTCACTTTGGTGGTAGTAAAACATGTATTAATTGAATGTCAACATGTAGTATCCCACTTTGCCTTCTACCAACCATGGTGTACCGGCGTGCATGTCCGCGGTCGGATCGAGGATGTTTGTTTACGTGCATTCGCACTTTACACTTTTGTACTCCCGCATCATTGTACTCCATAATGTAGTACATGGGAGGCTCAGTGTAGCCCGATCCATCGGAGTGTCTCCCATAAGAGACGGGGAAAACCTTCCTCGCCGAGGGTTTGATTACTCCCAATTTCCGAGTGGGACCTTCCATGGCTGCAAAAACACTTCCGTAAGTTTGGATTACTTTTTGCGCATGAAAGTTCAAGAGCAATTTGGGTGTGTGTTTATCTTCGGTTGTGTATCCGGACCTAGGGTTTTAATCCTACGGTCAAGCTCGGCTCGATACCACTCATCGCCCCACTTTTAATGGGTCAGATTAATTACACGTATTAGTGCGGGATCAAGCCGCTATCGTTTTATAAGACAAGAGTGGACCAGATTTATTTATAAAATGTGCCGAAGCTTTTATTGATAGGATAAATAAGGTCTTACCTAAGTGACTCGAGGGTCACCTTTGTCTTAGAGGTTACACAGCGATTGGATAAACATAAGCCATCTTTGTGGCTAATTATTTATTTATCGAGTTTGCTACAGCGCATAGTGGCTCCTATCATATCACACCCACAAGCAACATGAGCATAGTCGAAACCCTAGTGTCAACATCCCGGTCCTAGAAACTCCAAAGGCGTAAACGTCTAATCATCTGCATTGCCTTATCGTGGTCATCGTGGCGAAGTCCTCATCCGGGCTAACTCGGAAAATTAACAACGGGTGAGTACAAAAGTACTCGGCAAGTCCACACAGGGGTTGGTGGTTATTAGGGGTTTGGGCCCTAGCGAGCTTGTAAAACTGCTGCGGCTAGTTCGGATTAGCTTAGATAAGATTATCATCAACAACAAGCACAAGCGGTTAGTCAACATTAGTATGAAAGTCTAATCATAGATGATCCGGCCTAGCATTTGCCCATACCAAGGACGTGGCTATTGAATAGATTTAAATAAAACTGCGGAGGTTGTACAATTTCCCCACACGATGGATCAGCTCCTTCCATGATCGGTGGTCGAGAAAAGATCCAACGAGACCTCGTACCGCTTGGATGCCTCCTAGGTTTCGGTATATCTTCTACCAAAGGTTTCTTGGGGGTTGGAAATGGGAAGGTCACTCGGCATCCCATTAGCACTCGGCATTTCGGATGATCACTCAAAGACCCGTTAACTTATTAGTTCGTATCACGATAACATTGCGCCAAAGGTTTTACGTGGAGGACCACTCGGCAACCACGCCAACAGGACCATGGGGCCACTCTCCCCATGTCGCTCCCGATAGCCCTTACGCCTACCACCGGCCTCCTAGGCATACAATATACCTTGACCCAACGGGTGTGAGATCAAAGTCGCCCCATCCCGACGCGTGTGGGCATGCGTGATATCTCACTAGGTAGATGGTCTATGAACCGGTCCTTAAGGAGGCGAGCATCTCTCCGCGGGATTCATCCCCGATTGTGACTAGTCTACCTCCATGTAGACTATCACCACTCGAATCGATACTAACGAATTCGTGCGGATTGACTTTACTCTACAGTCGTTGCTCACAACCCTCCAATTCCTATCCAACGGTGGTCACATAAAACTACGGGCGGGCTGTTTTGCAAGGCCCATATCGGCCCAATAGGAGGAGCGACCTCGAGAAAGCGGCAAGCGGCATCGCTCTAGCCTCAAAAAAAAAAGCCGACATCGCTTCGACTCCGCCGCGCCCATCTCGGCCGGGCATGACCTTGACGCCGGAGATCCTCGCCGGGGCTCCCTCCCGGCAGTGCGCTCCCGGCGTCGCCTCGTGATCAGCCCGAAGCGGGTTGCTCTGCTGGCGGCCTCGCTCCGCCAAGCGGCGCTCCCGGCTGGCGGTGCCCGGCAAGTCATGCCCGGCGGCCGTGCTCGAGGCTTGGCGCGTCCCCCTTCCCGATCTGGTGGCGTGGCACGTCACCGGGGCGCTCCACTCTACGCTCTCCGTGCCTCTTGCTTCTTGGCGCAGACCCATGCCGGTCTTTGCTTTATGCCACAGTCCAGCGGTCTTTGCGGTGTGCTCAGTCCATCGGTGGACTTCAAGTAGAATGCATAAATGTTGTAATGTGTTTGGGTGTTGCTATCGACCGTAATGAGCAGGCTCATATGTGCTTGTATAATTGTTGTAAATTGATCTCGAATGCTATTGCAAATATAATGCGAGAAAAAGATGTTTTCGGGTTACTACAGTTTCATATGGTTGCACAAAAGATGTTCAGTCCTTTGCAATATGCATATTACTGCAAGCTCTATTTGGTTGCATACACTTGAACCAAAGAACCAAAATACAAACCATCTGTCAATGCGGGACAACTCTGAGAGGGGACAAAGCGTACCACTAGAATTCACCTATAACACTAACACCATCGGTCATTGATTCCTGAAAAATAGTGGAAAAATAAATCAACACAATGACCATGTATGATTCATAGAATTTTTTTTGACTTTGAAATATTACCCTCAATAGTTGAGAGAAACTATTGATGGCCGTGTATGATTCGGATATCCCTTTTTCGGACAAGCTACCGGTGGTGCCCCCATGTATGATTCGGGCAAAGATGTTTGGTTCATGCATTCATTGTTGCCTCATTTGTAGTTTGTTTCTCCCGATCGGATAAAAGAGAAACAAATACATAAGCATGCTACCGAAAATGCATACTAAAATGATGGGTTCTCGGCAATTTTTCACGAAAATACATAAGCATGCTTCTGCTTGACCATATGCCATCTCCGTTGTCGCTTGCCCGTAAATAGTTTTTGTGGTCTTGAAGAGTGTAAGCGAGATTATCGAGCCACCAACTTGGATGCAAGCCAACTCATGAGCAGCTTTTGGGCCCAATTCCTACATCGCCACCGTCTCAATTTCAAAACCTTGTAAGCGTGAAATTTTCCTCCGGGACACCATTAAGTGTGAGGTTTGTGGCGGTGCGGGGGTATGATTGTGTTCCAAATTCAGATCGTCACTTTATAATTTCCCCTTATCGTTGTCCAATATAAGCCCCATACAAACATTACAACCGGTTCTAGTTTCAGCTCTTGGACACTTTGTTAGATGATCTCTTTTATCCGGCTTTTCAGTAACCCTCATTTGCACAAACATATCTGCAGGATCGAACTTTCCCATCGACTTTCTTTTGTTTGTGTACAATTTTTCTCACCTCAAAGCCTTTTCGACCCCCATAGCCAATCCAAAACATCCAAGCCTCATCTATAGTACTTGAACTCCATGCCAACTTGAGGTGAAAGACTAGAAAACAAGCCATCCCTACAAGAAAACAAATAAAGATGATATGATATTAGGTGGTGAACTGAACTAAGATTTATACCCTAATTAGATGGGTAAAAAGAAAAAGCATGACAAGATGCGCACCTTTTTCTTCCATCTTAAATATCCAAATTTTAATGTGATGCAAGCAAGTTGGTTCTTTCCTTCAAGCTTCCATGTCAAAATTCCTTCAATCGATCGTTCCAAAGACAATCCAAAAGGGAGGATAAAAAGAAATCAAATCGTAACAACAACCCATAGAGATTTTGGCACTAGTTCAGCACATCTATGGGGAGAAAGTGGTCCAGGTTTAGGTCACCGCTTATCAACGGAGGACCCAGAACGGGAGGACCAGCAGCGCGTAACCGGATCGCCATCTCGAAAGCAGTTCCTCGACTTTGCCGCCAAAAATGCGGACGGACGACAAAAATCGTGCCAAAAAAAATTGCCGGTTGATGATATTGGGCCGAAGCCCGGGAAAGTGAGAGCGGAGAGGCACCCCAATGTTCTTTGGTTCGCTCATCAACGTTGGATTCAAATGAGCGGTGAAGATTGGCGGAGGAGAGAGCGTCGTTCGCACGACTTTAGACGATCGGTTCCCACCACTCACCTTTTTTGTTGGATGGTTCACATTATTAATTAGGTTATATTGGTCTCACTTAGTCATATTATAGCATCGTGCATCATATCATTCACATAGCAAGTATAAACCATGACCATCATCTTATAGAAGTAGGTTGATTAATTATGTCAACATTATTAGGGGGCAGTAAGGACTTGCCTTGGTTGTATCGTCGTTAGGCTCGCTGATGTGTCGGGGTTGCAATTCTCTCGATAAAGGTCCTCGTTGGCTACTTCCGTTCGGCGAGATTATCGAATAAATAATAGAGGCGAATGAATAGCGATAAAAGACACTATGTGATAATGAGCGAATTCATGATAAACGGATAAAAGCACGATTTTAGAGAAATACTTTGGAAGTGGTTTGACCTAAATCGGAGTTACGGATCGGGAGTTATGATTTTCTCAAGTTTAATTCGGATAATAAACCTCGTGGGATTTTTATGTCAATATTTTATTAATGGAAAAATATAATAAAAATCATGACAATCATCTCCACATAATCTAGTTTATTTACATATTTTTCTGGAATTTTTTTCGACACTTTCGGAAAATAGATTTATAACATTCGTGTACAAAATCCGGTGCACATAGCATTTTACTCCGTTGTACACACTTTGTGTTCTTTGCCCTTGTGGATGACCGGTGGGTCCGGAGTACAGTTCACGTGGCTTGGGCCGAACGGAAACGGCGGTGGGACGGCGAGGCCCGTGCTCGTGCCCTATTATTAGCGGTTGACGGCGTCACCGCGTGTGGTGGGCGGCGGCGCGACGGCCTCGTCCTTCATTCCGGCAGCGGCGCCGCCCGGAATCAGCGCCCGAAAGTTGGCCGATCCTTGGCTCCAAGCTCATCGCGGGGTTAGCGTTCTCCACCGCCGCCCGGCGCAACGGTGGGCTTTGGGGTGGCGATGGAGGCGACCCACGGCGCGTGGCCGATCGGCCACGGCCGGCCTCTCGGTACACGGCTCTGGGGAGCTCGGCCGGTAAAGCAATGGGAATGAAGAGGAGGGAGTAGGGAAGCGTGCCAGTCCGACCAATTTCGACCAACGGCGACTAGAACGCGGCGCACTTTCGACACCTTGCTCGGCGGCGGCAAGATCCCGATTTGGGAAGAGCAAACGGCGGGGAGGAGGGAGGGGAGTGCAGGGCGCGAGCACGGCGTCGTCGGCTCCTGCGGGCTTCTTGTGCGGCGAGGTCGAGATGGGGCATCGGGTGCTATTTATAGCCGGAGGCCAGCCGGCGTGCCCGGCGGAGATATTTTCTCGCTCCCGCTCCGGGGCGGCGTGCCCGTGGACCTCGGAGCATTCCTCCTCGTTTGTCCTCGCCGCCCCTCGGTGCGGTCGTCTAGCCTGGCCGAGAATCCCATCGTGGGGTCTTGTCATGGTGGCGGCGGACAGCTAAGCGGGGTCGTCGCCTCAACTGTTTGGCTTGATGGCGGCTGGGGCCGTGGACGGCCTGGTGACACGGTGATTCATGGCGGCGCGCCGGGACTGTGGCCGTCTTCTTCCTCCTTGCTGGCCTCTCGTCTCGACTTCCGCCCGTGGTGGCGGCATCACGGGCCGAGCAGGTCGTCGTCTTCCTTGGCGGCGTTGACGCCGCCGCAGAAGGATCTTGGCGCTCAAAAACGCGTGTCGGCTCTGCTGGACGTGATGGGGCAGCGGGGAATCCGTGCTCCCAGCGCATGCTCGTCCAACGTAGCTCGGTGGTCGGCACGGCGAGGGGAGGCGGGGTCGGGCGGTGCGTGCGCGATCGGCGGCGTCTCCATGGAGGGATAGAGCCGACGATCGGGCCCCACGCGGTGTGTGAAACAGAGGAAGGGAAGAGATGGGCCCTGGCCGTGGTTTTGTGGGCGGCCCGTAAATTTGGAGAGGAGAGAAAAGAGAGGGAGGAGAGAGGATGGGCTGGGCTGTGGGAAACGAGTGAAGCGGCCCAAGTTCTCCTCTCCTCTTCTTTTTCCTTTTCTTTTTCCTTTTCCTTCTTTTCTAATTCTTCCTCTTTCTATTATTTCCCAAATTATTTGTCAACTCCTTTTGGGTCTAGAAAATGAAGTATAATATTTTATATATTCCAAAAATTCAAGGAGATAGAATTTATTATTCTAGTCCTCAAAGTTTTCGAATTAGGCTATAAAATAT
Source organism: Hyparrhenia diplandra (assembly GCA_015847255.1). NCBI lineage: Eukaryota > Viridiplantae > Streptophyta > Magnoliopsida > Poales > Poaceae > Hyparrhenia > Hyparrhenia diplandra. The sequence goes on from JADLZK010003736.1 coordinate 158,415, forward strand.
TATTAAGGCGACAATTAAATTGAGGTTTTTGAAAGGTTCGAATTTTTAGCGAATTTTTAAAATGGCCAAAATGGGGGGTGTTACACGTAGGCGGAGCGAGATTCGCTCAAGGAGCACGACCTCCTCCGACATCCCCATAGCACCTCGGCGTGAGCTCCACTTGAGATGATGCGGCGTTTGAGGTAATTCTGATTTCATTCGCCGATTCACTTTGGTTTTACACATGTGCGTTGCCTATGCATTGTTTCAACGTTACGGGTGTTATATTGCAGGCCGGATGGCGAGTTGGAGGCCAAGCGCGGCCCGGGCGGCGAACTTTGAGGCCAAGCGGCGGCCGGGCAGGAGGCCCATCGGCGGGAGTTGGAGGCATACCGGCAATACTCGGCGCGTCGGATGCGGGACGTGGCGGCCTTCTTCCGGGGCCTCAAATCCCGGGTGTGACCCTCCCTCCGTTGCCTACCTCGTTGTACGCTCCACCCCCTTTTCCCGTTCCTTATCCTGTAGGGACTCCGGTGAGTATATGTTGTTGTTTATTTCTTTGGCTTGTGCATGCATCCTGCAGGTACTAATGAGATCGCATCTCCTTTATGCAGCCACGGTCGGCGGGTTCGAACGACTCCTCCGGGTGGCCCTTCTCCACCCCATCCGGTTGGCCCGATTCCACGGTACACGTGGCCAGGTGGCATTCCTCCTCGCACGCAGCAGCGGCCACGCCGGGCTTCCACACGTCCCCTCCTACACACCACGGGTGGGCGCGACGCATCGGCACCGCGGCATGGGTGGTATCCGGGGCAAGGTGAGGGCCCGTCACACTCTTTCCACCATGGAGGCGACGGGTCGCGGCGGTGGGTTGGTGGTGATTAGGTTCGACCTGTTGTAATCGTAATGGATTTCTTTTGGATGTTGGACATGTTGCTTTGTGATGGATCTCGTTTCGATGTTGGACATGTTAGATTTCGTTTGGATGTTGGACATGTTGGATATGTGGACTATATGTGTGAATTTGTGATATATGTGGATTATATATGTGAATTTGTGATATATGTGCATTATATATGTGAATTTGTGATATATGTGGTTCATGTGTATATATGGATGCATTATGGTATATATATATGTGTATTTGTAGCAAGAATAAACAAAAACAGCAAAAAAAAATTCCCAGCTTTGCCGACGGATAAAATGACAGCTTTGCCGAAAGTGCGAGAGGTGGCATTCGCAAAGTGACCATTACTTGCCGAAAGTGTCTTTATCCCGGCACTCGGCAAAGGTTATTTTTTAAAATGAATTCTCCACCGAAAGTACTGACATGGCACTCGGCAAAGATTTTTTAAAAAATAAAAATAAAAAACATTGCCCGAGTGCGGGTCAAGACTCGACAAAGGACTGTTCAATTAATGGTCGACGTTTTCTTTGCCGATAGTATCGACCACGGCACTCGGCGAAGCCTTTGCCGAGTGCCCGACATCTGGCACTCGGCAAAGATTTGTTTGCCAGTAATTCTTTGCGAAAGTGGGTTTTTTCGAGTGTGGCACTCGGCAATGGCTTTGCCGAGTGCAATGATGCCTTTGCCTAGTGCATCCAGCACTCGGCAAAGCAAATCGATTCCTGTAGTGTCTGGGACCTGTTTGTTTCAGCTTGCAGATTGTAACAACCTGCAATCTGTGATCCACAATATGCAAGCTAAAACAAATAGGGCTTAATAAGACCAGAAGCAAACACAGAAGATAATCAAAATCAACCTTGAGATCAGCTTGTAGTGTGGACGAAACTCTCCAGACTTTCTGAACTTCGTTGAACAGCAGTGTGCACTGATCATTAGCCTCTTTTAGAGAATGTTTTAACCCAATAACTTCTTGCCGCAGGTCTAGAACCTCCTTTTCTTTGTCATGCAATTCTTTGCGTGAATCATTTGCCTGTAAATAAACCAGAAAAGTGGTCACAGGTAGTTCTACTACAATGCTGGCTTGGTGCCAACTTGCATGTAGATGCCAGGTTCAGCAAACAAATAGGACCAAAAGATTGAGCTTCCTAGCATATATATGTATGTTAGTATAAATACAAATTATTGCAATAATTCTACCCACTAGAATGGATGTGTATGTAGCACTGAAACAAGCAAAACACAGCCACAAATAATGATATGCATCAATGAACTGTATAGGGTGCACCATCTGCTCCCAAGAAAAGAGAAAAGAAATGGGTAAAAGGCACAGTCACTACTGGAGGCTGAGCCTCTACCGAGCGCTAGAAGCGCTCAGTAAAGGCTTAATAGCACTCGGTAGAGGCGCTACCGAGGGGCGCGCTCGGTACAAGCCCCTCGGTGAAAATTTAAACGGGGAAAAGCTTCTACCGAGCGCTATTAACGGCGCGCTCGGTACACCCTCTCCCGATGGCTCATTCCCCTCTTGCTAAACCTAGCCGACGGCGTCGACGGCGTTTGCCACCGCCGTCGGCGTCAATTTCAGCGAGCCCCCCTCCCCACCCACCCACCTCTCGCCAAAGGTAGGTACTTCACCGAGGACTACATTAACCTCACCCTCGGTGAAGTTTAATTTTAAAAAATGTGGACACCATCTCTACCGAGGGTGGGATCAACCAAGCGCTCGGTAGAGCTATGGTCGTTTCACCGAGGGCCAAGGCATAGGAAGCATCTCCAGCTGCTGGATCTTGCACCAGCAATGGCTGGTCCAAATTAGCAATGTACTCAGCATAGGAAGCATATGCAGCTGCTCTCATGCGAAACTTCTTGTGACTGTTACCTGGAAAACTACTCACCTGCTCATTGCATTTTGCCCAGCTATCATAGACTCCAGGAGTCTCTCCACGGTATACAACATACCAAGCCATAGCCTTAAAAAAGCAGTAGCAAATGTTAGTCACGGTTTGATAACAAACATGAGGTAATATAGATGGGGCCTCAGCATAAGATAGTGTAGCCTTCTGGTAAAAAGAGCATCAAGCCCCGAACCTCCCCTTTGATGCTCTCTGAACATGAACAAGTGAGGATCATGGAGAAAGTTCGAAGCTCGATGTTCTTTCTGTTGAGCAGCAGCATAAGCTTTGCATCACAGGCCAAGCCCAAAATGAGATAGGAGAACAACAAAATGAAAATATATAAGAGCAAAGCTTCCATAGGTGGCAAGAAAAGGAGGTAGCCTCAGTTTTTCAGGAAGGTTTGTATCATAGGCTGCTAAAAAGAACATGCCACTCCGCACCTCCCCTTGATGCTCGGACCATGAACAAGCGAGGATCATGGAGAAAGTGGGAGCAGCATGTTCTTTTCGATGAGCAGCGGCAAAAAAACTTTGCATCACGGACCACCATTACATAAAGGGACTCAGTCATAAAATGTAAGCATTCCAGAACCAATTGTCAAAAATAAGGCCCCAGCTTTTCAGGAAGGTTTGTATCATAGGCTGCTAAAAAGAACATACCACTCCTCACTTCTCCTTGATGCTCTCTGAACATGAACACGTGTGGATCATGCAGAAAGTGAGGAGCAGTATGTTCTTTAAGTTGAGCGGCGGCAAAAGCTTTGCATCATAGGTCACCATTGCATAAAGGGACTCAGTCATAGGTGCACATTGATCATCCTTGCTGCCAAAGCAATTTCATGGTAGCCATGGAACCGTGGCTCGGTTCATCCCGACTATGAGGGAGGCACCGAACCGACTCCATCATTGCTTGGGAATGGACGTGAGCCACGGTTTGATGACCACCATGAGGTAATAAAGATAATGCAGCTCAGATTCATGGCACTAACATCACAGTCATAAAATGTAAGCATTTTGAACCAATTGCATCATAGGCCACCATTGCATTCGAACCGATATAAAAGCATAGCCTCAAAATTAAATGCCCTTTTCTTTAATATTTGAACTTGGAGCATAAGGACCAATAGATAACTTGAGTTCATGGCTGCGATGAAACCATGTGACACATCCAGCCTAGCCATTAGGTCATCAGAGGTTGACAATAGTTGCTAGGCATGGATGTATCACATGGTTCGATGACAAGCATGAGAACATAAACAGGTCCTAGGCATGGAAGTCACTAGGCATTGTAAAGCATCATAGGCATAAAAGGTCAAAATTTCGACCACAACCATCACGACCACTCCACCATCACGACCACAACCATCATGACCACTCGACCACAACCATCACGACCTCACCTTTACGTCGGGGCTAAAATCGATGGGAATCCTTACCTTCATGACGAAGGGATGAGCGGACGGTGGTGACGGCGGCGGTGTGGGGGCGGGCTGTGTCGGGCGTGGTCCTCCTCCTCGTTGCCTTGTTGCAGCAGATCGGGGGTGGTCGCGGGCCATCCTTCTCCTCCTCTTCCTCTTCCCCTCCTCCTTCCTCTTCTCCTCCTTTCCTACTCCACCCTGCTCCTCCCCTTCCTGGCCGGGCGCAGCGGGGGCCGGCGAGCGCAGGTGGCGGCCCGGCCGGATAGTTGCAATGTAGGTGGCGCGGCGAGAGCCGTGGCGAAACCGCCCTTGGTAAAGTCTACCGAGTGGCCTCACAAGCCGGCCCTCGGTAAAAGCCCTAACCCAGGAGGGCCAATACTTATCCAGTCATATCTTATCCATTCCCCCCCCCCCACTTTCGCATCTTATCCACTCACACACACACACACACACACTCAAACCAGCGCCCGAGCTACCCGTCGGCGTCAATCCGGCCGTGCGCCGCGCCACCTCCCGCGCACCCGCCCGCGCCCTTCCTCACCCGTCTGCGCCGCCCGGCCGCCGCCGTGTGCGCTTCGGCCACCTCCCTCTCCGTCAATCTTGTCGGCCGCCACCCCGCCAGCGCTTCGCCGCGCCACCTACATCGCGAATCTGTCCGGCCGGCCGCCACCTCGCTCGCCCGACTCGTGAGGCCACTTTCGGTAGCATTTCACCTAGAAGTATTCAGGGTATCATTATTTATATTTTCCCAAAGGAGGGCATGTATGTGAGAGGCTAGCATGGTATCTGAATATTGAATTATGAATACGCAATGTCCAACTTAATCATAACGGGGGTAAGCAATACGGTTTAATGGATAGTGTGACACACACATAGGAATCCATCAAAGAAGGATAAAGAATAAATGAATAATCTAATGGAGTAGTTCTAATGTTTTAGTCATGGTCATACAAATGAATATAGTTATGATCATATGTGCAACAATGATATACAAATGGTTAAGTCTAGGATGATAGGGAGACCCCACCAGGTAGTCTGGTACCCACCAAGGCATTTACGAACTCCTACACGGCTATGCGAATGTGGGGGATTACAAGGGACGGACTAGTCTGTCACGACCCAGCCGCCTACCCCCTCGACCGTGGCATGCTGTCATATTCGGAGGTACCTTAATATCCGGGCACCATGCCCACATAGAAGGTCACTACTCTTGTCCCCCCAGGATCCCCACCCTACAGATGGACGGACTAAGACAAGAGCAATCCCGAATGAACAACGAACCATCATCCCACCTCTAATCATGTTAGTCATATGATGATCGATGAAGAACAAGTATGAACTTGTCAAGGCTATGATATGTGGTAGTGGTGGAAGAGTGAGGTGTGTGCTGAAGTGTGGACTCCTTGTGGTGTGTGTTGAGGGAGGGAGAGAGAGGGGTACTTATACATGGAGTAGAGTGGCCTAAGTGCTAAAAGTATATCAAACCGACCATACAACGGCGTCCAGGTACGTTGAACCGAGCCACGCACCCCCGCACCGCCCTCCAGGGCATTGAATATACCGCCTCGCCAAAAGCTGGGCTCGAACCGCCTTGGCCGTGGTGCGGCCACACCGGTGGTGCGCGCGCACCTGCCTGGGCTTGGCTCGGCCCAGTTCTGACATGTTGGGTCCATTTCTCCCTTGGGCTTGATGTGTTCGGGAATGCGCTTTCTAGGAGGCGCCTTTTTGGTCAGATTTCCACCCGTATTTATATGTTTTCTATAAAATAACATTTGGAACACTACAAGTGGAAATATATTAGTAATAAATGTATATGAGTATGAAAAGGTATAGTTTCACCTCTTTTATGGTAGAACGTTGACGGTAAAAATATGTCGTTCGTGATCGTCAACAATGTGTAAAGATACATACATGAATACTAAATGATGTATAATAAACAAAAAAAAACACCATGGAATCTACCTCAAATTTATGTCTATGAAGAGAATATGAAATGATCTACAATATCTACATGCTTAGCATTGAAAGATTGGAAGATGAAGTAGCAAACCTTCACAATATGTAGATGAAGCTCACTGCCTTGAGCAAGAACTTCTTTTGTCCCTCATCGATGATGAACACGCGACAGCCAAAGAGTAATAATTGAGCTGTGTTGGCCGTTGGGTGGGGGCAGTCGGGGATACATATAGGGCAAACTTAATTTCAATCCCGGTTGGTATTTATAACCGGTACTAAATGATGGAGCACTAGTCCGGGTTCATCCACAACCCGGGACAAACAATCCTAGTCCCTGGTTTGAAACAACAACCGAGATTAAAATTATACTACTAAATCTGGTTCGAACCACCCACCGAGACTAAAGGTCTGCTTCACTATCCGTTAGGCAAGAGTGGAGCAAAGGGATTTTAGTCTCGGTTGGAGATATCAACCGAGACTATTCCTTCTTTAGTCCCAAGCCTAAAAATGGCCGGGACTAAAGCTCTTGGATAGAAAGTATGTTCTCTTATAGTGAACGGCACCGAGCCCAACGCAACATTGTGGGGAGGAGGGCCTAGGCTTTAGCAGGAGCGAGCATACGGTGCAGGATGCAAAGAGGACAGGGTTAGGAGAGTGGGCGTTTTTGACATCTTGACTAGCCAGACCCACATGTCAAGGGTACAAAACCGTCAAATTCCAACGGAAAGAAGATAGAATGGAGTGGAGGGCAAAACAAGGTTAGACTAGCTAGGGGCACCTGTGACCACTCAATATTTTATGGCATGTATGGAATTACAAACGTATTCAATGGCATATACATTGAAAAGGCTCGCTAATAAACTTCTCTGAAACATTCAGCATTCAGGTTCATGCCTAGCTTGTTCGATTATTTTTGGTAAACTGTAATCATTCCGGTCAACAGGTACTCGGTAATTTTCTAAAACGACACATATCCAAATTTAGCATCGATCTGTTACTCGATGTCAACACGCATCTACTTATAAGTGCTACTAGTAGGTTTTAGCCCTGCAAAAAGCATACAGTACAACATAAACCAGCAAAACCGAAGGCTCCCTGAGAAAGCATCATTCCATTAATAAGGTTGCACCAACTTTCGTGGCAATGCAAACGCAGACTGTATTATAAAAGTACATCTCAAGACTCTATGTCCACATGTCAAAAATTTGTCTGATTAATGCTGAAATCATCTACTGATAGTTGCATGCAGCGACCAGCAGTAAGCAGTACTCCAAAGACAGCCCAGAAACATGATGATCTCAAAACTTGGCGCCTATCTGCCTGACCAAAACATAATACAACATTGTCTCATCGGGTGAGCAAGATGATAACACAAATGGAATGTGTATGCAAATAATTAGTGCAGATATATAAGCAGATTGTCCCCAGAATTCAATGCATACCGTTTTGATTTTTAGACAGCTCAATCATCATCGCCTCCACAAAAGAATCTCTTAGCTTGCACAAACATTTCAGCTGTCCACTCATAACACTGATTTCTGCAATGTCGAACAGGTTCGGCAAACCGTTCTGGACCAATGTAGCGGACCACAAGCTGCAGGCAGCCGCCGATGATGTTAATCATACTAAGCACCTGATAAATCAAAGATTTGTCAAACTCATGAACAATTAAAAATGCTGTTACAAGTGGATTCATGCTAGCAAAAGACATATCAGAGCTCATCCAGCAAGGAACTGTATCTAATTAACAGAAGGTAATAAAGTGACTACCATAAATCTTCTCTCGACATGGCTGGACCAGAAGTCTTCATTGAACATGTGCCATAGTTCACATGAAGACACCCCAATGCTCAGTATGGTGGCAGAAACTTTAAGCCAGACGACTGGTTTTTCATCAGCCACAGAGTTGTCCTTTATCTGATAGGAAAGGAAGGTAAGTATTGTAGTCACAAGTAATTTGAGGTAGGATTTAAATGTGACCAAATTAGAACCACCAAAAGAGTTAGAATCAGTAGTAATGAACATAGGGCTTCAAGCTTTCAGCACATACACGATTCGTGATTTTGCTTTGAAAAAAAAAAAAAAAAAAACTACATACCACACGAACAAAAGTAGGCCACAAAACTTGATACATCTCAGCTACAGCAGCGAGCACATATCCAAAGTAAGCCCTCTTGTCATTCTCCTTCTCAATAGTGATATCCATTTCCATCCACATAAATGTCAGCAATATCACAACTGTAAATGAACCTAACACCATGTAGTACTGCAACAGAAGTATGTTGTGAGCATTTAAGTTAGAGAAAGCATTAATAAATTTACTGGAATTCGTGCATACCCAGTATTTTGCCCTTTTACGCCACCACTGAGGCTATGGAACATTGCAAACATACAAATGGACATGACATTCAAGGCTAGTCCAAATGAATGGAGTATGACAGATTTGAGGACTTCGTCTTTCCTCGGACAGAAGATGTGATACCAGAAGATGATAAGAGTTGTAAAGGTTTCAGCAACAAGGATCTGAGGGCCGAAACAATCAAAGAAGACTTTCCTCCAGTCCTTTGTGACCAAGTAACTCACACTGGAAGCAAAACAAAATAAATTAAGTATAAGAACTCGAACTGCGATTAAGTTTTCAGGAGAAAAGTTGTTGCTTTGACAGTCATGCCTACATATCAGGTGACTAATTAACATGACCCTATACAGGTAGTAATGCCCTTGTTTATATGTTACCAAATATATGTGTACAAACTTAAACCATTCGCAGTCACAACTTCAGATTTTCTTTTGTCCTCAACATATAGGTGATGTGCAGATATCTGCAAGATTAAACTGATGTAAAGTTCTACGATATAATGGTACATTAGTTACTCTTGAGGTGAATATTTGGATCAGTGGAAGAAATCATTTCCCTTTCAAGAACAGCGAACAATGAATTCAGAATGGTGAATTACCAATGCAGCTATGTTTTGAGCATCGAATTGACAAACAATTGAACTTTCGGTACATATGGCAGGAACAAAACAAGAACAGGTGGTCATTTAGAAAAATATCCTAGCAATTTTGTATGCATCTATATATCAGGTACAGATTCACATGTTGTAGCAAAATGCACTGGCATAAACTACACAGTTACATTTTATTCTGCAGAAAAGTTGTTACTTTGCAAGTCATGCATGGTAACTAATTAACATGACCCCATATAGAAATTGTTTATGCATTACTAAATATATAATCATTATCAGTGACAACTTGCGATTTTCTTTCGTCCTCGACATATTGGTGAGGTGCATATACCAACGAGTTTCAATTGATTGAGGTAAAGTTGTTCCCTGCTGTGATGGTATACTAGATACTCTTGAGTGTATATTTAGATCAGTTTTGTTTCAGTAGACCCCTCCACATGTCAGTGAAACAAATACTTTCCCATTCATGAACAGGACACAATGAATTGACATGGTGAATTATCAATGCAGGTGTTTTTTGAGCATCAAATTGACAAAGAATTGAACATTCAGTGCATATGGCAGGAGCAAAACAAGACAGGTAGACATGATGGAAAAGATCCTACATATCTGCATATAGGTTTAGGTGCATCAATCATATACAGATTCACATGTAGCAGCAAAATGCACCGGCACAACTCCATAATTAGTACATTGTTTTCCTTGATAAAAGTTATTACTTTGCAAGCATGCATGAATACATACCAGGTAACTAATTAACTTGACCCTATATAGCCCTTGTTTATGCAGTACCAAACATTTGCGTAATCATTCTCACTCACAATAGGTGACTTTCATGTAAGGTTCTACACTGTGGCTTGAAGAGCACGGACACAATGAATAGACAATGGACGACAAATATACCTTTGCAGCAGCTATTTTTGGGGCTTGGAATTTACAAAAGGATGGAACTTTATTAAGTGCATATGGCAGGAGCAAAACAAAAACAGCAGGTCATGAATTGACAACGGTGAAATATCAACGCAGCCATATATCTCTTGAGCATCCAAGTGACAGAAAGAATTGAACTATATGAAACCGACAAAACAAGGATAGGTGGCCGTCTATCAGGCACAGATGGATTCACAAGTAGTACGCCACAACCAAACCAGCCGCATCACACACGAACATCATTCTCTGCAGTACTTGTTTCTTTTCTCAGAGGTGCAAGGAAGTACTTACGCCGGGAAGAGATGGTAAAGCACACCAAACCAAGGCACCAGAAAGCTCAAGTTCCCGGTGGAGACCTCTGCAGGAACCGGAGCAAACGCTGGCGACGCCACGGCTGTGGCGGCCATTTCTTTGGCTGGGAAGGTAGGTACGTGTGGCACTTGGCACGAACAGGACGTAGGAAGGTGGGGATCGAAGAGATTGCTGTTGGGTTGGGCGACAAGGGGCGAGAAAGGGGGAGGATGTGACCGGTGGTAGACTATCCGAGTATCAGAGAGTCTAGCAAGCGTACAGGGTCAGGAGGAGAGAGGTGCGAAGCAACGGAGGTGGGCAGTGGCGGCGGCTTGGCGGCGCTGCTTGTGGTGCCATTGGAGAGGGAGGGAGGAGGCGGAGAGAAGGGTAGGGTTTGGGCGTGGGATGGGATGGGGGAGAGAAAAAGCTAGCGAGGGAGCTTGGACTTGTCTTGACCGAGCAGGTGAAGTGCAAAGCCACTCGCCTGCAGCACTGCAGGAAATAAAGTCACCTTTCTTTTCCCAAACTCATATACGGCCGGTCAGGCTTGCTTCTGCCCTCTGGATAACTACGGGCTTCTTTCAAGTTCAAAAAACACTATATTTTTAGATAAAGGATGAATTATCCGGCCTCTACGTCTGAAGACGTACAAAAGCCTAGTTATTACAGAGTTTTTAAAGTAGAGCGACAATTGCTCAAAGAAAGGAGCAAACACTGCTCAAGAATGTAAATAAAAACTAGCACGGTCTATAAAGGTGCTTCCAACCACCGTTCGCCTGTTGTAGCGAGACCATCTCAATTTTGGTGCTCAACGATGATAGTAAATTCTTGTTTAAATCATCACGCTACAGCTGTGATCAGAAACGTAGCCAATGTGTGCCCCTGAAAATAACTTGCAGAATGGAGTTATATTTAATTCTATAAAAACAAATATCATTGCGGGTACTCGGATAACCCAAAAAAAGCAGCGACCCCAACCCAAATCAGATTTCTAATTTTAGAATTTTGATTAGAAAGCCAAGAACCAAATAGATGTCTAATAGATCTGGATTGAGTTAAGCTCGTAAGGTACACCATCCTCCAAACCATTTTAGCATAATGACAATTCAGGAAAAGATGTTGAATTGATTCATTCAGGTTACAACCAACACATTTCGATTTGTCATTCCAATTTTTCCTTGCAAGATCGTTTTAGTTAAGATCACCTCTCCTTGTAAAAACCAGAGGAAGATCTTAATTTTTAGAGGATTCTTAATCTTCTAGATTTTCTTATGTCTGAAAGGTTGATGTGAATTTATTAGTAGCAGATACATTGAGCGAACCGTAAACAATCTCGATTTGGTTAGGTTCCACATGAATGAATCTGACCCATCAACTAAGTTAAAAGGTGTTATCTGTGCTACAAGATTAGACCAGTCTCTCAATCTAGGTCCAAGCAATGCTCTCCTAAATAAAATATTTAGAGGTTGTGACGTTATAACTTTGGCCACCGTTGCATGTGGATCTCTCACTATATTATATAGAGACGGATACCTATCTTTGAAAGACATGTCTCCCACCCAAGTGTCCTCCCAAAAACGCGTGGCACATCCATCTTTGATAGAAAAAGTGCCATTAGTTAAGACTTCATCTTTAATTTTCATAAGACCCCTCCAAAAGTGGGAATCATATGGTTTAGCCTTAACCTGCGATAAGGACTTAGACCTCAAGTACTTGTTTCTTAGTAAATCTTGCCACATACCATCAGTATTAAGTAAGTTAACAATCCATTTTGCTAGAAGACATTTATTTTGTAGTTGAAGGTCAAGAATGCCTAACCCACCTTGATCCTTAGGTCAGCATAGGATGTCCCATTTAGCAAGCCGATATTTATGTTTTTGAATGATCCTTACCAAAAGAATCTTGATCCGAAATGGTCAAGATTTTTCTGAACTCCTTCAGAATTTCAAAAAAAGGACATCATAAACATGGGTAGGCTGCTAAGTACTGAATTGAGGAGGACTAAATGGCCTCCATAAGACAGGTACCTAGCTTTCCAACAAGAAAGTTTCTTCTCAAATCTTTCTTCTACCTTATGCCACTCCGAATTGAGTAGCTTTCTATGGTGTATGGGTATACCCAGATATCGAAAGGGGTATATTCCAGCATTGCATCCAAAGAGAGTGGTATATTCATCCTCCACCTCTTTGGCTGCACCATAGCAGAAGATTTCACTCTTGTGGAAATTTATTTTTAAGCCTGACAATTGCTCAAAAGCACATAGCAAAAGTTTCATATTTTTTGCCTGTTCAAGATCATGATCAAGGAAGATGATGGTGTCATCTGCGTATTGAAGGATAGATAATCCATCATCAACTAAATGAGGAATAACACCGCTTATTTGTTCATCAGACTTTGCTCTTTTAATAATGAGAGCTAGCATATCAGCCACGATGTTAAATAAGATTGGAGACATAGGATCTCCTTGGCGTAGACCTCTTTTAGTTTGAAAGTAGGGACTAATGTCGTCATTAATTTTAATCCCTACACTACCTCCTGTGACCATTTGTTCAACCCATCTACACTATGTTGGAGAAAATCCCTTCATGCGTAGAGTTTGTTGAAGAAAAGACCATTTAACTTTGTCATAGGCCTTTTCGAAGTCAATTTTGAAAACCACCCGTCTCTTTTTTGGTACGAAGTTTCGTGGACGGTCTCATGGAGGACGACAACGCCTTCCATTATATTTCGACCTTGCATGAAGGCCGTTTGGGTCGGACTGACCACGCCTCGAGCTACTTTATTAAGCCTATTTGTGCCAACTTTAGTGAAGATTTTAAAGCTGACATTAAGAACGTAAATAGGTCTATAATGTTGTATTTTTGTAGCTTCTGCGCTTTTTGGGATGAGGGTTATTATCCCAAAGTTTAGGCTGTAAAGATTTAAATTCTCTCTATGAAAATCTGAAAAAAGAGCCATTAGGTCATCTTTAGTTATTGACCAGAAGACTTGGTAAAATTCAGCCGGAAAACCATCCGGTCCGGGAGCTTTATTATGTTCCATTTGGAAAACTGCTTCCCTGACCTCGGCTTCGGTAAATTTAGCAACAAGCACATCATTTTCCTCTTGTGACACCTGAGGAATATCATGGGTTAAATTTTCCATGAGAGAAATGTGTGTTTCCTCCGTGATCAAAAAGACCCTTATAATATTGGGTGATGTGCATTTTTAATTGGTCATCTCCAACTAGAACGCCATTTTCATTCTCTAGTTGGTAGATGTGTTTGCTTCCTATGTTTACCGTTAGCTACCATATGGAAGAATTTAGTATTATCATCTCCCTCCCGGTAGAGTCTTAATTTTGGCTCTTTCATACCATTTTAATTCCTCTTCTCGCAAGAGAAGAACTAACCTCTCTTTTAGGAATTGTTTTAAATTAATCTCCTGATCGAGAGAGGGGTAAATTTTTCTGCTTTTTATCCAGGCTATCTAAAAGAGACAACAACTTCTTTTTTTTTTTTTTTCGTTAAGTTCCCGAGATATGTTGGGCCCACCCTCGAAGATGCTTTGTCTTAGCCTACGGATTTTATTCGCCATCTCTCTAGAGGGCTACCCTCCGAGGTTTCATTTTGCCAAATATTTACAACCATTTCATACAAACCTACGGGCTTCTTTCAAATTCAAAAAACACTATATGGTTTCATTTGATATATTTGTTTACAACTACAAAGATCACATCTACGTACTCTTACTTAAGATGTTGCACCATTTAGTGTACTTCGATGCGATCTTTTTCTTCTTCTAAGCTTGTTAATTAGCTGGCGCCACTCCGCGTGCACACTACTCGTTCTTGCCCCTTGCCCCACCCCTACCCGGGCTGAGCCGTAGCCCCTCAATGTGTCGCGGATCGATCGATCTAGTGGTCGAGCTAGCCGCCGCGAACCCAGTCGTCATGGCTGACCGCATGGCCCCGCCAAGTAGGCTCCTAGGTGTGGTATTGGTGACCTCGCATAGCGGTGTTGGAGGAGGGATGTGGACGGTGAGGCCAGCGACATAGTGGAGGAGCTGGTGCACATTGGTTGCTAGGGTTGGACAGTGGTGGGGCTATTTCGGATGCGGTGGTCGATGCAGAGGAGCTCAATGGCGTCAAGACGAGAGCGAGGAGGGACCGACGAATCTATGGATCGACAACACGACCCCTAGACTCAACGCAGCGGTGGGGCTAGATGCAGCAGGAGTGGCCGGGGACCATGCATGCGAAGAACCTCGGCGGAGAGAATAAATACAGAGAAGGACCACGGTAAGTGGGTCCCACATGCCGGGTTATCTTAAATGCACATTCCACATCGGGCGCCGCGAGAGAGGGTAGATGTATATTTGGACCCAGACGGATGACAATTTTAGCGGGTAGTATATCGAAAAGAAGTCTAGCTACCGAGAGCTTTCTTTTTCGAGAGCTGCTCTCGGTAGAGGTAGACTCTACCGAAGCGCTTTCCCTGAGGGGGCTTCGGTACAAAGTCCGCGCTTCGGTGGAGGCCGTTTGTGCGGTAGTGAGCGACAGGAGGAGGGTAGATGTATATTTGGACCCCAGGCGGGACACACCAAGTTTAGGGGGTAGTATATCGAAAAGAAGTCTAAGGCCCATTGTTATCGTGTAATTAAATTCCATGAGCAAAAAGTGTTGCAAACACACATCAGTGTATATCCTTAAGCAGTACTTGTGTTCAAGTGTCGTATATACGTACCTCAATTGTTATGGTGCGTCAACATTGTAAGTGTCAACTAGGGGTGGCGATCAAGCAAACTCTAGTTAATTACAACAGCATCAGCATTATATTGACACACTGGTTTCGAAACACGTGGTCGTATTTCTTTCTAAAATGACGGACCAAGAAGAAAAGTATGTGCTGCGTGCCTGTGTGTACAGTGAGAGAGAGAGAGCTTGCGCGACTCTATCCCCCGGTTATGATCCAGCTCGGTACGGTAAGGTCCACCCCACATCACCATGGCAGCACGCACCGGCACAGACTTTGTTGATGCGATGCAACTTACACGCTGTGCAACACGGCGCTAGCTCCTCGCCGTTCTGCTCGAGTTGGACACGTCCCGTCCCAGCAAATCCATACCCGTGAATACGTACGTTGACTGCTAGCTCCTCGATCATGTAGCCAGCTTATGGTGAGGCCAGCACGGAAGCCGGCCCTTTTCAGAGCCGAGCCCATGCCCTGATCCATGCCTGATGCTCACCTTTGGCTTTGGACTGTAGGAGTAGACCACCAAGAACCGGAAAGGGACACTGGCGAGCAGAAGCCTGCGGCTAGCTGGCATGCCGGTAGACTTCGATTCGTTGGAGTAGAACCAAGAACCGAGGCAGGCATTGGCGCATAGCATAATCCAAAGTCCCAACCCAAAGTCCAGAAAGGGTGCTTGGTCCATGCCAAAATGAATACTGCCTGCCTGGGTAGCACGAGTGCATGCATGTTTTCCTTTTCTCGCAAAAAAAAAAAAAAAAGGTGAATTGCAACGGTCAACTGAATTCAAGAGTATCGACCACCTTTTGCTCCTCATGCCATATGCAATGCGTGCTCTCTCTCTCCATAGGGTGTGCAATGTATACATAATAACAATTTTAAATGAGCTTTGCAACGGTTCCGTTCATAATTTAGTTTCATCAAACTGTTATGCTCACAATCTCTACTAATGTCATTCTCAAATTATTTTAGGTCCACCCAAACAAATGCCCCCGCCAAAGGGTCCAAACTTTCGTGCACCCAACCAGTTGCACACGGAAACCCCACTCCATCAAAATCAAAGGCTCACATTCGATGGCTGAGATTGCAAGTTTGATGCAAGGTCTTACAAACTCACCTACCCCACAATGAAGCCCCCGCTCGCCGCCGAGATGCTGAGGGTTTGGGCAACGAGGGTTCGATCCCATCCTCCCCAAAAAAAAATCGCTTTTTTATTATATAGAAAAAAAAACGTTTTTAACTCTCTCTGGCCTTCACGACCACGGGAAGATATGTCGCGACTCCTCCCCATCCCACGATCTCACTCGACGCACCACGCTGCCCTAGCGGTGGGCGCGGGTGTCGGCCGCGACTTCTACACCGGGACACGACTACAACACAGAGAGGGTCTTGGCGGCAGTAGGAGGAGTAAGACGCCACGCCACGCCGCTAGGCCACCCTGAACATGTGTGGGCTCTCCGCAGGGATGCACTGTATCGTAATAACAACTTTAAATGAGCTTTGCTACGGTACACGCAAATGACTGTTGGCCGTTCATTTAGTTTCATCAAACTGTTATGGTCACATATTAGAAGGTATAATAGGTATAAATTCTAGATTTGACATGCATGCGTTATGTCGTGGATATGATAAGTCTTCTTTATTTTGCAACATTGGAATTGATATATTTTGATTACCATGTTATTTTACATATAGATTTAATTCATCTCAATTTGCGTGGACATGATTTGGATTTGTGCCAACGTGAAGTGTACTTCATTTGCATGTGACGTGACATAATGTGCTCATTTTATGACTTGTTCAATGGTTTTTATTGGTTACCATGACTAGTTTCTCACTCAACTTTTAGTCCGTTGAAAAGGAAGGGGCACCCCACGCCTTTAGTCCCGTGATTTAAGGATTAATTTAAAAATCCGCAACATTCAAAAAATCAGGGGCCTAGATTTATTTGAAATATTACCTCTTAAGAAGTACAGGTGCTTGTACATAGCATTACCCATTTTAAATTCAAGAGATGCTTGTGTGGACAACTTGAATACAAGACATGTTTCCCTCCAATGGTTGCTCCTCATCGTTGTAACGACCTCGATTTTCCACGAAGGGAAAAATACACAGAATCGAATAATAATGTGATAGTCCCACAAGATCATTCCATAACATTATTATTTACAGTTGATTTCACAGTCATACATCGTAAGATTTCAAGTTTACATAGTTTTACAACTCATGGGAGCTCACCTATTACAAGGTTAACCTAGCGGTAGTGTAACTCAGGATCTCACAATAGATGTGGCACATCGGCGAGTGAAGGTTCCTCCTTCATGGGCTTCATCAGAGTTGACATAAAGGTCAGCGGAAGTAGTCTTCATCTTCTAAACCAATCTTGAGCGTTGGAACGAGACCACCTAATCCTTCTAATCTACTGCAATTCAGGTAATCTACACACCACCAGAGATGTGCAGGCCACGGTCAGCACCAATGAGCTTTAGTGGAAATAGAAAAGAAAGGCATCTGTCAATCCTAATAATTTGGATGTGTTTGCATCCTTAGTGCATGAGAATAGTAACAAGTAATAACACCTGCGTATGTCGAGGTAGTAGTGGTACAAGTCTCGTTAGTTGGTGTAGTTGATCGACGCAGGCCTCTACCTCCAAGGTCAGCTTCAATCCACGGTCTTATAGAGCTATCGCACGTCCATCCAATAACCCTTTAAACTACCAATTATCACAAAGAGCCAAAAGAACAAAAAAGAACCAAATTCATTCATACATGGCTGTGAACCTATGGCTTGGCCCTAAGCTTTGGGTGGCGCCAAGTGGCTTCGGGTCTACCTTAGATGCCATGGTGAGACTAGGTTTGGTATGGTTTCATGGTTAATGGCTCCCTTAAGTTGGCGCCGGGTTCCTAAGGCTATATTGGGTAAAGGCAAGGCTATAAAGTAGAGGTCTATCTATGCCAAGGGTTGGAAATTAGGTGGGCCCTAGCGTCGCCATACTTGGCTCATCTCAGCGATCATGGTGGCATGACATTGTGCTTGGTTGAGGCCATGGGGTGCCCTTATGGTTAGTCAGGGCGTGCATGAAAGCATCTGGGCTAGTCGGAAATGTTTGCGGCCAGCTAAGGCTTGCCCTAGGCGGCCGGCCAAGCAGGCAATGGTGACTACAAAGGTGGTGGCTTTGGAGGTTTAGTTCTCATGCAGCGGCATGCTGAGGCACTGCAGACCCTGTGTGTGCGTGCATCCGAGCAGTGGCCATGGCCACGAGTGTGACGACAACATCTTGGGTCACGGTGATGCAGGGCTGGGTGATATAGCGTCCATGTGCAGGGTAAACTAGAGAGCATCGGTGTGGCCTTGGTGGAGCACGACGGCGCCGGCGTGGAGGGGCTGCTGAGACATGGCTCTAACGTAGGCACGAGGTTGTGGACACCAAATCGGCAGCATCGATACAGGCCGGTCCATCTCTGTACTGTGTGTGTGTGTGCCGTGAGCGTGCAACGTTGGTGTGCTCGACGGGCCAGGGCCAGCGGCTGATCCAACCTCGAGCGCTTGAGCGCTGGTGTGCGTGTAGATGCAGCAAGGCCTTGGCAACGACGTGCTAGTGATCCGACATGCGTGCCAGTGTGGGCGGACAGGCAAGGGCAAGGCCCGGGGATGTCGAGTGACTACGTTCATAGTCGAGTGTGTGTGTGTGTGTGTGTCTCACGGTGTGGTCACGGCTGGGGCAGTGAGGCTAATACTGCGTCGGTCCACAACAGCTGCTTTGGCACCGCGGCAGCCGTGACACTGCCCTCCAGCGGGTGCGATGCTGCACCGGTGCGCAGGCAGTGGGGGATGCTGCCTAGCCGGCAGCAACACAGCCAAGGGTCCGGCAACCACCTACTGAAGCGTCTGTTGTGGCCTTCCTTGGCGCCCTGGTGGTCCCTATCAAGGAGCCCCTGCTGTCCATACCGCCCGCCGCCGTCGCGCGTCGCGATATCGTCCACGGGTCTTGCTCCATCGCGCCGAAGCTCAAGACTCGCGGTGAAGTCGGTCTATCGCGATCCGCGGCCCCCGGCGTCAGGCCCGCGGCGTGATGCTCAACAAGTGGGGGAGGGCAAGCGCGCGGACGATCCCCGCGAACTCGCCGGACCCGTCACTGGCGGCCAAGTTCCACGACCGCCGTCAATGAGGTGTGCCCCTCCGCACCAGGACACCGCGGCGGGAGCTGTTCCCCTCGATGAAGCCCGGCTCGTGGGTGGAGCCGGCCGAGGGCATCTGAGCCCTGCGCCAAGAACAGTCGCACAATAGTTTCTCCCTTTAGTACAACTTCCCAGCACCGCCGTTGAAGCCGGCGATTCATGTTAGTGTGTTGCCACCACGTCTCACGGCATTTCCCAATGAACTAGTGGTTGTATTACAAAACTCTTTTCCCCTTAATGCAGCACGGCACGCTTTCGAAAAGGCTAGTGCTGCGGTTCATGCAAGGCAGAGCATAGGTGGTGCGTTTGCGGGTGCCCGACGGCGTGGCTGTGCCAAGGTGCTCAGTTATGTCAAAGTCAAACACATCCCATGCCAAAGTTGTTCGAGGCACGAGGACCATGGGGAACTTGGCGAGTTCGTGTATGTACGTGCAGGACGTGCATGGTTGCCGGCGGTGACCCTGCCTTGCCGTGGCTCAACTGGTGACCGTGGCTCGACGGCCGGCAACAGAGATTGATGTGGGTCGACGGGGGACGACGTCAGGACAGCGACGAGACGCTGCAAGGCTGGTTGGACGTGGCCCTAGTGGCGACGCAGGAGACCTGTGGAGCGTTGGCGACATCCAGCTCCCAAACAGTGGCGTGGCAGGGGCTTCAGCTTCTCTGCGGTTGTCCGTGTAGACAGTGGCACAGAGGCCGGTTTCAGGCTGGTCTCGATGAAAGGGCAAATGGAGGAAGATTGGCATGGTGACTGGCAGCGGCTGCTGTCCTCCTGGCGAGGCCGAGGATGCGGGGGTGGGCGACGTCGTGGCATGGACGGAGTGGAGGCTCCTGCTCGTGGCTCGTCGACGAGGATGGGAGCGCGTCGGGGCGATGCAGGCCTGGCGCGAGCAGCCGCCGTTCCAGGTCGGCGTGGCCGCGGTGCCGAGGACGGGGCTGGAGGCTCGGATTGAGGACGAGGCGAGGCACGACGGCGGCGTCGGCTCGACAGGGCACAGCTCGGCGGGGTGGCGACGCTGGCTCGAGGATGGTGCTGCGCGGCTCGGTGCAGCGGGGAAGGCGGCGAGGCAACTCGATGAAGAGAAAGGAGGGCCGCAGGAGGGGCTCGACGAGGCGCTGCGACGTTGCCGGCTCGGAGAAGATGCAGCGTTGGCGGGCGACGTTGCGGCTGCGCGCTGGCATGGTGAGGCACGACGGCGAGGCGAGGGGCGAGCTCGCGGTGGCGTGGTCGAGGGCGGTGGGCTACTGCGGTCGGCGGCGCTCTCAGTGGCGAGCAGAGCAGAGGAGAGATGGCGGCGCGCATGGGGAAAGAGAGGAGGGCCCCGGCGGCTGCAGGCCTCTCCGGTGGCGCGAACGCCGAGAGGAGCGGGCGCGGCGGCGGATGCGAGCGCAGGGCGTCGGGGCACGCGGCAGGGAGCGCGCGGTCGCGCTTCGCGAGTGCGACTCGCTAGTCGCTCCTAGTGTTGGACGAACAGCACTGCTGGGCTTGCGAGTGGAGATGGGCTGGTTGGATACTGGTCGCAGTGGGTTTTGGCCCATGGAAGAGAAGGACCCCAAGGTGTCACCGGCAGGGAAGCCGATGTGTAGGTGAGCCCAAAAGTTCAGCTGCATACAACGTGTAGGTGCTGCACATCCATGCACAAGATGATTAGCAAAATGAATTAGGAAGAAGAGGGGCTGATTTGGCCAACGGAACTAGGGGAGCACTCCTATTTAGCTCTAGGAAACTGGGAAGAGAGAGAGGGGCAGCGAGCCATGTTACCTCCAAGCACAAACAAGACAAGAACCAAATCACTCGTGCAACTAAGATATACATGGCGCACAAATTATTGTAAACTTCTTTGAAGAAGATGAGTGACAGAGTTAGTGTTTTAGGTTTTAGAAAGAATTAATGAATCATTTGACGGTTACATGTTGAATTTGAGTGCGGCTCGAATTCAACTCAGGTTTTAAATTTTACTCCAAGAACATTGTATTTGAAAACAACACCTACCATGTTGTCGACTTGGCCAGAGCCAACTTCATGGCAAGTGTTTCGTTGTAAAAAGTTCTAAAGCTTGAATTTTGAATTTGGGGCGGAAAGAGAAAACAATCGACTTAAGTTTGACCTAACATTTACATGCAACACACATTCAAGCAAAAAATTTAAAAGTTGGGATTTTTTCTAGTTGCACAAAAATCCGAGATGTTACAGTCGTGCCCTTCTAGTATGGATGGATGCTGCCACCGGCCCATACAATGTCAGTTTTTTTCCTGGATGGATGCACTGTATCGGTGTATCAGTGCACCCTGGTACTTGGCGCGGCAAGATGGTGGGCACCACATGGTCGACAGTCGGCCGACCTAACCTTCACCACATAAACCAAAGTGGAAGGCGCGATCCGAGCAAGACCTAGGGTTAGCGTGGGTGCAAGCATCGAGGACTCTACACTACTATTGAATTGATTTTGCAAGACACTTCAAAAAATTAACCGAGGTGGACTCTACACTACTATTGAATTGTTCATGTTCAGGGCTAAATTAGGTCTTTTTTCCAGGAAAACTGAATGAGTTTTGTAGCTGTATATATTATTAGCTTTGAATATATACGGTTCAAATTAGATGACCGTTGCGCTTCATCGCTCTGGCAAGGCTGAGCGGCCGGGGGGGCACTCGCGGCGTTTGCTGGTCTCCCATCCTGTAGTGGTGGGGGCTACCCTTGGGTGGAACATGTGTATGTACAAATGTAGTAATAATGTAAGCATGAGCTATATACATGGGTATGTTTGACTTATTAGCCTTTGTTATGTAGAGCTTTCCGTATTATATACATGGTGATTTACAATTGCGTGAAACTTAACTGTTGAGAAAAATATAGTTGTTTTGGTTGTTTTTATGTACATCATTAAAATAAAACCGTGGCGTTAGCACGAGCATTATACTAGTAGAAGGTAATAGGTGAAATATAAGTTATTTAATTTCTTATTTTGCAAAGTAGGATAAATTAGGAAAGACTTAGATATAAAAAATTCTAGAATTGACATGCATGCGTTATGTGGTGGATATGATAAGTCTTTTTAATTTTGTAACTTTGGATTTGATATATTTTGATTAGCAGGTTATTTTACATATATAGATTTAATTCATCTCAATTCGAGTGGACATGATTTCGATTTGTGCCAATGTGAAGTGTACTTCATTTGCATGTGACGTGACATAATGTGCTCATTTTACGGCTTGTTCAATGGTTTTTATACTAGTATCTACCCGTGCATTGATACGGGATAGCTAAATTTTATATAAAAATACATGGATCGCATGAAAAGATAAGGGTACTCCCAATGATGTATTAATGGTAGTTTCTATCTCTATTAAATGACTTGCCAACTAAGCAAAATGATGATGTGACAGCCTAATTAATGAGGAAAGAGAGCAAAAATCATAGAAATGGTTTCTTCATGGAGAAACCATGTCTACTCTTGACCCAATGCACAAGAAACCATGAATTTGCCATTGGGGAGAAACCACTAGTTTCTATGGAGTTAATGCAACTCCCCTATTGGTGGAATTGAGAGAGAGAAAGAGAAAATAATTATTACTCGAAGAAACTACCACTGTGAAAAATGGTTTCTATAGGTGATTTCTTTTGCTATGGAAAACGTGTCAGTTTCTTCCATTGGGACTGCCCTAACAATACTATAAAATTAAATAATGATATTAAAGTGACATTTAATGAATAAGTTTTTCGAAAGTAACACAATCAATATCGCAGGCTCGTAAACTCTAAAGGTAGCATGTGGGTGATCTAATTGTTTGTACTAACACGGATCGCATATTGTGAAATTAAATACATATGTTAATGTGACATTCAATCCAAAAGCAAAGTTCATGAAATTAACAAAGTCATGGAGAGAAGGTGTCGCAGGATCACCAACTTTAATATAGACCTTTCCGTATGTTGCAATGGGAACAAATAATGACCTAATAATTTGAGCATAAACATGTTGTATAGTTAAAAGAAAAACAATGTGAGCGTGATGTTCAAAATGTCGACACATTACATAATCGAGTCTTACTGCCAACAACTGTCTACCTTTCTTCCACATTGAAGCGATCTAACATGAGTGAGATGTGGCCAAAGTCTATGTCTATGCCCATGCGTTTGAACAGGGGCAATAATTATGTATATTGGGGCAATTTTTCTAGATAATGTTGTAAAAAAATCATTCAACCATGTAAAAATGCTTTTGCCACTACGAAACTATATTTTTGTCACTTTACATTGAGCACAAGGTTTGCAAGACAATGCTTGGTTTGTAAGTGTTATGATCCATGGAGAAGACTAAGCGTGATTTAGAATGGCCCCACTCATCATGCATCCAGCCATCTATTCCTCCCCTGCATCAAATCTATAGGAATGAGAGAAATAGTTGGTAAAACCGAAATGCAATAGAAAGCCTCTTCTTGAAAAAAAAAAAAAGTATTAAATGTTTAACAATCATCAATCTAAATGATAAGTTATGATCATTTAAGGTTTTCAAAAACCATTCGAACCTAACAGGATATGATGGTTGGAACATATGGACATGACAACATGTGTTTTCAAAACGGTAAGGCGTCTATCTAGTGGTGCAAATTGGTGACACTTAGGTGCACCTCCGAACCTCTTTAGTTCAAGTATTGTATTACTTTTAAAAGTAATAAAAATATTTGAACTTGAGAGGTTTGGAGGTGCACCTAAAGGTTACCCCTTTGCACCTTGATGTCTACCCACAACGACACCTTGGTTGTTCAGTGCGTGAGTGGTCGCTTTTGTTTGGCCTGCATCTTTATTCATATTCCATAAATAATGATCAGTTACTCAAGACAGTATACAACTTTTAGGCCCAAACAGTTGCACCAATATAGTTTTTTGACCGAAGTTGCACCAATATAGTGGATCTATCACTTTAATTAGAAAGCAATTAATCCACTGAATAAAACGGCATTTCAGAGCAAGCCGACATCCTAAATATTATATTGATGCATCAAAATCAGAACAATGAAATAGTGAGAAAATCTCAGAGTAATGGACTACATTACCCAGTGACCCTCTTGATGAACGATGGCTCCGTGCAAGGGCTTCCTTACCCAGGGATCTCTCCTTGATGAACCCGCCTATGGCGAAAGTGCCTCCACCTCAGCTATAGGCTACCATGAACTGCAATTAGCTTCCCACTGAAGTACATTTTCCTATCATACACTACTACATAATCGATTTTTCGTGGCGGACTTTTTCAATTTTCCGTGGCGGACTTTAAAACCGCCACCAATGGAAGGTCACGGAAAATCGTGTGATTTTCCGTGGCGGTTTTGGAAACCAAAATTCCCGCTACCGTTAATAGAATAAAAAATAAAAAAAGAAAAACGAATGAAACCCTAACGGCCCGGCGGCCCGGATCCGGGCTGCCGGGCCCGCAGATTTCGTGAGGCCGCCGCGAGCTCCCACGTCGGATCCGCTTGCCCGCGCCGCCGTCATGGCCCCGAGAGCCGCTGCTACTGGGGAGCTCCGCGGAGGAGACGGAAGCTCCGCCGGATCCGCGAAGCTCCACGCGCGCTTCGGCTAGCGCCGCCCGGTCGCGTCGGCGGGGCCGCCGGCTTGGAGCCGCGCCGCCCGTCGGGATGGGAAGCTCCGCCGGTCGCCGCGCTCGCCGCGCCCGGTCGCCGGGAGGAGAGTGGGAGAGAGGGCGCGCATGGACGCCCGGCGTCGCCCCGAGGGGGCGCGTCGCCGCGCGCGTGGCCGCGGAATCGCCTCGCGGCGTGGAAGACCTCGCGCCGCCATGGAACTACCGCGCTCGCGTTGTTCTTTGGGAGGGCGGAGGATAAGGACGAGGAGGAGAGAGAGGAGGGGATGGGAGGGCTGCCGCGCTCTTTGGGAGTTGTGTGAAAGTGTGGAGGTGGTGAGTTAAAACCCTAGACTCGAGGTATATATATGAAGTGCCTCGAAATGGGCTTTTGGGCAAAGCGGGTTGGGCCTGATTTTCCGTGGCGGGCCGTTATAAAACCGCCACGGTTAATTGATTAACCGTGGCGTTTTTTCTCCCCGGCCGGAGGGGGTGCGAGCCACCTATTTTCCGCGGCGGTTTCTCAAATGCTCGCCACGGAAAATAAAATCGAACACCACGTAAAATCAATTCTGTAGTAGTGATATAACCATAGCATGGGGAATAAACTCTCTTGCATGCCCACTTCCATTTTTGTAATATAAAAAAGGTTGCCCACCTCCTAATGGATCGACTATGTAAAAAGCGTAATTTGTGTGTGCTTCTCATCAGTAGCCTTAATGAGATCTGTAATGAAATTAGCACCATTAGGAAATAAAAGTCTGCTCCTATTTGAAAAAAAAAAAATCTTGTAGCAAGTGTCATGTGCCGTGGAAGGGGGCCCAAAAGGGGTAGCCACAGACCCTAGTCACCGCATCCCGGTCGACCGGGTCGAGGAACGGAACGAGGAACATGGTACGCCGATTTTCAATAATCGTTTGGAACGACGCAGTATACAACTTCAAGACGTCCAAAATTAACATGGATTGTGATCCAAGTTAATTTGGGGACGACGTTCCCGGCGGCGAGACGAAGAAGGAACGAGGGACGCGAACCGTGTATGGATCGGGATCTTGTTAGAAACAATACTTCAAACGAGGGTGTCTCTAGCTTTGTCGACTCAACTTGGCCATCCATCCCAAATACTTTCAAGAACTCCCTTGTAACGAGCATCCCTGTAGCAAGTAGTTCAAGAGAGTTGGCATGCATGCTAAAGTACGTATTATGTGATGGGGAGAACAGTAATCTAACTAACACGACCTTAGAGAGCACGGGCGTCCGGCCATAGGCATAGGAGGCTGCCATGTGAGGGCTTCCACGAACACCGGGCGCATTATTGCTTCCTCCGCCCCGTGACTACTTCCCTAACGCTCCCGCCGTCGCCGCCTGCACCGGCCAGCGGCCGGGGGACGCAGCGCCGTAGCGGCGGCGTCAAGGTCCATGCGCCCACGATCCGATCCTCCCGTCCACAGCGGCGTTGGCCTTGTCTACGACGACGCTTGAGCGCTGGTGGCACGGGTATGCCCTCGCGGCCGAATGGCGCGCTCTCCTCGTCCTCACGGCGCGCGCTGCGCCCACCGGGCGAACACCCGTCGGCGACCGGACCCTCGATCCCGAGTCCGTTCGGGTGCGGCGGCGCGTCGAGTTCCCGGGCGCGGTCGAGTTCAGCGGCGGTCGGGCGGGGTCGGTTCCGCCGGCGTTCAAAGGCGTCGCGGCGCGTTCCCATTCCGCGATTTGGGACGGCGTTCGGGAACGCGGATCGCCGTGATCGGCCGGCGATCCCGGTGACTAGGCTCCGGCCTCACAAAGAACGACATCTTCCTCAAGGCGCACACCACCCGAGATCCGCTCGCCCACGCCGCCACCCCGCGCTTCGACATGGCATGACGGCCGAATTGGCGAGCGACGAACCGCGAGGCGCGGCCCTCTCGCGCGCCCGGCCGACGATGGTCGGCAGCCCACCACCCGGGCCTCGGCGCCCCGCCACGCTCGGCTCAGCGGGGAGGGGCGGCGGTCGAAGTTCTCCGTCGAGGGGTGGTATGCGGTGTCGGCGGGCGAGCCCCGCAAGCGGGCGCGTCGGTGGCGGTGCACCAAAAGCCCCTGGCGAGGCCAAGTGTGGCAGTGGCCGCACTCGTCGGCAACGGCGTAGTGCGATGCGATGAGGGCGTCGTCGCCTCCGACTCCAGCCCCGCTTCGCCGGCCCTACGGCACCGGGGACCGGATAGGACCATCGGATCTTCGTCGTGGAAGAGTGGATACGACCATCGGACCGTCCGTCATTTGGTCCACCCCGCCTCCAACTCCTCTCCACCCGCCGCGACCGCGAATCCACCCGCTGCGCCTGCTCTCCCGCGGCGTCGCGACTCGGCTCGCCGCCGCCGCTATCAAGCGAGAGAGAGTCCCACCGCCCGGGCTACGGGCGGCGCATGGAGCGGGTGGTGCTCCTCGCGAGCTAGTGCCTCGCCGAAGATGGCGTGTCGGCCTCCCTTTCCCTTCCCTCTCCGATCCGCTCGCCTCCTCCTCTTCCATCACCACGCTTCGCCCCGCCAAAGGAGAGGCGACCGCCACTGCTTTCGACTCCCGCCGTCACCGCTTAGGGTCACGCCGCCGTTGGAACTTGTCGTCGCCCCGCTCTTCGCGTGCTCGAACACGACCTCCGCCTCGCCGCGCCGGAAGGCCATGCCGCGCCCGCATAGGAGGCCGCGAAGGGCTTGGCACTGAGTGCGGTGATGAGGCGGGGATCGCCGTGGGTTAGGCATTGTAGTGGGAGGTTGAAGAATCTCGCTTAGACGGTGGGCGGTCGGTTGGATGACGCGGTGGATTGTGTGGTGGATGGGAGGCCGACGGTCCTGCATTTATTACGGGCGCGAACAGGCGTCGAAAAGGTAGGGAAAGGTAGGCGAAGAGGCCGCCGAGTCCCTCGAAACGATCCACGGCGACCAAAATTCAAGAGCGACGAAGAGGCGAACGGAAGAGAAACCGAAGTATGCCGAGGTGTCCTAGCCGCATGCATGTCAAGATAAATCATCTAGTGGGAGCTCCTATATAGGTGTAGTAGATTTATTCTAAGATTTTTTTTTTTGTGCCATGCTTTGGTCGGCGTCGTTCCCGTCAATAACGAGGCGTCGATGGTGACTTCAGGAATCTCCGAATCTTACGGCTTAGACCTATGAAGGTGCTTATAGGAGTAGGGTTCACATGCCTGTAATTCAAAAAATTATTCACGGACCATGAAAAGGAAGGGGTACCCCACGGGTCTAGTCCCGTGATATAAGGATTAATTTAAAAATCCACAAAATTCAAAAAAAAATCAAGGGACAAGATTTATTTGAAATACTTCCTCTTAAGTAAAGGTTGTACATAGCATTGCCCATTTTAAATTCAAGAGATGCATGTATGGACAACTTGAATACAAGACATTTGAACAACATGTTTCCCTCCAACGGTTGCTCGCAACTAGCCCATACAAAATGTCGTTTTTTTTCTGGCCGGATGCACTATGGCGTGTTTAGTTGCCATGCATCAACCCAAAAAGTGCTACTGTTCCTCATCAAATCGAATCTCTTAACACATGTATGGAGCATTAAATGTAGGTAAATAAAAAACTAATTGCATAGTTTGCTTGAAAAGTACGAGACAAATCTTTTGAGTCTAATTAATCCATGATGGGACAATAATTACCAAATACAAACGAAAAGTGCTACAGTTCCGAACCCAAAATATTTCACCAACTAAACACCCTCAGATATCGTGTATCGATCGGTGTGTCAGGCCCCCCACTTTAATGGGTCCTTAACTCTACGTATTAGTGCCGGGATCATGCGCTAATACGTTGATATGAACAAGAGTGGACCTGATTTATTTAAAAGGTGTCGAAGCTTTATTAATAGGATAAATAGGTCTTACATATGTGGCCCAAAGGTCACAGTCTTATTGGTACACAACATTGGGCAAGCGTGAAAGGTCCCTTGTGGTTTTGGTAATTGAGTGTCAACATTAGGTGAACTAATATGTGTGATTGAGATTATACACGGGGAGATTAGTTCACACATGATGATGCAATGAAGGAGCTTATTGCATATGAGACATGACATGGAGTCATGTGACCAAGGTGGTGAAGATCAAGGCGAGGCTTGGCTTGAAGGACCCGGTTGCAAGTGTGAAGGGCAAGTCTTTGGACTTGGCGCCGATGGACCGATGCAATAGCGGTGAAAGAGCAAGTGAGGTCAAGATCGATGGACCAAGAAGGTCATGTGATGATATGAAGTGGATCATATCATACTTGATCGTGTTGGTGCATTGGTTGCATTGGCACTTGGAGATGGAGCGGAATGGAAATGCGCAAGGCAAAGGTATAACCTATAGGCATTTCATTTCACCGGTCATTGGAGCTTAGAGAAGTTTATGACCGGGTTTAGGATAGATGGCCGTACTATTAAGAGGGGCAAACTGGCTTGCATATCGGTCATCTAGTGCCACTTGAGCGATCTAACTTTGCGATGTGTTAGGATCGAGTGGCGTGCTAAGAGCTAACCCGACCTTTGAAATGATTGTGAAAATGCTAACACACTTGCACATGGTGATGTACACTTGGTGGTGTTGGCACATTTACAAAGGCGGCGGTGATTGCAGGGGGTTGAGTTGGGTTTGTGAACCGCTCATCCTCCCGCCGAGCTTGCGAGCGGATTCGGGCGCTTTCGAGAAAATGAGATGCATATTTTCTATTGCGCCGGATGCATCGTGGTGGTGAAAAACATGCTATTCCTCGTGCTCAAGTTTGGTATACTTGATGGGTAGCATGTCGAAGCAAAGGAAGAGAAGGCGTCGGTGTTTCGTGGAGTTTTCGGCTGGAAAACGCCGACCGACGCCGACCGACGGCAGTCAGCGACCCGACGCCGACCGCCCGACGCTTCCGGCCAGTCGCTGGCCAGAGCCCCTGCGAGGTCGGTTTTGACCGGACGCAGGCCGGACGCCGCGACCGGACGCGATCCGTGCCGACCGAGCATGCACCGGCGCTTCGGTAGCCGTTGGCTGTGGGCGAGGTTGCTTGTCGTTTAGACCGGACGCAGCGGCCGGACGCCGACGGACCGCTGGTGCGCGTCCGCCCAGCGTCGTCGCTACAGAAACGGCGTGTTTCGGTCCCCAGCGGCTAGTTTTGGCTTGGGGCTATAAATAGAGGGTGTGGCCGGCCTTGGCTGGTGCTTAGCACCTTGGGGACTTTGTGTCCATGCTTGAGAGTGTTTGAGAGCCCTCCCACTCACATATGCTTGATATCGTTCATCCGATTGAGTGAGAGATCGAAGTTCTAGTGCGTTGCTTTGAGAGATTGCATCGTGTGGCACTAGGTGTTCGTGTTGCAAGCCGGTGTGCTTGTTTCTCTTGGAGGTTGCCACCTCCTAGACGGCTCGGTGGCAAGAGGCTTCGTGAAGCACGCAAAGAAGATTGTGCGGTGCTCGAAGAAGAGATTGTGAGAGGTTCGTGCTCACCTGGGGGATCGTGAAGAGCAACTCTAGTGGAGCGTGTCATTGAGCTACCACACTGTGTGTGGGTTCACACGGTACCCTATTGAGGGATTGGCTAGAGAACTCACATTGGTGAGTGTCTCGATCGAGCTCCGGTGTGGGATTTGGCTGGCCGCCATTAAGCTTGAGAATCATCACCGGGTGATTCGCCAAACCGTGGAACCACTAAGGTGTTGGTCGACACAACGAGGAGTAGGGGAAGGTGGCAAGCTTCCGAGACCCGGTAAAAATCACCGGTGTCATCTTGTGTCCACACTTAGCGGTGGTTTGCAATCTCTTCGCTCAAGCTTTGTTCTTACATTCATATGTATATTGTGCTTGTGCTTGAGTAGAGTAGTTGTGACTATCTAGCTTGTGTAGCTTGATTAGTTACTTTGCTTAGCTTGTGTAGCTAGGTAATTTGAGCCTTTGGGTTAGGCGTGTGTTGCCTTGTCCATTGTGCATCTAGTGAGCTTAGGGGCTTTGTGCTTGCGCTTACTAGAATTGTGTAGGAGCTCACCCGTGCCTGAAGTACTAGTGCTTAGGTTTGTGTGACCTTGCATTAGAATTGATTAGGAGCTCAAGCTAGGCTTGTCACCTCACCTTTCTTGTGTAGGATCTTTTGTGAGGTGATTTAGAGTCTTAGTTAGAGGGGTGAAGTCTTGGCTAGACCGATAAGTTTAATTCGCATTTGTTTGGTTAGCCGGTGCGATTAGTTTTTTAAAAGGGACTATTCCCCCCCTCTAGTCCCCATCTCGACCCTTCAAAGCGTAGGTTGTTGTGGCACTTTATTTATCAGAGTTTGCTACGCCGCTTTGTGGTCCTAGCCTACCACTCCCACAAGCATACTTGAGCATAGGTTGAAACTCTAGTATCAATATCAAAGTCCTAGCACGGTCGAAAGCATCACGCCTAATCCTCGGTGGAAAATCCTCACGGTCATTGTAGCAAGTCCTCTTCTAAGCCTAAGTCCGAAAATCAACGAGGTGAGTACAAAGGTACTTTCAAGAAGTCCAAACCTGGGGGTTTGGTGGTTATTAGGGTTTGGGCCCTAGCGGGGTCTCTAAAACTGCCCTTACTAGTTCCCGATCAGGTTATATGGTCATCACTTCACAAGACACAAACGGTTAGCATCAACAAGGTTAAACTAATCATAGATGATCCGTCCTAGCGGTTGCCCATTCCAAGGACGTGGCTATTCGAATAGATTTTAAAATAACTCTGCAGAGATTGTACAAATTTCCCCACACGATGGACATACTCTCCTCGTGATCAGCGGACAAGAATAGTCCAACAAGATCCCGTACCCGCCCGCAGCCATCCTAGGTTTCCATATAGTTCCCACCACGGTTTCTCAGGGGATTGGAAGGATAACACGCCACCCTAAAGATGACGCATCACCCTAGACAATATGGCGATACCAAATCACCCGCGGCTTTACACCTAATTACCGAACCTATACAGTTGTTGGCATTTGTTAAGTGCTAAAAGAATATGAAGGATTCTGCAAGCGCACAGAACACCTACCATTGTAGCTTTTCCCTAGGATGAGTATTCTAGAGTATCGTATTCACAGGGAAGCTTTGGCTAAAGAATTCTAATAAGTCACAATCATGTATCCACTAACTTAGTAAAACCACTAGACTATAGTGAGGGGGTAATTGTTAAAGGATAATTAATATCAAAGCATAAAATAATAACCTAACTAAGATATCAAAGAATAATTAAACTAATCAAGAGGCCGGGTCCCTGGTCTTCCTTCCTTGCTGGCGTATGCGGTGATCGGTGGTCGGGGCCGGCGGCGTGTCGTAGTCGCCGTCGGCCGTCAGCGTCGAGGAAGAAGGAGGAAGGAGGGAGCGGGTCCCGTAGCGCCGCTGATGGGAGAGAGGGAAGGAGAAGTGGGCCGCTGCCTCGGTGTAGTTGGGCCGGCCCGCCAGAAAAGAAAGAGGGAAGGGTGGGAAGGAGAGAAGGGGATGGCTGGGCCTGGTTTCTCTTCTCCTTTCTTCTTCTTTTTCTTTTCTCTTTTCTTTCTCTTCTCTCTTATTTTCTTACTCTTCCATCCTTTCATTTATGTAACTCCACTTTAGGTCTTACCAAAAATTCTAGAAATATTTTTAGGAAGTCAAGATAAATACAAACTACCAAAATGTCGAGTCAAAAAAACACGATTATCGAAAAAGTTCAAATTTTTAGCTTAATTTTAAACGGGTCAAAAATGGGGTGTTACAAACCTACCCCCCTTAAAGAGAATTTAGCCCTCGAAATTCGTGAGATTCCCTCTAATAGGTATGGGAATTCCTTTTTCAAACTTTCTTCTCTTTCCCATGTTGCTTCGCTACGTATGATTGCTCCATTGAACTCTGCAAAATCTGACGGCTGTCCTTCATGTCTGTCTTACTGCTACGTCCAAGATCTTGATTGGTCTCTCTTGATACTGTAGGTCGGGCTGAAGGTCTACGATTTCTAGTGGGGTTTGTTCCTCGGGGTCTCGTAGGCATGTCTTTAGCTGCGATACGTGAAAGACATTGTGGACTTCTTCCAACTCTGGGGGTAGCTGCAGGCGATATGCTACCTTCCCGATTCTCTCTATGATTTCGAACGGTCCAATGTACCTTGGGGCTAGCTTTCCCTTCACTTGGAACCGTCGGTCCCCCGTAGGGGTGACACCTTTAGGTATACATGGTCCCCTACTTTAAATTCTAACTCTTTTCTTCTACGGTCAGCATAGCTCTTACATCGGCTTTGTCTTTGCTTTCAAGTTTTCGCGGATCGGGGCTACCTTATCTTCTCGCTTCTTGGAGGATGTCGAGTCCAAACACCGTATGCGTTCTCCAACTTCAGACCACATTAATGGTGTTCTACACTTCCTTCCATACAGCCTCGAATGGGGACATCTCAGAGGCTGGTTTGGTAGTTGTTATTGTAGGAGAACTCTGCAAACGATAGGCTCTGTTCCCAATCTTTCCCATAGGCCAGTACGCAAGCTCTCAACATGTCTTCTAGTATCCCGGTTCACACGCGTTGGGTCTGGCCCATCCGTCTCTGCGGGTGGTAAGTCAGTCTTTGTAGTCTAGGCGGGTTTTCGTGAGCTTCGTGTAATTTTTCCAAAATCTTGAGGTGAACTACATGAGCCTCTATCTGTCACTATTCTACTAGGGACTCCGTGTAGTCTAAGAATTTCGTCAATGTACAACCTCGCAAGTTGGTGGGCTTGGAGTGTGGTCTTCACAGGGATGAAGTGTGCTACCTTTGTTAGTCGGTCCACAATTACCCATATGGAATCGTTGCCATTGGAGGTTCTTGGGAGTCCTACTATAAAATCCATACTTATCTCATCCCACTTCCATTCGTATGTGTAATGGTTGTAGCGATCCCGGTTGGTCGATGATGCTCTGCTTTGATTTTCTGACACGGGTCACATTTGGCCACGTAGTTAGCAATATCTGCTTTCATGCCTTTCCACCAATACTTCTGCTTCAGATCCATGTACATCTTAGTTGCTCCAGGGTGAATGGAGTACGGGGTATCGTGTGCTTCTTCCAATATCAATTCCCTGAGCTTTCCTTCTTTCGGTACACAGATTCGATTTTTAAACCATAACTTTCCCTCTTCATCTATCCTAAATTCTGACAATTCCTTTTCCTTGAGAGTGACTAACTTCTTCAATTCTTGTGTTTCGTTATCTTTGTCCTGAGCTGCCTTAATCTGAAGTTCCAAGGTAGGTTGTACGCTTAGTG
This sequence comes from Hyparrhenia diplandra, assembly GCA_015847255.1. NCBI lineage: Eukaryota > Viridiplantae > Streptophyta > Magnoliopsida > Poales > Poaceae > Hyparrhenia > Hyparrhenia diplandra. Next base: position 192,464 of record JADLZK010003736.1, read on the forward strand.
TGTCCAGGGTCCCTTGTTCCCTAATGAGTAAGTTTAGCTTGCCTATTTCTTGGGCCAATTCGGGGTTGCTCTGGGGGTCTTCTAAGTGTCTTCGGTGAGTCTTCCTACTTAGTGCGTCGGCTACGGAGTTGGCTTTTCCAGGGTGATACTGTATACTTAGATCATAGTCTTTTATCAACTCCATCCATCTTCTTTGCCTTAGATTTAATTCTGTCTGAGTGAATATGTACTTCAAGCTCTTATGATCCGTGAATATCTCACACTTGTTCCCAATAAGGTAGTGTCTCCATATCTTGAGGGCGTGTACTACTGCCGCTAATTCCAAGTCGTGTGTCGGGTAGTTCTCTTCATGCTTCTTCAAGAAACCGGAGGCGTATGCCACAACTTTCCCTTCTTGCATTAGAACACATCCTAGTCCGCTGTCGGGATGCGTCGCAAAGATACTCACTAAAATCCTTATGTATATCCGGTAAGGTGAGTACAGGGGTTGTGGTAAGTTTTGTCTTCAACTCTTGGAAGCTCTTCTCACAAGCTTCATTCCATAGAAATTCTTTACCTTTACGTGTCGGGCGGTCATGGGTCTAGCAATCTTGGAGAATCCCTCAATGAACCTCCGGTAATATCCTCGCTAATCCCGTGAAACTTCTTATTTCCGTGAAATTGGTGGGTTGCTGCCATTTTGTTCTTGCTCTTATCTTCTCGTGGTCTACTTTTACTCCTTCGCGGTGATGACATGGCCTAGGAAGGCGACTTCTTGTAACCAAAACTCGCACTTGCTGAATTTGGCATATAGCTGGTGATCTCTTAACTTGTTTAGGATTATTCTCGTGTGTTGTTCATGCTCCTCGACGCTCTTCGAGTAAATAAGTATGTCATCAATGAATACTACGACAAATTTATCTAACTCCTCCATAAATACCTTGTTCATTAGGTTCATGAAATACGCAGGGGCATTTGTCAATCCGAAGGGCATAACTGTGAACTCATATTGTCCATAGCGGGTCACAAATGTTGTCTTTGGAATATCACTGAGTCGGATGTTAAGGTTGTAGTAACCCGATCGGAGATCTATTTTGGAGAAGTACGGGGCTCCCTTTAGTTGATCAAATAGATCGTCTATCCTTGGAAGAGGGTACTTATTTTTGATGGTGACTTCATTTAGGATCAGTAATCAATACACATGCGTTGGCTGCCATCTTTCTTTTTAACAAATAGTAACGGGCGATCCCTGTGGTGATGAGCTGGGTCTAATGTATCCCTTTATCCCGCAATTCCTTTAATCGCTTCTTCAATTCTATCAACTCATTCGATGCCATCCGTACGTGCTCTTGGCTATTGGGCCGCCCCCGCATCAAGTCTATAATGAATTCCAAGTCTCTCGCCCGTGGCATTCCGGGTAGTTCTTCTGGAAATACATCCGGATATTCCCTTACTATGGGTACGTCTTCTACCGTCGTGGGCTTGTACATTGTATACTTTGGGGGTCAACTTAAGCACTTGCGGTTGGCATGTTACGGTCTGTTCTAGGTGATTGGTCACCGTGGACTACTCGTCCCTTGCACGATATGTTCCCATGATGTTTTTGTAGCCAATCCATTCCTAATATTATATCCAATCCGGCCTGCCTTTAGACTACTAAATCTGCTCTAAACTCTATCCCTTTGATCATAATCTTCACTCGAGGACATTGTAGCGAGCATTTCATTACGGCTCCTGGGGTGCGAATTAAAAGAGGGGTGGGTAACAACACCGTTTCGACTTATTTCGGGAAACAAAACGATCGGAAATAAACGACGCTAAGCGCCGAGTCAAATAGCACGGTTGCAAAGTAGTAGAGTTTGCTATAAACTCACCGCATACCGACATTAGGTGCCGCTCAGACGCGTCTTCGCATTCACATGATTTACTCGCCTTGACCAAAGCTTGGAGCAGTCCTCCTGGGTGCGCTGGAGTTCTAGGAGGTATTGCGATTCATTCCAGAAAAGGCGGTCCTGGCATCGGGCAACCGAGGGCGGGGCATTATTCTGGTTCCGATTTGGGCATGCTGCGATGCGGTGTCCGGGTTGACGGCATCCAAAACAGGTTTCTTGTCCGAGGTTGTTTCTGCCTTTGTCAAAGTTGCTGTTGCTGACGTTGTTGTTGCGGAAATTATTGTTGCTGACAGAGCTGTTGTTGGGTAAGTTAGGGTTGGTGCGGTAGTTGTTGTTGCTGGCCCGGGTTTGTTGACTCGGGCGCCGAAACCGCGTGAGTGAGTGGGAATCTTGGGGGTGCATTCTGGTATTGTCCGCTCGGCGAAATCGGGTCGGGTGGCGTTCTCCCGCCGCCATCATCTTGCGCTTCCTTTCACGCTCGGTCCTCATCTTTTCTTCTTCTATGATTATGGCCTTGTTCATCATTGTATTGAAGTTGGTGTACTCGTGTCCGCTATCCGCTCCTCGTGGCAGCATTGAGTCCTCTCGCAAAGCACTCCATTTTCTTTTTATCCTTATCTATTTCGCCGCCGCCAGAAGCACAAGCTTCATAAATTTACGGATGTACTGTGGGGACGATCATGGGCCCTATTGATGTTGCGAAATTCTCCGCCTTTACTACGTATGATCCCGTCAGTCGGGATGTGATAGCGAATGAACTCTTCTACAAATTCGCCCCAAGAAATGGCTCCCGGATTCTCCGATCTTCGCTCGATAGTTGTCCCACCATTCACTTGCGGCTCCCAAAGAAGTTGATGGGTGGTTAGTAGGACTCTTTCGGGGGGGTTGCTCCAACCGCATCCAACTTCTTGGTGATGAGGCGTATCCGGCCATCTCGGGACAAAGGATCATCCCCAACCTCCTCGAAGGTGGGTGGGCGTAATCTCATAAATGTTCCTAATCTTCCGTTCTTCGGGGGTCTCTTCTTCCGCAAGTCTCTCTAATAAATTTGCGTCTGTCGGGTCCATCACTTCGCTAGGTTGGGTGGAGGTGGTGGTAGGTGTTCATTTTCTCCCCGGTTAACTTCCCTCTTCCGCTGGTATTTCTTCATTGCCCCTCGTTGTTTCTAGGTTGTCCGCCTTTATTCCGCCTATTTCGGGGGGTTCCTCGCCTCTCCCATTGCGGTCCATGGCTTCGGCTCTTTCGCGGCGTTCGCGGATCCTGCTAGACCTTCTTTCCATCAGATTGTTGTGATAGCAATATGGGTAAGACGGTGTTTGCGGATCGGGAAGGCAAAACTCAAATGCAATTTTATTAAAAACATCAAATATTCAACACATCCTCATAGTTCTTACACATGACACATGCGCATCATACATAACAACCACTTAGATGCTACGTAAAACCACGCCCAAACTACAGACATTGATACTACGCTCATTCTCGCTTTAGAGGCAACCGCTTGCTACAGCTATTTATTTATTTTACAATCGTAGCCTTCGAAGGTTCCATCGCCACAGCGCTGTTGTGCTTGCACATGGTACCCTTGTCATGGGCACCGGGATGGTCCCGGTTCCTCGTTGAAGTTGTCTCGCATGCATTCCTCAGTTTCAACTGCTTCGTAATAAGTCATAGACTCCTTCGTACATATCCATTGAGGCCATAATGAGGCTGTTGTGGGTCATAGGCCGGCACATCAATAGCGGCATTTGCTGAAATCCTTCTTCCGATGTATATCTTCTTGCTTCGCTTCAGGTCGTACAGCTGCTGCTGGGCCTTCCTCAACTCCTGTTTGCACCTCTCCAGTTCTCTGGCGATCTTGTGTGTCTCCATGGTCATCTTGTCGGCCTTGGCTTGTTTTTCTTGGAAGCGACTCCGCCAAGCTTGGATCTCCTGCTGCTGGTCTTCGCACAAGGTGTCTAGGTGGTGTAGGTACCTGACGGTGAACACCTTGCTATACTCTAACACTCCCGGATCGATCTTCATCAACTCACAGACTTTGTTGCGCCGCATGGGGTGGTTTGGTCCGCAATGTAGGTACTTTGCTGGTGTGTATTCAATGTCTTCCTGGAAGATGCCGCAGTACTCTGCCAATGCCTGTCTTGCCACCTTTTGGGTGGTATCCCATGGCCTCTGACCAATCATGGTGTACCATCTTGCATGAACAGCAGAGAAGTCGGGGTGTTCCTGTATCTGCATGTGCACTTCACACTTTCGCACTCCCGCATCTTCATATTGTATGAAGTAATACTGTGGAGGCTCGGTGTATCCCAACCGCTGTAGCGTCTCCCATAAGAGACGGGGGAATCCATCCTCAGACACGCAGTTTGATTGTTCCCAGTTGTTATCAATGGATCCTTCCATACTCCAAAAACACTTCCACAAGTTAGAATTATTTTTGCATATGAAAGTAGGAGAACAATCGGGGTGTGTGGTTATCTTTTGTTGTGCATCGGGACCAAGAGTTTCATCCTACGGTCAAGCTCGGCGGCTCGATACCACACTGTCAGCCCCCACTTTAATGGGTCCTTAACTCTACGTATTAGTGCCAGGATCATGCGCTAATACGTTGATATGAACAAGAGTGGACATAGATTTATTTAAAAATGTGCCGAAGCTTTATTAATAGGATAAATAGGTCTTACATATGTAGCCCAAAGGTCATAGTCTTATTGGTACACAACATTGGGCAAGCGTAGGTTGCTGTGGCACTTTATTTATCGAGTTTGCTACAGGCCGCTTTGTGGTCCTAGCCTACCACTCCCACAAGCATACTTGAGCATAGGTTGAAACTCTAGTATCAATATCAAAGTCCTAGCACAGTCGAAAGCATCACGCCTAATCCTCAGGTGGAAAATCCTCACGGTCATTGTAGCCGAAGTCCCGTTCTAAGTCAAGTCTGAAAAATCAACGGGTGAGTACAAAGGTATTTCAGCAAGTCCAAACCTGGGGTTTGGTGGTTATTATGGTTTGGGCCCTAGCGGGTCTCTAAAACTGCCCTTACTAGTTTCCGATCAGGTTATATGGTCATCGCTTCACAAGACACAAACGGTTAGCATCAACAAGGTTAAACTAATCATAGATGATCCGTCCTAGCGGTTGCCCATTCCAAGGACGTGGCTATTCGAATAGATTTTAAAATAACTCGCAGAGATTGTACAAATTTCCCCACACGATGGACATACTCCTCCTCGTGATCAGCGGGCAAGAATAGTCCAACAAGATCCCGTACCCGCCCGGCAGCCATCCTAGGTTTCCATATAGTTCCCACCACGGTTTCTTAGGGATTGGAAGGATAACACGCCACCCTAAAGATGACGCATCACCCTAAACAATATGGCGAAACCAAATCACCCGCGGCTTTACGTGTAATACCTAATTACCCAACCTATACCGTTGTTGGCATTTGTTAAGTGCTAAAAGAATATGAAGGATCTCGCAGTTTACAGTAACACCTACCATTGTAGCTTTTCCCTAGGATGAGTATTCTAGAGTATCGTGATCCACAGGGAAGCTTTGGCTAAAGAATTCTAATAAGTCACAATCATGTATCCACTAACTTAGTAAACCACTAGACTATAGTGAGGGGGTAATTGTTAAAGGATAATTAATATCAAAGCATAAAATAATAACCTAACTAAGATATCAAAGAATAATTAAACTAATCAAGAGGTCAAAGAAAGAGATCAAGGTTCCCGGGTATCTCTATTACTTAGGTTCTATGATAGCAATTACACTACTCGCACTTTGGAGCAAACAGATCCTTTCCAACTCTCGAGAAAGACTGGGAAGAAGGTAGTTGGGAGAAGGCTGCCAAAAGCTCTACGAAAAAAACACCAATCCGAACGTGGTGGACTACAAAGGCCTTACAGAGTCTGTCACCCAGGGGGCTACCACAACTATCCGTGGATTGGCGCAACCTCGTGTAACCTATAGCCTAGACACCATATCTATACTATAGATTACTACTCTAGCTACCATGAATAACTAGAGCACTCAATACGAGCGGAGATCCCATGCAATAACATAACAACTATACTTAACCATATATGAAAATAATGGAAGTAAATAGAGAAGATAAATATATGAATCATAAGTCTTGTAGAGAAGATACAAAGACATACCATACTCAAGAGACATCTCTGAACAAGAGCATAGCTCCTCTCTCCTTTATTCTTGATTAGATCTAAGTTAGATCTAATCTAGTTCTAATTACATGTCTAATCTATCTCTCATTACATATCTAATCTACTTCTAATCTACCTCTAATTCACTAATCCCAGAGAGAGGTTATCCTTACATTGGGACACCTCTACAACTGAGAGATAATGAATAATGAGATAGAATGAATTAGGGTTTAACCCTGGGGGCAGGGGGTCTTCTTATATAGGCCTTGGCGATGAACGTGAACCCTTGGATCAAACCGACCTTGGCAACGGTGTAGATACAACCTCAAGGTCGGTGGTAAACCGACATACAAAGATCAACCTGATTGGCTGTAACAGGCTGGCGGCCGCCAGGGTGGCATTGGCGGCCGCTAGGGTGGCATGCCACCTCGGCTTCCCGTTTCTTCTGGTGTCCTCTGGTACCTTCTAGAATGTTTTAGTCCAATTTTCGGGTTGAGTTACTTCACGGTCAAGGCTTGTCATCATATGTGAGATATATTCGGAACTTTCTACATTCTTCTTCTCGCATTTATCCGTTAAGTCCCTCAGAAGTCATAAATCACCAAAGCTCGTGGAACTATGTTAGTTAGACCCCTAGTCTATGTTGATTATTCAAATTATGCCCTTTTTTCATGTTTAGTTGACTAGTAATATTATGCTATAACAGGTGTCAACAAGTTCCCCCAAGCTTACCCTTTGCTAGTCCCTAGTAAAGCCAAACTTAGCAATGGATCAGGAGTTGCTACAACGCTTTCACACCTTAAGGGTATACATGCTTTCAAACAAAATTTCTCTCCAGATAAAGATAAACTTTTTCAAACTTTAATTATTCAATTACCTCTTACCTTTTGGGGTTTAATATCTTTTTCTGCAATCTTGAGTAATTGAAAGATAGAACAGTCAAGTCAAGCACTAAATCTCAAACTCTTTCGATCAACTGTCCTTCTGGAGTTTTTGCTAGTTTTCAAATAAAACTCAAAGTTCCTCAGTATGACTCTCTCTAATCTCTCATTGGTATTTGTGGATCCTCTCTAAGGCAATAAGATAGTGTTTGCCTTACTCTCATAATATGTAACATTTTTAGCTAAGGCAATAGCATACTCTGCCTTCTTCTCTCTCACCTAATATCTAAGGCTTATATATCTGGAGCTCATAGGTAGGAGAAAATAATTTATTTTCTTACTAAGCATATATTGTAAATTCAAGCAATGGATCCAAAGATACAAGTCACACTGATCAAGTGGTGCATGTGTATGGTGGATAGGATATAAATGGTATGGAATGTAATAAAGTATAGAATAGAATAGATGATGGGAAATCTTACTTTTGCTCCTTTTTTGGAATTCTTCTCTCTTTTTATTTTTTTATAGAGAACCTGGGTTGCATCTCTTTTTTTCTTTTTTTTTTCAAGAGAGGTGGACTCTGCTGGCCCTCGGACTTGTGTCCATTATTTCCTCTCTTATAAAGATGTGGGTTCTATCGACCCTCGGACACTTGTCCATTTTTCATCTTTATTTTTAGAGATGTGGGCTCTACTCGCCCTCGAACACTCGTTCATTTTTTATCTCTTTTATTTAGGGAGGTAGGCTCTACTCGCCCGTAGGACTTTTGTCCATTTTTCATCTCCCTTTTCTTTTTAAAGATACACAACCCAGATCTCTTTTTGCAATAACTTTTTGAGAGGTATAAATGATGGAGCTTTTGTAAAATATTGGCTAGCAATGAATGAGTGGATGTGTATAGTAAATATTTTTGGTTGCTCTCCCCGAGATAGGAGTAGAACATCTTTTTACTGGCTAGAGTGAGTGGATGATAGTGAAATGAAGTAAGTGGAATGAGTGGAGTGTACATGATCAGCATGACAAGCTTCTAAAGGTCGACAAAGATTGAACAAACTCAATGCAAAGCAAGCACTTTGTATATATATATATATATATATATATATATATATATATATATATATATATATATATATATATATATATATATATATATTTCAAAAGGTTTTCCTAATCTAATTAGCATGTATATATGACTGTGGTAGGAGGTTCACACTCTTGTCACACAGGAACTTATCATGTGCATTTTCAATTTTCGAAATATAAATCTCCGTAAATCTAGTGTCACTAGGAGTACGATCAAATAGTAGCTCAGACTATCATATATCATATCCGTCAATTACCTAGACTTTTGAGCAAGCATTTGCAACCCACATGTTTCTGGTTTTTGAGTAAAAATTAATTTTGCAAATGGAGCTCGAGAGAAATTAAGCTTGAAAGCTAGGTACTAGAAAAGTATAACAACGGAGCAACTATTCATCATCTCCATGTTGACAAATTTTAAGGTTCCTTTTAGTTGAGCAAAATAAACTTTAGTGTGCACTCTCTCTTGATCCTTTTATTCTCACTCTAACAAAAGACTTATTAAACTATTAGACTCTATAAAACTAGACTCTTAACAAACTTTCTAGCAAACAAAATATTTAACTAATAATAATATAATATAGATAGTAAGATACTTATCCGGATACATGGGATTTGCCCTCCCCAAGCTAGATGTTGACATAGTCTTCAATGTTCTTGATGGGTGGAAGTAGAGGTAGATAGTAATGGTAGTTGATTAATCTTCTTTTAATGTTGGACACCATATGTGTCATGTCTCTCTTCCTTGGGATCCTGAACTCAAATAGACAACAAAACTAGTAGAACTTGATTAAGCGTTAGGGGTTAGCCACGTTGCTTTTTTGTCCTGTCTGAAATCTTTCAAAGAAAGACATTAAATATTTCGGGGGTTTTCTATGCAAATAAAGAATGATGATGCATGCATATTTATTTTATTTTTATGCCACCACAGTAAATATCCTTGTGGGTTGTTACACACCACAAAATTACTCACATGGGGCTTAGAGTTTTTCAATGTATATGCAACAAACAAATATTTATTTTCTTTTTCTAATGCAAGGCTAGTGCTATAATGTAAATATGCTAAAGAAAAATGATTATGCAATGCAAGAAAACAAATATGGATAACTACCGATCTTAACTTTTCGGCGAGGGTTCAGTGTTTTTTAAGTCCTCTGAACAAGACTTCTTACCTTGTTGTTTCCTTGAGTGTTTTATCCGATCTTGACGGTTATGCTCCTTGAGATGATGAACAACGACGTCACCCATGTTCTTAGCGATCTTATGAGTTGGAGTGAAGCGTAAGCAGCTTCTTGTTTAGTGTGCATGCTTGTAGGACATTCACTTGTTGAATTTTGAAGAGACTGATGGCTTCTCCTCCTTTTTTGCTTAAAGTGTGTCCTGCTTGCAAAGTCATGGTAGAAATCAAGTGCATGGGCTCTGTTGGTGGGAAAAACACCAACAGAACCAAAACTTCATTCATTCTTCTCTAACCATAGGCACATCAAACAAGATAGAGTTGATTTATTGTACACTTTTCTTAAACCTAACTTGGGTGACAAGATCAGAAGATTGAGCATGATTGTTTATGATTAAAACATTTGATAGATCAAATCAAGCTCATTGACTCTTGGAAGGGTTTTCTTATCTAAACATCAAAAGCATGATTATGATTCTTCCAAAGCAAGGTAAGCAATGTTTCGACTTACAAGATAAGGACTAAGAGATCAAGAAAGTGGTGGCGGGAACAACTAAAGAAACAAAACATGTTGAGCTAAAAAGCTAGATCAAGCATGGTTGTTATTCCAACATGTTTGGTTCTTTTATTTATGAACAAGCCATACTTTAGATAAAGCTTAAGTAATGACAACTTACCTCAAGATGTTACCTTATTATTGGAGTGTGACAACAGTAACACCTTATGGTGGTCCTTTTCTTCTATGGCCTCTTGTGTATCTTGTTCCACACTTGTCTCCTTTATTGCATTGTCCTTACTTTCTTATTCTTTAAATTGTACTTGGACCTTTTTGCTCCTCTCATGATTTTATTCCTGTAATATTAGTTGACAACATATGCAGAAGGAATATACAAGTAATTGTACATAAGGGTAGAATTATCATGGAGCTAAAGGTTGCTTCTATGCTAGGAAAGGTTTTGGTTGGATATGAAACAAGTGCTCACTATTACTTTTTCTCTAGTGGAAAATTTTATATTTTTAGTTTGATTTTGATATATGACATTTATTAACCAATCAAACTTTAGAGAGATAAAGTAAGTGTGAGTAAAGGGATTGCAAACCAGCATGTCGAGTGATGGGAGCTTGAGTAGAGGAAGAGTAATGTCGGATGATCTTTAGAGGAGTCGACCTTCCTCCCCCATGCTTGAGTCTTCCTGTCACTCAACACTTTAAGTGTGAATGCTGGACTGTCCCTAATCGTGTGTTGCAATCACCATGTCCTTAGACGTTGTTCATCCTTTGTCCCTACAAGGTTAGTGACCAAGAATACCCGAAGGGAACTTGTCCTAGGAACATGTTGTTGTTTTCTTTTAAAGCCTTAATATGCTCAGATATATATATTATTTTTTTTAATAGAACATAAGACAAAAGTTGTATACAAATATGAGATTTATATACACTTACCTGTCTTTGATGTTCTTGTGATCTGTTGCTTTGTCCATCCACTTCTTTTAGAGTGATTACTTTTTGTGATCGTGTTGTATGACACTCTTCTTCATCGAATAGACATAGCATAGACTCTTTTTTTTTTTCTGCAAAATATTAGTGGATACATACCGAGGGAATATACAACATGGTTGAAGCAGGGGTTATTATCCAAAAGTTCATAAGATCTCATTTATGCTAATGAAAAGGTGATTCTTTGTTTACTCTTAGCACGAACTCTTTTATCATGTCTAATAACTTTTTTTATGGCTGCACTCTAGTATGTGGATCAAAGCAAAGGTAACTTGTAGCAAAAGAGAATGCGAATGATTTGATACTTACGATTTTTTTTATCAATGGTGAATGAGCTGTATCTTTTGCACAAGGTTGGAGTTCATCATATGCCTTGCTTCATCTCTCGATCCGAGTTCATCTCTTGACTTACCCGAATTGGATTTGAGAGTTTTTCAAGCGTGGGTTAGTCCAACACAATAACCAATGTCTATGCAAGCAATTCTTGGTTCAATAACTAGACTAGACTCCATGTCTAATTCAATTAAGGAAGACTATTTAACCTAAGCACCACGCTTAATTTAAAAGCCTATGGAAGTATGATCAGTACTCCCCAAACCAAAGATTACTATAATAGATAAAGGTAGCATCAAAACACTATAGAGATTTATCCAACTAGAGATGAAAGAGCATGATCATGGTGAGATTTTTTTTTTTTTTTAAGATGCAAATGACATGGATGAATGCAAAGGATTAAACATGCAATGGATCTACTAAGCAAAAATATAAACTAAGCGGAGTGAATGCATGAGTTAATCAAGTCAACATGCAATGCAATGCAATAAAAGATAACTACTCAATTAATTTATAGTCCATGAGGAAGACTTTCTCACCTTTATTGATCATACTTACCGTGATGTGCGGCTTCTATGTACGTCACTTGAGATGTGTGCAATGAATTCTTGTGACGGCGACTTCTTCTCTAATCTATACATGGTTAGAATAATATATATTTAAATACGCATTACCTTGATATAGCGGGGGTTCCAATAGTGATGAATCTTGAATGATTAGGCACCTCGGGTTCTTCAATGTTTGTTTTTTTTTTCTCGTGGAATCTTGTCGGAAGATCGCAACGATATCTTTTGTCCTGTCTATTCCACAATTCAATGAGAACAAGGATAATCCTACTAAAGCTAGTGATACACTAAATTAGCAGACATCATGATCATCATTAGAATCTTTAGGCCAATTGCTTCCCCCTAAGAACAACGGCCAAAAAAGCTTGTTGGCATTTGTTAAGTGCTAAAAGAATATGAAGGATTCGCGCAAGCCACGAACACCTACCATTGTAGCTTTTCCTAGGATGAGTATTCTAGAGTATCGTATCCACGGGGAAGCTTTGGCTAAAGAATTCTAATAAGTCACAATCATGTATCCACTAACTTAGCAAACCACTAGACTATAGTGAGGGGGTAATTATTAAAGGATAATTAATATCAAAGCATAAAATAATAACCTAACTAAGATATCAAAGAATAATTAAACTAATCAAGAGGTCAAAAGAGAGATCAAGGTTCCCTGGGTATCTCTATTACTTAGGTTCTATGATAGCAATTACACTACTGCGCACTTTGGAGCAACACAGATCCTTTCCAACTCGAGAAAGACTGGGAAGAAGGTAGTTGGGAGAAGGCTCGCCAAAAGCTCTACGAAAACACCAATCCGAACGTGGTGGACTACAAAGGCCTTACAGAGTTTGTCACCTGGGGCTACCATAACTATCCGTGGGATTAAAGCAACCTCGGGTAACCTATAGCCTAGACACCATATCTATACTATAGATTACTACTCTAGCTACCATGAATAACTAGAGCACTCAATACGAGCGGAGATCCCATGCAATAACATAACAACTATACTTAACCATATATGAAAATAATGGAAGTAAATAGAGAAGATAAATATATGAATCATAAGTCTTGTAGAGAAGATACAAAGACATACCATACTCAAGACATCTCCGGAACAAGAGCATAGCTCCTCTCTCCTTTATTCTTGATTAGATCTAAGTTAGATCTAATCTAGTTCTAATTACATGTCTAATCTATCTCTAATTACATATCTAATCTACTTCTAATCTACCTCTAATTCACTAATCCCGAGAGAGAGGTTATCCTTACATTGGGACACCTCTACAACCGAGAGATAATGAATAATGAGATAGAATGAATTAGGGTTTAACCCCTCAGGGGTGGGGTCTTCTTTATATAGGCCTTGGCGATGAACGTGAACCCTTGGATCAAACCGACCTTGGCAATGGTGTAGATACAACCTCAAGGTCGGTGGTAAACCGACATACAAAGATCAACCCGATTGGTCAGAAACAGTCGGGCGGCCGCCGGGGTGGCATTGGCGGCGCTAGGGTGGCATGCCACCTCGGCTTCCCGTTTCTTCCGGTGTCCCTCGGTACCTTCTAGAATGTTTTAGTCCACTTTTCGGGTTGAGTTACTTCACGGTCAAGGCTTGTCATCATATGTGAGATATATTCGGAACTTTCTACATTCTTCTCTGCATTTATCCGTTAAGTCCCTCAGAAAAGTCATAAATCACCAAAGCTCGTGGAACTATGTTAGTTAGACCCCTAGTCTATGTTGATTATTCAAATTATGCCCTTTTTTTCATGTTTAGTTGACTAGTAATATTATGCTATAACAGGTGTCAACAAGTTCCCCAAGCTTACCCTTTGCTAGTCCCTAGTAAAGCCAAACTTAGCAATGGATCGGGAGTTGCTACAACGCTTTCACACCTTAAGGGTACACATGCTTTCAAACAAAATTTCTCTCCGGATAAAGATAAACTTTTTTTCAAACTTTAATTATTCAATTACCTCTTACCTTTTGGGGTTTAATATCTTTTTTTGCAATCTTGAGTAATTGAAAGATAGAACAGTCAAGTCAAGCACTAAATCTCAAACTCTTTCGATCAACCCGTCCTTCCGAGTTTTTGCTAGTTTTCAAATAAAACTCAAAGTTCCTCAAGTATGACTCTCTCTAATCTCTCATTGGTATTTGTGGATCCTCTCTAAGGCAATAAGATAGTGTTTGCCTTACTCTCATAATATGTAACATTTTTAGCTAAGGCAATAGCATACTGCCTTCTTCTTCTCTCTCACCTAATATCTAAGGCTTATATATCCGGAGCTCATAGGTAGGAGAAAATAATTTATTTTCTTACTAAGCATATATTGTAAATTCAAGCAATGGATCCAAAGATACAAGTCACACTGATCAAGTGGTGCATGTGTATGGTGGATAGGATATAAATGGTATGGAATGTAATAAAGTATAGAATAGAATAGATGATGGGAAATCTTACATTTGCTCCTTTTTGGAATTCTTCTCTCTTTTTATTTTTTTTATAGAGAACCTGGGTTGCATCTCTTTTTTTTCTCTTTTTTTTTCAAGAGAGGTGGACTCTGGCTGGCCCTCGGACTTGTGTCCATTATTTCCTCTCTTATAAAGATGTGGGTTCTATCTGACCCTCGGACACTTGTCCATTTTTCATCTTTATTTTTAGAGATGTGGGCTCTACTCGCCCTCGAACACTCGTTCATTTTTCATCTCTTTTATTTAGGGAGGTAGGCTCTACTCGCCCGTAGGACTTTTGTCCATTTTTCATCTCCCTTTTTCTTTTTAAAGATACACAACCCAGATCTCTTTTTGCAATAACTTTTGAGAGGTATAAATGATGGAGCTTTTTGTAAGATATTGGCTAGCAATGAATGAGTGGATGGGTATAGTAAATATTTTTGGTTGCTCTCCCCGAGATAGGAGTAGAACATCTTTTTACTGGCTAGAGTGAGTGGATGATAGTGAAATGAAGTAAGTGGAATGAGTGGAGTATACATGATCAGCATGACAAGCTTCTAAAGGTCGACAAAGATTGAACAAACTCAATGCAAAGCAAGCAGCCTGTATATATATATATATTTTCAAAAGGTTTTCCTAATCTAATTAGCATGTATATATGACTCGTGGTAGGAGGTTCACACTCTTGTCACACGAGGGAACTTATCATGTGCATTTTCAATTTTCGAAAAATATAAATCTCCAAAATCTAGTGTCACTAGGAGTAAGATCAAATAGTAGCTCGGACTATCATATATCATATCTGTCAATTACCTAGACTTTTTGAGCAAGCATTTGCAACCCACATGTTTTCGGGTTTCGTAGTAAAAATTAATTTTGCAAATGGAGCTCGAGAGAAATTAAGCTTGAAAGCTAGGTACTAGAAAAGTATAACAACGGAGCAACTATTCATCATCTCCATGTTGACAAATTTTAAGGTTCCTTTTAGTTGAGCAAAATAAACTTTAGTGTGCATGTAACACCTACCATTGTAGCTTTTCCCTAGGATGAGTATTCTAGAGTATCGTATCCACAGGGAAGCTTTGGCTAAAGAATTCTAATAAGTCACAATCATGTATCCACTAACTTAGCAAACCACTAGACTATAGTGAGGGGGTAATTGTTAAAGGATAATTAATATCAAAGCATAAAATAATAACCTAACTAAGATATCAAAGAATAATTAAACTAATCAAGAGGTCAAAGAGAGAGATCAAGGTTCCTGGGTATCTCTATTACTTAGGTTCTATGATAGCAATTACACTACTGCACTTTGGAGCAACAGATCCTTTCCAACTCTCGAGAAAGACTGGGAAGAAGGTAGTTGGGAGAAGGCTGCCAAAAGCTCTACGAAAACACCAATCCGAACGTGGTGGACTACAAAGGCCTTACAGAGCTGTCACCCCTGGGGCTACCACAACTATCCGTGGGATTGGGCGCAACCTCAGGTAACCTATAGCCTAGACACCATATCTATACTATAGATTACTACTCTAGCTACCATGAATAACTAGAGCACTCAATACGAGCGGAGATCCCATGCAATAACATAACAACTATACTTAACCATATATGAAAATAATGGAAGTAAATAGAGAAGATAAATATATGAATCATAAGTCTTGTAGAGAAGATACAAAGACATACCATACTCTGAAGACATCTCCAGAACAAGAGCATAGCTCCTCTCTCCTTTATTCTTGATTAGATCTAAGTTAGATCTAATCTAGTTCTAATTACATGTCTAATCTATCTCTAATTACATATCTAATCTACTTCTAATCTACCTCTAATTCACTAATCCCAGAGAGAGGTTATCCTTACATTGGGACACCTCTACAACTGAGAGATAATGAATAATGAGATAGAATGAATTAGGGTTTAATCACGGGGCGGGGGTCTTCTTATATAGGCCTTGGCGATGAACGTGAACCCTTGGATCAAACCGACCTTGGCAACGGTGTAGATAAAACCTTAAGGTCGGTGGTAAACCGACATACAAAGATGAACCCCGATTAGGTATCAGTCGGGCGGCCGCCGTGGTGGCATGCCACCCGGCTTCCCGTTTCTTCCGGTGTCTGTAGTACCTTCTAGAATGTTTTAGTCCACTTTTTCGGGTTGAGTTACTTCACGGTCAAGGCTTGTCATCATATGTGAGATATATTCGGAACTTTCTACATTCTTCTCGCATTTATCTGTTAAGTCCCTATAAAGTCATAAATCACCAAAGCTCATGGAATTATGTTAGTTAGACCCCTAGTCTATGTTGATTATTCAAATTATGCCCTTTTTTTCATGTTTAGTTGACTAGTAATATTATGCTATAACAGGTGTCAACAACTGTCAACCCCGAAACTCAATCATAATCATCAATATGTGCTTCTAGCACTGCGCCATCGCGCCCACACACTTACGTGGAAGATCACTCAAGATCCACGCCAACCGACAATGGGGCCACTCTCCCCACGCCTCGCTCCCCGATAGACCGTTTGCCTTCGCCGGCCTCCTAGGTTAGAAACTATACTTTGACCTAACGGGGTGTGAGATCAGGTCACCCTATCCCGACGCGTGGTCAGACATGCGAATATAATACTAGGTGGATGGTCTATGAACCAGTCCTTAGGGAGGCGAGCATCTCCCCGCAGGATTCATCCCCGATTGTGACTAGTCCACCTCCATGTAGACTATCACCACTCACCTTTTTGTTGGATGGTTCACATTATTAATTAGGTTTCATTGGTCTCGATTAATCATATTATATCATTGCACCATATCGATCACATAGCAAAGATAAACCATGATTATCATCTTATAAAAGTAGGTTGATTAATTAGGTCAACATTATTAAAGGGGCGGGGGTAAGGACTTGCCTTGATCACCGTTTCGGTCAGTCCGGCTCGGGAATGTATTCGGGTCGTCTACTTCCCGATCGAGGTATTGGTCGGCTACTCTCGCATTTACGGCGATGATTACACAAAATTAATAGGGCAATTGAATAGCGACAAAATGAACCATGTGATATTGTATAAAATCAGTGGCAATAGATAAAGCTCGAATTTAGAAAAAAATAATGAAGTGGTTCGACCCAATTTGGAGTTACGGTTAGGAAGTTATGATTTTTGAAGTTTAATTCCAGTTAATAAACAAGGTGGGATTTTTTTATGTCATTATTTTATTAATGCAAAAATATAATAAAAATCATGACAATTATCTCCACATGATCTAGTTTATTTACATATTTTTTTCCTCGAATTTTTCGAGGTGCGGATTGGTACTTATAGCATTAGGGGTACACAATCTCGGGTAGACCTAGCATTTTCCATCCTCGCTTTCCACCGTGCCTATCCACCTGCGACCGACCGGTGGGTCCGCCCGCCCATGTGTCCGTAACAGAACGGAACGGCGCATGACGGGGGGCGCGTGCGGGCGACCGCCGATTGGCTTCGGGTCCGCGGCGTGTGCGGGGTGATCCGCGGCGTCGGGCGCCGCCCGCCCCCCGTCGCTCCCGACGGGCGGAGCCCGCCGGCGTTTGGCCGGAATGGCCTTCCTGGCCATGGAAGCTCGCCGCGAGGGGTCCCTTGACTCTTCCGCTGCCCGACGCGATGGTGGGTGTCCCCGGCGGTCTGGCTCCCCACCTCGACTGGCGGGCGTGAGTGGCGGGCGCCGACGACGGCGGCGCTCCAACCCACCGCGCTGTTACACAATGTAGGCCAATAAGCTGGGAAAAGGTAGGGGAGTGGAAGTAGAAGACTCCACTGGATCGCCATTCGCGCCGCTCCGCCGGCCACGGCCGGCGGTCCTCGAACCCTAGCTCAGCTGGCGCGGAAATTGATTTGGGGAAACTCCGTCTGAGAGGAGAGGAAGGAGGGAGAGGGATTGGGGCGAGCTCGATGTGTTCTAGCCCACGCTGAGCCCTGGTCTCGGCGAGGCGGGATGGAGGGCCGGTCGAGGGTATTTATAGCCTCGCCGCGGCGGCCTTCCCTGGCGTTCTCCCTCGTCCCTGACATTTTTCGGCCGTTGGTCAGCGCGCCGTGGAGGCTTGCCGGGCAAAGTGGCAGTCGTCGTGGTGCGACCAAGGGGGCTCCGCGACCGGGCAGCGTGGGGTCACGTCACGGCGCGCCGGCGCTGATCGGGCGAGCCGCCGTCCTTCGCGCGGCGCGCAGCTGGCGCCCGGCCAGAGGACAGCTCATCGCCGTTTATGGCCGAAAGCCGCGCGGCGTTAGTTGCGGCGCCGGTCGTCGCCCGGCGCTTTGCAAGCCGTGGTGGCTTGCTGGCGGCAACTGCCGGGCGCTGCGGCCTGGGGACGCCAGCCGCCGCCGTGCTCGTCCCGAGGCGTGGGTGCTTGCGTCGACGGTGCTCCCGGGTCTTCCCCTTCCTGCCTGGCGGACGGTGGACGGCGGCCGGGGCCCGGCGGGGCTGTGGCGTAGTCGCCGCCGACAGTCGCGCCGAGGAAGAAGGAGGAAGGAGGGGAGCGGGTCCCCGCGTTAGTGATGGGAGAGGAGGGAAGGAGAAGTGGGGCCGCGCCCGGTGCGCTTTGGGCGGCTCGGGAAAAAGAAAGAGAGAAGGGAGGGAAGGAGAGAAGGGGATGGGCTGGGCCTGGTTTCTCTTCTCCTTTCTTCTTCTTTTCTTTTCTCTTTTCTTTCTCTTCTCTCTTATTTTCTTACTCTTCCATCCTTTCATTTATGTAACTCCACTTTAGGTCTTACCAAAAATTATAGAAATATTTTTAGGAAGTCAAGATAAATACAAACTACCAAAATGTCGAGTCAAAACACGATTATCGAAAAAGTTCAAATTTTTAGAGAATTTTAAAACGGGTCATAAATGGGGGTGTTACACGGTGTGTCTTGATGCTTGCGTGACAAGATGGTGGGCACCACATGGTCGATGGTCGGCCGACCCGACCTTCACCAAACGAACCACAATGGAAGGCGCATTCGAGCAAGACCTAGGGTTTGCGTGGGTGCGGGCATCGAGGACTCCACACTACTACTAAATTGATTTAGTAAGACACTCCAAAAAAAATAACCGAGGTGGACGTCCATTTTTCCCGCCACGATATCGTGGCGGGCAATTTTTATTTACCGTGGCAACATTGAAATCCTGCCACCATAAATCGAGGCCCAGCAAGCGACCCATCTAGCCTGTTACCAGGGTTCCATATAAATACAACAAGTTAGGGTTCTCATCCTCATCCTCACCCCATCACTCCACCTCTTTTCTCTCTCTCTCACGAAACCCAACGCCGCTACCCCTCCTCTCCCAATCTCACACACGCCGCCGCGCGCTCCTTCTCTCGAAGCCTAGCACCCTCTCCCTCCTCCTCCTCCTCCTCCTCCTCCTCCCTCACACCCCCGAGCCTTCCTCCCCCGCGGTGAGCACCGCCTCGCTTTCCATTTCGATAGCACACGCCGCGGCGTGGCTTCCTCCACGACGCACAAACACATGACGCCTGCTCTAGGTCCGAGCCGGCATTGAGCGGGACGCGACCTCTTACCTCGCCGGATCCCGCCCGGCGGCGGCGGCGGCGCGGACGCCGCCGGCTCAGGGCCGGTGGCGGCGTGGATCCGACGGGGTGCGCAAGGAGGCGACACGGCGATCCATGGTGGGGCGGCCCAAAAGGTGACGGCGGGGGTGGATCCACGGCGGTGGAGACACAAGGACACGGATGCACGGTTACGACGGAAAAGGGGGCGGTGGCGGTGCAGATCCCGGTTGCTACGACGAAAGGAGGCGATGGCGCGACGAATCCACGGTGTGGATCCACGTCCGAGCCAGTGAGCAGCGGTCGTGGCGGCGCGTCGATGGTCACCAGGCCAATGAGAAGTGGGCGTGGCGGTGCATGGATGGGCTCGTCAGGCCCGTGGATTGGCTCATCAGCGTTTTTTTTCTCTTCCTAGGTGATTAACCGTGGCGGGCGTTTTTGCCCATACCTGTGCACGACAGATTTACCGTGACCTTGCTTTGGTAGCGGGCATCCTTGCCCACCGCAAAAAGTCCAAAATTACCATCGTGTAAAATGGTTTCAGTAATAGTACTATAGGTTCTAAAAGCCCAGCCCAGTCCACATTGATCAATGTCTAATTAATTGGTCCTGAAAGACCAGCCCAGTCCGGCCCAAGAGTCCAGCCCACACACGCACGCTACAAACAACGGGAGGAAAGGGGAAGGGGAAAGCACTTCAGAATTCCCGACACACAGGACACGGCTGCCATTCCCCAAACCCCAAACCCTAGCGTGCCCCGCCGCCGCCTCACCCACACCCAAGGCTGACGACGCGCCTCCACCTCCCGTCGGCAACCACAAAGGGGCGTGCGTTCGAGATGGGCGACTCCCCGGTCCCCCCTTCGCCACGAAAGGCGCCGACGTCGACACCGAGGCGGAGGACATCACCGGCGACGGCCAGAGCATGGGGACGCCGACCGTCTCCGACTCCGCCTCCGCCTCCGATTCGGCTCCGCACGCGGTCCCCGCTGTCATCGACGACGCCACCAAGCCCGGAGCCGGCGTCCCGAAGAAGAAGGGCAACGACGCCGTGCGCGCCGCCTTCGCAGTCCTCGCCGTGCGTGCCGCCTTCGCAGTCCTCGCCGTGCGCGCCGCCTTCGCCTTCGCAGTCCTCGCCGCGTCGCCAGTTCTTCGTGCCTTCGTCGCCATCTTCAGCAAGCTCACTCCCACGCGTGCCGCCTTCCTGGTGTCGGCGCTGCTGGCGCTGTGGCTGTCCTCTGGCCATCCGTGCAGCGCTGTGTGGACTTTCACCGTCATCACCATCTCGTACTTGGGCTTGTGGACCATCTATCTCGGCGAGGCCATTCGACCGATCACGGTTTTGGTGTCTCTCACTTATCTGATGTTGCTTGCTGCCACTGTCGCACATCTGAGCTCTGTAGCCGGAGTATTTCTCATGCTTATTGACACGGCGTACGCAGCTGGTCTGTTCGGCTACGCTCTGGGTGAGTACAGGCTCCGCAAGGGATCCGAGCCATCTGCAGAGGTGTTGGTGACCCGCATGAACGACGGCGACCTCAAGAGCGACGAGCCCATCATTGTTATGGTTTCTCTGTACGCGACTATTGCCTCACTTGTTTCTGCAGCCGGTGCAGCATTGGTCATCTTCTACTCGATGGACATGTATTGGGCTGTTGTTCTTCTTTCCCTTCTGATTGATTTCAGTCTATTCTGTTGGGCCGCCTTCGTGGGGATGCACCTTCTTCACGCCGTTCTGTTCGCAGAGGACCATATGGCGTTCATCTTCTGGGGCACCGGGTTACTTGTATTACCAGACTACCTTCTTTCCTATATGTTCGGTGAGGCTATTGGTGTCTTGGTGCATCCCGTTGGTGTCATGGGTGTTGCTGGGGTTCTTGGTTACAGTCTCAGTGTGTATGTATGCTACAGCAGCAAGCATGTCAAGACACAGTAGCAGCTTATGTGGACAAATGAAAGGATTGAATGTTGTTTCTGTAGTGTAGTTGTTGATTTCAGTGTTTCGGCACCCTATGTGGTCCAACTTTGTATCCGAAATTCTATGTCATTGACTATTAATCTGTTATATTTGCACGAACGTGTGGCTTTTTAATGTTCTTTTGGTATTATGATTTGACTCTCTCTGCACCTTCTGATTGCTAGCTATATCTCATCATGACATCATGGACTTCTTTTATGACGTGGCAGCTAGAGTCTGAATTTTGGAAGAAAGAAATTTTCCTTTTTAGTTTGTTAGTTTGTAGATGATACTTGCGCATGGCTACTAATTTGCATATTCTCATCATGACATAATAGCTACTGTAAGATGATCAAACATAGATAAGGTGTTTCAGTCCTGGACTGAGTTTGACTAACTGGTGTCTTAAGGTTCCGTGGAATTAGACCAACAACAGTTCGAGTAACAAGTGTAATGAGCAGTCCTTTATTCTAATCTCTTTTGTCAGAAGAAATTTATTATTCTGGTTTTGGACTCCATGCTGCTGCTGCTCAGTCCTGAGAAAAGAATAGCTTCGGAACATTTACTTCCAGTTCTTGATTTAACTAAAAATGTTAGAGCTAGGAGATTCATGCATTCCGAGGAATTTTGATATATTAGTTTTTTGCCTTTTGCTATTGTTAGGCTCTGTCAAAGAAAAGAGCTAGGCGAAAACAAAAGGCTACGAGGTGTTCGACGAAGTGGCTATATATCTATGAATGAGGCAAGCCAAGAAATCACAGGTGTGTCCGGGCCTTCAACAGCTTTTGAATTGAGAATGATCAAACTTATTGGCATTTCAGAGGCTGATACCCAACTCCACCAAGGTTTTTGTCAAGGGGCAGTAATTATAGCATTGCAGGCACGTATTCTAATTCTTATAATATTTATTTGGGTGCGCGTATCGTGTGCAAACCAGGTATCTCTGTTGCAATTGGGTGTGAAATTGGTAGACTGAAACATTGAAAATTGTGTGCCCAATTGACAGATTGAAATTGCCAATGAGCAGTCCAGACACACTGATGGCAGACGTGTGTTCAGCAAGGGAGTCTGAACTTTCGTTTTTTTTTTTAAGATAATGGACTGAATTTCAGTTTTGTAAATCAAAGGCAATGTGATCCAGATAGAGTGGGGAGAGAAGCAAAACTAGTAGAGGGGAATACAGGATCAACAACCTGCAATTCATTTGAGTAGCAGGAATGAAGGATCAACAGCCTGCAATTCATAGACTGAAGAAATGATAGACTGAAATTCAATGACTATCAGCTGCGCATGGTGACCAAGCTGAGCGGCACTTCCCAGGCCATGTGTGTGTGTGTCTCATCGCTCTCGCTGTGATGGAACTCTGTCAATCATTAGTTTGTCCTATAATATTGCTTATAATTGGTGATGTTCTTTGCATACAGTGGAAGGTGAACCTGCACTCGATGTTATTGCCTCTGTTGAGGCCGGAGCCATGGATCATCCTACCAGCTCTGACAGTTCTGAAATAATCAGCAGCAGTTTCATGGCAATTCTTCATCTATGAAATTCTGATGACTATGGCAGGTAGCTTCACAAATGTACTCCACAATCGACTCAATGTTAAACTTCTGTTCAGCATTGAGAGGTGAGCACAAAGTGATCAGACCTCCTCCAAGCGTGGGATGAGGAACCTTGAACTCAGCTGTATGCACAATTGAAACAAATTAGCTATATAGCACATCACCAGATGCTCACCTTGCCCACACACTGCTTGAATTTCACAAACATTTGCACACTGCTTGAATTTCACACACATTTGAATTTCTCAGTTGTTCTATATTTGTATCTCAGAAGCATTACACGAAACAAAGAGGCATTACACAGAATATATATGATTCTACTCCTTGTTTAATTACACAGAATTTCACACACAAGTTCTTCAGCTATTGGCTATTGCAGACCCGGACGCCATCCTGAGACTTGTGAGCAGTGATGCAACGCCTGATGCCGGAACTTCGGGCTCAACCGCATCACCTCCCTGCCGGCGGCGGGCCACCCTGAACTGCACCACCTCCCTGGCGGCGGCGGGCCATCCTGACCCGGACTGCCTCCCTGGTGGCGGCGGCGCATCTTCAACCGGAGCACAGACCTGGCAGGCGCCAGCAACGCCAACTCCGACCACGCCCTGGAGCCCATCGCGGTGACTGCCCGGTGAAGATCTCGACGGCTGGGCCCAAGGCGGCGACAGCGGGCGGCGACGGCAGGATCCGAGGCGGCGTCGGGGAGCCGGAGCTGCGCCGCCATCTAAGCACGCGAGCTCGGGAGGAATAGGGGGCAGGGTGTGTTTTGCAAAACGAACAGAGGGGCTGGCGGGTGTTAAAGTGTAAAAATACCCACCTCTGCCCCTAGCCGTGAGATTAGGATCCGATGGCTCATATGGAGGTTTCCATAGTTTGCACAAGGTGGGTGGTTTTCACCTGATACGCTCCCTATTTATAAAGGCCAAAATAAATGTATTATTTACATTTTCTGTCCGCGAACTAGCATGAGTAGAGGCAGCTAATTCAACTCTGAACATTCATACAGATCTGGTGCAGGAGAGTAGGACCCCAATTCTGATGTGTTTCAGAGCACATCTAAACTGAATAACCTTGAGCTTATTGGTTTCCTTTGCAGGAGGTAAGGCTTGTAAATTGATTTTTTTTTTTTTTGGTGCAAAACTGATGTATAAAAACAATCCCATTTGGCATGTGAAAGTTGTAGCCTAAAAATTAATCGAACAAGTTTTCTTTTATACTGATTCTTTTTTGAAAATCATGTCTAACAAATAATAATGTAAGGCTTCTTTTCGCGTTCTCTGTTTTCTTTTTGGATTGGACAGATTTTTTCCCTTTCACTACTGCTATAATATTACCAATTCCTAAATTTCATTTTAGATTAATAGATTAATCTTGTTTAGTTTTTTTTGTTTTGTTTTTCCTTGTAAGTAAATTCCCTTTTAAGTATAGTCTCTTTATGATGCAGTTTGCTGTTTTCCAGCCTACGGATGCTGAGCTTACCTTGTATAAACCTTTGGAACGCAGGGTCTAGAATATGGTTTCAATATTGGCAGAGGCACCAATGATGTTTGCAACTGCTCATGGTAAATACATGATCTTAATTCCTTTCAATTAAGAAAGAGTCGTCAATGGATGGGGAGATATTACTTATTTCTGATATTATTTGTTGTGCATGCAAAATTTTTAGCTTTTTGACAAATGTCCCTCAAATGCAGATTAGTGGGAGCACTTAGGGAACAGCTTGCCATTTGACCACTTATTAGAAAGGCAAATGCCCTTGGAGCCTTTCAAGCGTACCTGGATAAGTGAGTTCACCAATAAAAATGATTTGTCAATATATATTTTTTTGGTCCTTTATTCTTGTTTTGGTTGCAAGAATCAATGTAAGATTTCATTGGAAGAACACGTATTGGGCAATTTTTATGGAAAGAATGATTAATTATTTGTGCGAATCCTGGTATGCAGAATGGTCAATTCTTTGAGCGGGTCTATGCATCACTGCATCTTTGCTGCAGCGAGAGCTTGCAAGCAAAATACCATAATGTGTTTTCTGTTTGCATGCTCGATTAGTTTTGTTCAAGTATCACTATTCATCTTCACTTCATCTCATATAGACGACCCATATATCTTGTTCATGTGCTAGGATTGCATATATTGTACAACAAAAAGGATACTGATACATAATAGTGTTATAGAAACTGCTTTTACAAAAGCACAGTTAGCTAAACACTTCAAATTTACTAGAATTAAGTTTGGACCTGATATATAACCTGTAGTGTTAGGAATAATAAATCTTATGCTCTGGTTCTGATTTTTTCACTCAAGGTTATGAGATAGATAACAATTAAAATTAAAAGCTTTTAAAAAGGAAAGCAATTTTTACTCTCCATACAGGCTATAACTTCCATTACTTTATTCTTGTGCCTGTGCCTTTGTGGCTCTGCATATTTTCTGCAAATTTTATACTGTTGCTTTTCCCAGGCTTCATATTTTGATACCAAAAAATAATTCCAAACTTCTGTTTCTTTCTTTTTAGTGGCCTCAGCGTGGTGCAAGATGTGGACAAGCCCGCAATTGAATTGCTTGCCGCTAGATGAGAACTGACGAATGATTCCTTGTTTGAAAGCATGTGTACTGAATGTTTTTGCTCTTTCGCTCGGTAGTATGAACTGGGTATCAAGCATAAATGATAGTCTGCCGATCACACATTAACACATTACAAAAATGCACCTGTCTGACATCAGGCTTCTCGCTGCTGCCATTGAGTTAATCCATGTGGTTTCTCATTTTCTGTCATAATGATTTTGTCGGAGCATCCATAGTCTAATGGAAGTTTCTGTTAGTGTATATGTGTAAAGGCCCATGAGGCTAGGCCCATGTGGCCCATGTACAAAGAACTATATTGCCCACCCTTCTAGAGTTTGGAGGAATAGAGAAGGATATTCCACACTTACATGGTATCGTAGAAACCCGATCCCTTCCCCGGGTCCTCGTCGCGGCAGCCTCCCATGGCCGGGCCGGGGCCGCCGGCGCCGCCGGCCCCTCCGCGAGCCGGCCGACCTCCCTCCCCCTCCTCCCTTCCCCTTCCTCTCCCACGCGGGATGCTGCCCCCGGCCGACCCCACGCAAGACTCCTCGTTCTCCCGGCCAGCGGCCTCTTCCGCGGCGAGCGCTGGCGGCCCGACGCGACGCGGCCTCCGCCTCGTCGCCGGTGGCGGGGGCGCCCGCCCCGCCCGCTTCCGCCCTCTTCCTCCGGCGCCGCAGCGACCCCTCCCATCGGTACCGGGTCACGCCCACGCCGCGCCGGCCGCCGGGCGGCCGCCGCCGCCCGCCGCCGTCAGCCGGCAGAGCGCCGCCATCCCGGGCAGCGCGGGGGGTACAGCGCCGGTGCCGGCAGGGGCCCCGCCCCGAGGATGCGGGGACCCTCCCCGCCGTTGCCGCCGAGGGCGGGGGCTCCATCCTACCTACACGAGGGCGCGGGGGAGCCCCTCGCCGTCCCCGTGGCCGCCATCACGCCAAAGACCGCCACCTCGGCCTTTTGTTCCACCTGCTGCACTTGGGCCCGGTGGGGGCTTTGGCATGCCCGTGGAGGATGCACCCTCGGCGGCGGCTCTTCGGGGGCAAGCCGTCGCCGATGGTGGTTCGGGCCCGACGCGGAGCTTGCCGCGCCCTTCTCGCGGCAAAGGTCCAAGCTTCAGCGGCGCATAGGCGTGTTCGTGCTGCCGCCTCGCTGGGAGCGTGAGCGATGCCGCCCGACGCCCGCTTCGCCCAGTGGCCGAGGCGGAGCGGTTCCCTGCCGTCCCTCCGCCCCCACCCCGTCTTCGCGGAGCACGGCGCCACCTCCTCCTCCCGGCCCGGCACACCCATCTCCGGTGCCCTCTCCACAGCGTCGAGAACGTCAAGAACCTGGTCACCGTCGTGCTCGACTCCACGCACACCGCTACGCCGTTGGCGTGATCGATGCTCCTCGCGCTCCGCCGCTACGCCATCGACAACCACGTCCGCCTCGACACACCTCGCCGGGCGCGGATGCGGCGTGGCGGCGCTTCGGCAGCGTCGCCCTGTCTTGGATCGTTGGGACCATCTCCTCGAGATCCGGGACACCGTCCGAGCTCACGGTGCCCGCCACCTTGGCGCACGCATCGGCTCTCGATCGAGGGGCACTTCTTCAGCAACGCCGAGGCCGGTCTCTCTCGGCTCGAGGCCGACTTCCGTGCCGCCGCCCGGGGGGACCTCTCTCGCTACCGAGTGCCGGCAAATGAAGACCAAAGGCGGGCGCCCTCCGTGACATTGGGTACCCGCTTGGCGACCGTGTCACGGTGCTCAACCTCTGCCGCGGCCCCTCAATGGGCCGGTTCGCGACCGAGGACTTGATCACCCGTCGGACACCGTTCCCCACCTTCCGCAGGTCAGGGGACGACCCGTGCGCTGAGGAGCTCCGGATGGGGGCCGTGCCACCGCCCCTCGCTCCCGGCTCGCCGTCCTCACGCTGGCCGCTTCCTCTACCTCCGTGCCGCGTCGTTGCCCCACCTCCTGGTCCAAGCGGGGTGGGGGTGGCCGAGGTGGTCGTCGTCGTCGGGGTGGCGCGGTGGTGGCGGTGGCGGTGCGGTCTGCTGGTCGGGGCACCCGGCAGCCACGTTGGTCCCGGCCGTCCGGCGGGGCCTACTCCTCCTCTTGCTCCTCCCGGGTTCGGCGGTGCGCCATCGACCTGGCCCTCCTTCAACAACCCATGGTGCGGGCGCATCTCCATGTGGCCGTTCCAGGGACGAGGGAGCGGGGGGCCTCGCACTCCACCCGGTCGGTCGCCATGTACTCCGGCGTTCCTCCGTCGCTCCGGCACGGGTTCCCCCCCACTCCGCCTACCCCCTGGCGGGGGTGGAATCGGCGGATCGGCGCGATCCGCCCAAAGACGATGGGGGCGACACCGCCCGCCCGAGTGGATTGTCGACTCGGGGGGCTTCCTACCACACCACTCCGGATCTTTGGTATACTCTCGACTCTTCGACCTCCCCACCCCTCTTGCCCTTCTTCTATCATGGTGGGGAACGGTTTCGCCTCTTCCGGTCACCTCGTGGGTTACGCACCTGGTCCTTTTTCGTCTTTCGAATGTTCTTGTTGCCCCTCGGATGGTCCACAATCTTCTTTCTATTCGTCGGGTTCACTGCCGATAACTCTTGTTCTCGTCGAATTTGACACTACTGGTCTTCTTGTGAAGGATTTGGCTTCGGTGACCACTCCTCCGATGTGAGAGCACGGGACCCCTTTACACTCTTTCGCCTTCCGTCTTCCTTTGCTGCTCTTGCCGTGGACGCCGTCTTCTACCACCCGGCACCGCCCGGCTTGGTCATCGGCCGCGGCGTTTTGGCTCGGCTTCGGTCGTGAGTGTGCAGACCTCCCTTGTACTCGTACTCATGCGAGCATCTTTGTCATGCGTGTCGGCTCGGTCGTCATGTTCGACTTCCTTTTCTTCTTCTTCTTGGCGTGCTACGCATGCCTTTGATCTTGTACACCGTGATTTGTGGACCTCTCCTGTACCGAGCATTTACGGGCTCAAATATTATCTAGTGTTGGTTGATGATTTCTCACATTACTCTTGGACTTTCCCACTCGCGTGCTAATAAGTCGAGGCGTTTCCCACCCTCCTCCACTTCTTTGCACGGGTGTCCACTCGGTTCGGTCTCACCATCAAGGCCGCCCAAAGGCGACAACGGGCGTGAGTTCGATAACAAACGCCTCTCGTTCGTTCTTCCTCTCTCGGGGTGTTCAGCTGCGCATGTCTTGTCCGTATACTTCTTCCCGTAGCGGCAAGGCTGGCGGATGATCCGCACCACCGAACGATATCATGCGCACTCTTCTTATTCAGGCCCTCTCGCCCCGCTTACGGGCCGAGCCTCCACACCGCCACCCACCGCTCAACCGCCTTCCTTCCACCGCTTGCACTGCGCCCCTCCACACCACGCTCTCTTCGGTTCCCTCCCTCCTCACGATCACCTCCGTGTCTTTGGGTGTGCCTGTTACCCAAACACTTGCCGCCACGCACCTCACAAGTTGGCCCCCGCGACACCGGTGTGTGTTCCTTGGCTACTCCCTTGACCATAAGGGGTACCACGCATCGACCTTTCCTCCCACCGAGTCCTCCTCTCCCGCAAGCCGCGTTGTCTTCGACGAGTCGGACTTCCCCTACTCCTCTTCTTCCACACCTTCCACCTCTGCCCGAGCTGGAGTCCCCGATTTCGACCCGGTGGTTCAGCCACGATTACCTTCTAGCCTCTTTCTCTGGTACTCTCGACCACCGCTGCGCCACGCGCGCCCCGGCGTCTACGCGCGCCCACGCGCCCCCGTGCCCCCGCTCGCGCCACGCGCGCGGCGGAGCCTCTACCCGCGCCACGCGCGGCGGAGTCTCTCGGCCACGCCCACCCGGGCGGCCCCCGGTGTCCCCTTTGCGCCACGCGCGCCCTCCTCGCCCCCATCGCGCACGCGCTCCGACCCCCCCGTCGTGCCCCTCTTCGGGTCGGGACCCGCGTGGCGGCCGGCGCAGGTGTACGTTTCATCAGCGCCCCGACACCGGTGCCTCGGAATCGCTCCGGCTCCTCCACACGCCGCCTCCACCCACGGCAGTCCGTGGCTATCCGGCGGTCTCCACCCGTAGATCGTCCAGCCGCGACCCCGTCACACTCACCCGATGGTGACTCGCCATGCGGCGGGGTTCTTAGATCCGCGGCCCTCCGCCCACCGAGAGCGATCCGCCCGGTCTCTCGCTTCCTTCCTCTCCGTCGCTGCCTTGGCGGATCCTAATCTGGCGGCGTAGCGATGGAAGAGGAGCATGAGGCTCTTCTTGCCAACCAGGCGTGGGACCTTGTGCCGCGTCCGTGGGTGGCAATGTGGTCGAGCAAGTGGATATGGACACACAAGCGTCCGGGCCGATGGCAGTGTCGGGGGCGGTACAAGGCTCGGGCTGGGTCCTGAGGCTTCACCACGGCGCCCGGGGTTGATTATGATGAGACTTTCAGATCCGGTGGTCAAGCACGCTGCGATGCGCCCTGATCCTCTCTTTCGCTCTCTCTCGCTCTTGGCGGTGCATCGGTTGGATGTCAAGAATGCATTCCTACATGGCACCTTATGCGAGACACGGTTCTGCGTCGGCCCGGCAGGGTTTGTCGACCCTAGTCGGGACGACCGGTTTGCCGGCTCAACAAGTCACTATATGGTGCGAAGCGGGCTCCCCGTGCTTGGTACTCCCGGTTTGCCACCTTCCTTCTCACTTTGGGGTTCGAGAGGCCAAGTCCGACACTTCTGTTCGTCTATCGTCATGGGCCGAGGCGCTTACTGCTACTATATGTTGATGACATTGTCCTCCGACCTCGGCCCCATGGCTTCTTCGGCGTGTCATATCGGCCCCTGGCAGGGGAGTTTGCCATGAAGGATCTCGGTCCCCTTCACCACTTCACGGGGGTTCTTGTGGAGACTTCGCCCTTCGGGGTTGTTCCTGCACCCGGTGACGGTATGCTCACGGACATTCTCGGCGGCTGAGATGACGTGTCACCCCCGTGCTACTCAGGTTGATACCCGGTGCGAAGCTTTTCTGCTGATGTAGGCGACCCCCGTGGCGGATCCACGCCTTCCGGAGTTTACCGGTGCCTTGCGATTACCTCACCTTCACCGGGCTTGACATCGCGTGCGCCGTTCGGCCAGTCTGTCTTCACATGCATGATCCACGGGCACCCCATCTTGCTGCGATGAAGCGCCTTCTCCGCTATATTAGGTAGCCTTTGTTGGCTCCGGCACGATGATCCACCGGTCACCCTCCACTGAGCTTCGTCGTCTACAGCGGCGCCCGACTGGGCGGGTGTCGGACACTCGCCGCTCCACCTCGGGTATGCAGTCTTCCTTGGCGGCAACCTCGTCTCCTGGTCGTCCAAGCGGCGGCCGGTTGTCTCAGCTCCGGTCGCAGGCGAGTGCGGGCTGTTGCTAACGGTGTGGCGGAGGCCTCGGCTTCGTCGGCTCTTGGCTGAGCTTCACGCCCCCGACCAAGACCACACTTGTCTCTTTGTGACAATGTCGGGCGCCGTCTACCTCTCCACCAACCCCGTCCAAAGATCGGCAGGGCGAAGCATGTGGAGATCGACTTGCACTTTGTCCGAGACTTGGTTGCCATCGGCGCTGTTCGGGTGCTCCATGTACCGACCACCTCCCAGTTCGCTGATATCTTCACCAAGGGTCTGCCCTCATCGACTTTCTCCGAGTTCGATCCAGCCTCAACGTCGCCCGGTAGCTAGTTGTGACTGCGGGGGCCCCCTGTGTGTGTTAATTTCTTTCATGTCCAGTCTTGATCTCCGCTGCGCCGGTAGTTCAGACTGCGGGGGGTGTTAGTGTATATGTGTAAAGGCCCATGAGGCTAGGCCCATGTGGCCCATGTACAGCAACTATATTGCCCACCCTTCTAGGGTTTGGAGGAATAGAGAAGGATATTCCACACTTACAGTTTCTGTGCTATGCATTTAGGCCATTGGATTTTTCAGTATGGCAATAGCTCGGCTGTGAGCCACTGCTCTAGGTGACTGGCCTTGTGCACTGGCTACTGCATGCAAGCCATACTAAAACCAAGAATGTCGAGCTGACATTTGAAATTGACATTAGGAATGAAGGGGCCGAGGAGGACACTAGGGGCTGTGCAAGTGTGCATGGAGGCAGTCGATGGTGAGGCGCGTGGCGGCCACCACAGAGGACACATGGAGGAGCTGGCCATACAATGAACATGCAGGTCAGTAACTCATACTTTGTCTCATGGAGTAAAATATTTGGGCTTGAAATTGATCTCTTGCGCATGCATCTAACTATTCTAATATATGTTTTTTTTTTTCTTTTCTTTTCCAGAAGGGGATCTACATTTGCACCAGCAAGTAAATAATGGGGCAGTTTGTTTTTCACCTAATTTACCCGTGTATGGCTTTCAGTACCTCTGCTCTTTTAGCAGCAGGCCTCAATGGCTTTCGCAGGACCTCACTCCACAACTCGTTTAGAATAGGCGAAACACCCTGTGTCTGTGTGACAAACACTTCGTATTTTGAGCTGATGTTCAGTGGCAAACACTTTGTATTTTGGTAGCCGGTGAAGGAGCTGAACCTATGAGAACTAAAAGAATTGACCACAATACTACACAATTTATTTTGTACCAAGTCTTGTTATTATTGGCCATTTAATGATATGCGACCATATTGCTTGATATATCTGGAACTTAATGCCTGATTACCTGATCGTTTGTTGTCACAAGGAGCATTTTTTGTTTCTTACAACAATTTTTTTAGTATAACAGTTAATGACAGAAGTACTTTTTCTTGGTCAAGAGATGGATGTATATTTTATATAATTGCATGAACTTAGTTGTATGGGAGACACGACTTCATTATACCTTGTTATGCATGAATGTATTTCGGATTACAATTATGTACAATCTCTTAAGTCTCGTTGATGGGTTGTTTTTAAACGCACCCCTTAAATAAAACCGTGGCAAAGCACGGGCACTGTACTAGTAGGTACTAAAAGTTCAGCGTCCAGCCCAGTCCACATTGATCAATGTCTTATTAATTAGTCCTAAAAAACTGGCCCAGTCCGGCCAAGAGTCCAGCCCCACACACGCACGCCGGGTGCTCAGTCCTTCGGAGGTGCTCATAGGGGTAGGGTTTTGCGTGACGTGTATTCATAGAGGTGAGGGTGCGTGCATGTTGTGGCGTCTGCGTTGTACTGCGTCATTCTTAAAAAAACAAAAAACAACGGAGCGAAGGGGAAAGCACTCCAGAATTCCCCACGCACGGACACCGCCGCCATTCCCCCAAACCCCAACCCTAGCCCGCCCGCGCGCCGCCTCACCCGCACCCAAGGCTGACGACGCCGCCTCCACCTCCCGTCGGCAACCACAAACGGGCGGGCGTTCGAGATGGGCGACTCGGTCCTCCCCGGCGCCATGAAAGGCTACGGCGCCGACACCGTGGCGGAGGGCATTACTGGCGACGGCCCGAAAGCAAGGGGACGCCGATCGCCTCCACCACCAAGCCCGGAGCCGGCGTCCTGAAGAAGAAGGGCAACGACGCCGTGCGCGCCGCCTTCGCCTTCGCAGTCCTCGCCGCGTCGCCGGTTATTCGTGCCTTCGCCGCCGTCTTAAGCAAGACGCGCCGCCTTCCTGTTGTCGGCGCTGCTGGCGCTTTGGCTGTCCGCCCGGCCATCCGTGCAGGGCTGTGTGGACTTTCACCGTCATTGCCATCTCGTACTTGGGCTTGTGGACCATCTACCTCGGCAAGGCCATTCGACCGATCACGGTTTTGGTGTCTCTCACTTATCTGATGTTGCTTGCTGCCTCTGTCACACATCTGAGCTCTGTGGCCGGAGTCTTTCTCATGCTTATTGACACGGCGTACGCAGCTGGTCTGTTCGGCTACGCTCTGGGTGTACGCTCTGGGTGAGTACAGGCTCCGCAAGGGATCCGAGCCATCTGCAGAGGTGTTGGTGACCCGCATGAACGACGGCGACCTCAAGAGCGACGAGCCCGTCATTGTTATGGTTTCTCTGTACGCGACTATTGCCTCACTTGTTTCTGCAGCCGGTGCAGCATTGGTCATCTTCTACTCGACGGACATGTATTGGGCTGTTGTTCTTCTTTCCCTTCTGATTGATTTCAGTCTATTCTGTTGGGCCGCCTTCGTGGGGATGCATCTCCTTCACGCTGTTCTGTTTGCAGAGGACCATATGGCGTTCATCTTCTGGGGCACCGTGTTACTTGTATTACCAGACTTTCTTCTTTCCTATATGTTCGGTGAGGCTATTGGTGTCTTGGTGCATCCTGTTGGTGTCATGGGTGTTGCTGGGGTTCTTGGTTACAGTCTCAGTGTGTATGTATGCTACAGCAGCAAGCATGTCAAGACACAGTAGCAGCTTATGTGGACAAATGAAAGAATTGTATACTGTTTCTGTAATGTTTCGGCACCTCATGTGGTCCTAAATTCTATGTAATTGATTTTCTATTTGTTACATGTCGCATGAACTTGTGGTTCTCAAAATAACTGAAAAGGTTTGTGTGTTTTCCTGCTATATGTTGATATATTACGACTTGTTTCAATATTTGTCATACCTCACAATATATATGTTGTAAAGTTTATGCATCTATTAAAGCAAAGATTAGCATTGTATGACTTGCCACAAAGGCTGTGCCACTTAAGTTCATGTTTTTTTCCCTTGGAAACACGTTTTATTAGTTCACTTGCAATTCAATATGAAAATAGTTGTTTCAAATTATAATTACATAATTAAACTATTGCTAGTGATGTTATGGTCAACGCATTTTACTTGTTATAGAAGGTTGCTAATTAAATCAATTGTTTTGTTAGAGGTATTTGTGAAAAAGTTGCAATTCAATATGAAAAAAGTTGTTTCAAATTATAATTACATAATTGACTATTAATCTATTACATGTTGCACTAACTTGAGTGTTTGTGTTTGAGATGCTACTAGTAGGAACGGCATGCACCTGCGTGCCGGCTGGAAACTGTCATGGTTTCTTGTTTCCGAAAAGGATATATGAATACAATACTTGGTACGAAGCTGAAATTGTTTCTTATATTTTCTCCATTCTTTATGTATATTGTTTTTTAATCCTATTGGTACGAAGCTGAAATTGTTTTATTTTGGATGTGCTATATAGCAGGAGGCATACATCCAATACGTCTCAAATTGTTTTTTTTTTTTTTTTTTGGGGGCATCTAGCTGGAGTTATTTGGTCAAATCAGCTTTGGGATAAGAGAGGTCAGATTAAAGAAAAATTGCAACGACACATAAGCAGGAAGGATTTAGTGTGCTCATGCGAGGTAATCTTCTACAATTTCTCCTAGTATCCATCACTAACGTATGAATGATATGAAACTGAACTTATGACATGTTACAGGGCTACTGCGGAAACCCACAGGCTGCTTCAGCACGCTCAGGGTGCAAAGCAATGATGCAGCTACACCAAACAGAAAATCATTCATGACTTGGAATTCAGTAAATAACCAACATGTTCAGGGCCAATGCAGTGAAGTAAAAATCTTGGATTCCCTCTCCTGAAGATTGATCACTGTGAGAGAGAAATAACTCATCATTGTATTGTGTTTATTTGCAGTATTGCAAATAATGTTGGTGCATACGAAGTGGGGGCAGGAGACACAAAAGGACGAGGCATAGTCTTTATGTCCCATGATTACTTTCATCGTTGCTAGAGAGGGTGTAGGCATGTATGTGGATATTGGTGTTGCCTACTCAGTTGAGTTGCATAGACAAAATCTTGCTCTAGACCTGGGATTTGTCATCTTGAACACTGAAACAGCTAGCTACTTGCCCATGCACTGAAGTGGAGAGCTCCTACTGAAGTGGAGAGCTCTAAACACCTCGCTGCAAGCAGTTGCTGTAGGATGCAAAATTTCTGATGATAACATGTTTTTAGAATTGTATGATGCACCTTTGTAATTGTCTACGACAATCTTGTACCATCATATATTGCTGAAATAATTGCATGTGAAAACCCTGTGCATGTGCACTATTAAAGTTCTGATCATGAGAAATTTGTTTGGCAATTAGAAACTCTGCTTTTGGTTGTAAATTCAAGCAGAAGTGGTCACTACCCAGTTTGCTTGGTTCTCTATGGACATGATGTGATGTTGTCTAATGTCTAGTTCATTCAATATCTTATTGCTGTCCACAAATGGATATGCTACGAACAAAACTCCTACTAATTTCTGCTTGGGTCATCTTTTTTTTTTTTGTTGACTTCCTGCTCTAAATGGCATCTAGCAGCGTCAGATTTGCCACAAAAATCTCTCTTACAAAGTACTGTAGCATGATTAGCCATAGGCCTGAACAGAAAGAACATGTCTACGATGCATAATTGCACTATTGAGCAACAACACAACTATCATTAGCTGCCAACCCCAAGTTTCCTATGTGAAAGATAAATTCTCAAACTGAAATAAATTATTGAATGTAGCACTTAAGGGCTACATGTACAAGCCACATGTTGATCAGAAAGACAAACTATATGAAAAGAGCAAAAAAGACAAGACTCGATGATAATTCAAAACCACCTCACTCAAATCAACCACTGTTGGGGAAATACCCAAACCACTATATTGATGTGAAACTTGTTGTATTACAACCATTCAACATGTCCATTACAAGTGACATTAGGAGGTATTTATAGGGCCCCCTCGACTTCGTAGTACACGAAAAAATCCGAAGAGTTTACAATCTTATATTTTCCTAGCTAACTTTCCCGCGAAGTCGTCTTCACCACCTTTACTCGGCTTCTCTTCTTTAAGTTCTTTACTCTCAACCTCGTCTTCGTGGATAAAGTTGCGGAAGTCTTGTTTGCGAAGACACCTTCGCTATCTTCGCCCGATGCAACATTTACTAATCTGAGGACCTTCGCGGACCTTTCTTTATGCGAAGTCACCTTCGCCGCCTCCTTTTTGATACTTTCCTTTGGTTGGTTGTTTCCTGCAACTTCAAAGTTTGGGATTACAGTTTATTTGAACAAAGTTAGTTCCTTCAAAGTTTGGGATTACAGTTTATTTGAACAAAGTTAGTTCCCAACAACCATCTTTTCATGTGTCATCATCCATGTAACTACTATAAGATTTACTATACAAATAAAAAATGATGCACTTGAGCACTCATGGAATGCAGTTGCAACAATGTTCACAAAACCAGCTGCACTCATTTGTATTTGCTAGTAGTGCTTGATAACTTAAAAGGTTTATATAAGGCTGTTCTAGAGTATTGGAATTCAGTGGCTTATACATTAACAATAATCGGTCTAAATTGTAATAATGGACCTGCGGAATAACAAACTTATATCATATTGGCCATTTCATTTCATTGATAGAATTGAAGAATATGTCATTACAAAAGTTCTTAAATTAACATCTCAGATTCACAACCACTAGGTTCCAGCATACCAACTACAACGTTCCAGCGTACCGACTACTAGGTTCCAAAGCCACATCTCACAAAGCAGATCACAAATTCTAAATAAGCTGCTCATAAGCTCCAGTCTTCATAGACCAGCTTAACTATTACTAGGTTCCCTATTACAAAAGCATATCATAAGCTGCTCATTATCTCTAGTCTTCATAAACCAGCCTGCTGATGAGTTGGCTGTAGCCTTCTTCAGCTTCTTCTTTGATGGGTGTCTTCTTCTTTGGGATGCCCCGCATCTTCTTCTAGACCTTTTTTTTTTTTTTTTCTGAACACACCTTTTTGTGCGGATAACTCTTCAGTTCAACGTCCCATTCCTGTATTTTCAATTGTCATGACATATTAATCTAGACCCTTCGAATCATCCCGACTGCCTGACTGAAATATACAATGTTCTATATATTCATGGTCTAGTGTCCTCAAAACTCCGTCACTCGCAAATTCAGACCCAAAGCATTCTTGACTCAACAAAAAAGCCCTCAATGAAAGCTCGACAAATTTCCACCAATCCATGTCGATTCCAGCTAGATTGGGCCGGAATTGACACGTCGATTGGAGGATTGGAGGAGGAAGAAGGGGATGGCGGCGAAGGTGGTGGTGGTGCCGATCGGCGCGGGACGGCGGCTGCCGGCGCCCTGGGCGCTGGGGGGCGCGGCGGGCGCTGGCCCGGCGACTTTCAGCGTGGGCACCGGGCGGCGGGCGGGTAGGGCAGGGGGGCGCGCGTGGGAGAGGGAGGAGCCAGAGATTGGGATAAAATTTCTTTATTTGCTTGTTGCCCCTGAAAAATTACAGACCCTTACTTATATAGCCCGGCTATTGGGACTTGTATCTCAAGCAATCTCTCTAAGGTTTCCTTATAGATTGGAATACCTTTTACAAGCAGATCCTATTTATTTATTTCCTAATAAGATCTCCCTTATAGATGAGATAGCCCCTTGCACACCAAAACGCCTAAAGATAATCCTAGATAGATAATTTCCTCCTTTTTCTCCGGATTAGTTACCGAAGAATCCGCGGAAGGGAGGAGACGACGGGCGGGGTGTGCCAGCGAGCCCAGGGGGCGGCGCCGGCGCCCCTCGAGCCCGTCGGGCCCGTCCTCCCGGCCCTATTTTCTGGATCATGACAGTCCACAATGACAATC
Organism: Hyparrhenia diplandra; assembly: GCA_015847255.1. Taxonomy (NCBI): domain Eukaryota; kingdom Viridiplantae; phylum Streptophyta; class Magnoliopsida; order Poales; family Poaceae; genus Hyparrhenia; species Hyparrhenia diplandra. The sequence continues at coordinate 230,645 of JADLZK010003736.1, forward strand.
CTTCATAGCAATTTCCATGTCAACATAAGCTGCACGGGATAACTGAAAGGCCTTCCTCATAGCATTAAATAGAGCCCTCTTCTCTAATATAACCACAAAATTATAATCTGCTGGGAACAGAGGATACTGATGGGGAACAGATGATACTGATGGGAAACAACTTCAACCATGGCAACAACAACTTCAACCGGCAACAACAGCTTCAACCATGGCAACAATAGCAGAACGGGCATTCTTCCTTTATGACTTGGCATTCTTTATTTACTCACTCGTTTTTGCTTTTAAGGGTCGCATAACCCTCGCGGTTGCTAGTCGACGTCAAAAACGAGTGAGTAAATAAAGAATGCCAAGTCATAAACGAGTGAGTTCCTGAACAGCTACTTACATGAAACTACCTAGCAGTGCTGATGGTAATTTTCCACAAAATCCTATGACTTGGTACCCTACTATTTAAAACAGATCCCCCCATGCCGCTGAAGCCTGCAGCTGCATCATGCCAACCACATAGCAATCAATCAGCTGAAGAATAATTCAAACAATGACCACACCTTTATGATGGAGAGGCTGCAATCACCTTTTCAGTGTCTAGAATAATTATTGTCCACCAACATTTCAAATAGTATCAAATGGTAATTCAAACAATGACCATACCTTTATGATGGAGAGGCTGCAATCACCTTTTCAGTGTCTAGAATAATTATTGTCCGCCAACATTACAAATAGTATCAAATGGAAAAACACTGACTCTTTTTAACGTATTGTGATCCATAGACAACCCTTCCAAGTCAATACTATCCAAATATAACACCTAACACAGGGAAAAGCAAGTGTCACGACACACTATCAGCAGAATGAACAAAAAAACAAAAGGGTCCACAAATCAGAAAGCACAAATAGTATCAATTCTCAGACATGGAAGTCAGACTGCAATGCTGCTATTAAACCACGCAGAGCACACTGCTCAAAATTGAAAATCATATGTCATCATTTACAGGTGCATCGTTCGAGAATACACGACAGTGAAACAAGCTATACTATCGATCGACAGGCCATACAATCTGCAAGCATCGGACAGGTTTGAATCAGTTAGCAATTTCCAATATACATATATATATCATCGTCTTTGCTTCGATTTAAACGAATGTTTCAGAGGCACTTTGTTGTATCAGAGGCTACATCGTACTGTACTGAACTGTATTTTGTAATACACAACAATCGAACTCAAATAGGGCAATCAAATCACATCTGTTCGTCCCAGAAGAGAAATTAAGATGCACGTAGGCTTAATTAACTACATAACTAGGCGCATGATAGGAAGGTCATGAAAAAAAAGAGTAGAAGGGAACAGAACCGCACAGGCCATGGTGCTAACCTTTTGATTCCCGGTAGTAGCAGAAGTTGCAGAGTACCAGGGGCTGGCCATGCCGTCTTTCAGAAACATAGGGATTGGAGGAAATGAGCCGCGTCGATTGATGCTGATTTGGCAGACGGCGCGCCCCCACACACCACAATGGCGCCTCTACTTGCCCCGGCGGTCGCGGTGCTGGCCGGAGCCGGATCTGATTGGCCTGACGCACCCCTTTGTCGGGCCATGGCCGCCGACGGCTGGGTCGCCGCCGAAGACTTCGCTGATGCTCCCCTAGGGCGCGCCTTGGGGGTCGCGAGCTCTGTGCCGGGGAAGCGACCTGCCGGAGTAGATCCTGATGACGCTCGCCTATGCCGGGCCATGGCGGCGGTGCTAGGTTCGCCGGAGCCGCGGCTCGTCTTGGTCCGAATCGGAGTGGAGCACTGGTCGGACCCTTCAGCTTCTTCGCAGGACCCGAGAATCTGCCGGCCTCGTCGCGCTCCTGGTTTGTCGCTCTCCTGGACAATGCACTTGCGTTCTGTCACCGGCCATCTTCGACGGCGGCCGCTGTGGTGCGGTGGTTTTTGGGGAATAGTCTAGTGAAGATGAACTGGGTTGGGGTTGGGGGAGCCGGGTTGGGGAGACCAGTCCAATGGCCTGTTTCCGTCAATTTGTACGCTGCTCCGTTACACGATCTGGACGGCCCGCACGTCCGCACCGAGCCACACACTTCGCGTTGAAGAAGAGACCGTGCTGCTGGGGCGACGTTGCGGTTCTGGGCGAGGTCGCAGGCCTGAGGACGTGGTCGCGCTGCGGAGGCGCGCTGGTCGCCGTTGATAGCAGAGGAGGCGGGCGACGTCGCGGCGCGGACGCGAGGCTGATGCAGGCAGGAGCTCGCGGTTGCCTCGGCGAGGGTGAGGTGGCGCGGTTCTGCAGCTGTGGCTTGGTGACGGTCCGGCGGGGACGCGGCGGTGCCCCTCCCATGGTTGCCTCGCGCGGGCTCGGTCGTGGACGGCGTCGTGCGCGACGTTGTGGCCAGGGACACCGTGGTCGCGGCAAGGCTGCTAGCTGCGGCGTGGAGGCGGAGAGGAGCTCGTGGGCGTGGAGCAGAGAGCGGGTGAGGCAGTGGCTGCTGCGAGGTCGTTCCCGGGTACGGCGGACAGAAGGCTGTTGGGGTGGTGACTGCGGTCGGCGGTAGCGATGGAGTGCTCGGAGCAGCGTGGCAAGGATGCGGAGCGGAGAGGTGCTAGTGGAGCTGCAGCTCTGGACGACACCGCGGCCTTGGCACAGACAAGGAGGCAGCTCGCAGTGCACGGCGAGGAAGGAGGCAGGTGGCGAGAGCTTCGGCTGCGCGTTGATGGCGTTGCGCGAGACGGATCGAGGTGGTTGGTCCCTGAGGGTCCTGCGGACGAGGAGCTTCGATGGAGGGCCGGCCATCCTCTGCTACGTCTGCGGCGACGCGGGCAACCTCAGGAGAGGATGTCACGACGCCGACCCTCACGTACACCGTGGGCGCGGCAGGCGGCCGGTTCGGCGTCCAAGGTAGGCGACGCGGCTGGCGCGGCGTCGTTTCTGTTTTGTTCACCGCCATGGCCGAGCTCAAGGAATGCGCTGGGAAGGACGCCGCCTCACTTCCCTTGTCCCCGTCGTCGTCGACATCATCCTCCGACGAGGACTCACCGCTGGAACGCGCACGACGCCCGAGGAGGATGTTGTGGCCCAGGCGCTTGCGCACCGTACGTGTCGGGGTAGTGATATTCGCCGACGTGCTCGCGGTACTCCGGGAGCATCTCCGGCCTCAGTCCCAGGTTGTAAGCAGATAAATGTACGTCGCGATCTGCGTGTCAGCACATGTTCGCGCAAGAATCATCATCTCCGGTCCGGCGCTAATAGTTGTTTATATTCTTCCGTGTCAATCCGTCCCAGTCAAATTAGAACTGAAGAAGATGTGCAAGCTTGTTTCGACGAGAGCGAGCTGGAACTCGGCCGACGAGCACTTTTAGTCCAAAATTTGGAAAGGCCCAAGATATTGATTCACCGGGAAGGGCGGAAGCCGTTATTCGGCCCCGTGGATCGTGGGCTCTCACTTCTTTTGGGCTGTGGCGAAGCCCGGGAATCACCACGCCTGGTTTTTTTGAAATTTTTATCTGAGAAAAAAATATTTTTATTACTCAAATGACAGTGTTATATTCCCGAGCAATTTCTTTTACTCAACATACATGTCGGCACGTTGACATACCACACCAGAGTGGCCGCCCGTACAACAAATAAGATGAAATCATACACTGATAAAAAAAAAAAAAAATCTAACTAATGACTCTGATGTCTTATATCTTCATCAATAATAATCTCTCTATCTCCGATTTAATACCATTTTGGATTTACTAGACATATTATATATTATTTTAACTACGTATATAGATATAGTACATCTAAGTGCATAGTAAAAAATATATATAGAAACCACAACTTCTTACAATATATATATATGTAGCTAAACCTATACTTTTAAGTAGGGTAATTAAAAGAAATTAGTCATGCAACCAGAAAAACATAGTTAATTGATAAAACAATTATAATAATAACAAATTCAAAAAAAACCACGAGATTTTTAGAAACGTGACATCATTTTTAGTTCTTGAAAATATCTCATTGAATATAGCATACAATTTGTGATTCAACCAATTGCTCCCATTTTTTTAAAAAGTAGGTCCTCATGTTTCTCCTCAACTCAATCTTGATAATTTTCATAGCCTAGAAGGCTCTTTTGACCATGCGGTGGCAATTGGCAAAATAAAAGGTTAAATCAATGAAGCAATATACCAATAGGAAAGTCGTATGTCCGATTCGGACCATCTTAATTGCAAGATTTGCAAGGTTATGACACTCTGCAATACTAAAATAATCAACAAACTTGTTCTCTAGGGACTAAAAGGTCTTGTGTTAAAAAGTTGGCTTCGTAAATCTTAGCCAATTCTATTATTTTTCCCTCATGATACCTGGCAAAAAAGAATTTCTTAGGTTTAGACAAACAGTGCATCTCAATAACTCAATAGCCCTTTGAGGCTTTGATCAAATGATTGTTCAATCCCACAATAATTTTCTCATGCACCACGTTAGAAAGGTTTGGTATATTGAAATGGTGGATGCTTTAGATTTGATACTAAATGGATGTTTTCCAGAGTCTGAGACCAAGAAAAAATGCTTGAGATTTTATCTGGTTTTTATACTCCTTCTATCCTTGAATCAATTAGATTATAAGCTAAACATTTTTTTTATGTTCGACTAAACTTATAGAAAAGATCATGAGAAATAATTTTTTTTTGAAGAATATCAAACAAATATTTGTGCAACCAAATAAGCACATTATGAAAATGTCTTATGGTGTATCTAATAAGAATAATACGATGTCATAAATATCTATACTCTTTTCTATGATTTATGACAACTTAAAAATGTCTGATTCAAGACAACTCTAATTAATTGGTTCATTTATGTTATGAATATCTTGGACTGGGTGATCTCAACCGCCTTGAGGACAAAGCAATCCCTCTACAAGGGAGTTACTTGACGGAGGAGTTTCCTCCTCCTCTATATATGTAACCCCATGATCCTCCTCCTCTCCTCCTTTATATATGTAACCCCATGATCAATGAAAGAATACGATAAGTTCATTTGCCTACATTCTGTCTCATTTACTTTCTCGCAATTCTACTCGCAACACGTTAATTATCAGCACCTTCGCTCTCCTCATTCTCCACAGAGAATTAGCTCACATGATTAGATCATTGATATTGAAGGCCAATCCGATGACGGTAATGCAATCGGATTAAGGTAATGATGTCCCCTAACCAAAGGATCACGTCGTGATCTTCCTCAGTGAACGCTTTTCGCGGCAATCACCGAGGGCGACGTAGTGGTCACCGCACCATCGTCGCAGCGGCCATCGGCCGAATCAACGCCTCGCTGCGGCCCCTATGGCGGCTGCGCTTGACGGCAACAACTGCTGGCTCTCTGCGCCAGATCACAGCGACCTTCTCGTGGCCGCAACACCGCTCCGCGACTGCCCATACGGCAGAGCTCCGCGGCCCCATGCGCGCGGATGGCCTCTGCGGTGCGCCCTCCTGAAGACACGGACGGCGCTCCTCGGCCTCGCGCCACAGCAGCGCCCGCACGGCTTCGGCTCAGCACCGACGCTCTGCGGCCCCCGCGATGCTGCGACTGCCCACATGGCAGCGCACCGCGCGGCCTCCTCGCGCCGCGAGCGAGACCAGGCGTCCCACGGCCTCGCGATGCAGAGCCGCGTGACCTCGACAGTGCGGCTTGTGCGCGCGCGAGCGGCGCCCCGGCGGCCCCACGATGCCCGCACGGCTCGCGCGAGAGGCCTCGTTCCCGTGGCCGACGTCCGACGCACGCACGACCGGAGGACTCTGCTGCCCCGCCGCGGCCAGGCTCCCTGCGCCCGCGGACGGTGTCTCCGCCGGACGACGCCGACTGTCAAGACCGGCCCGCGCACCCGAGTCGGCGGACGACGCCAACAGCTTCGCGCGCACACGGCAGACCCACGACGGCAGCGCAGTTCTGCGACGTCCCACGCGACCTGCGGCCTCCCGCCGCGGCCACGGCAGGACCACGCGCGGCCTCACGCCGCGACTCCGGATGGATTGGATTTTGTGCACTTTGCATGAAATCCCCTCCTGATTTTCTGGATTTACATGACAGTCCAATGGGTTATTATTAATGTATTTCAGATTTCTGTTTTAACCCTCAGGTTTTAACAGAACTACAAAGTACTATATTTACCTCATGTAAATATAATTATGATGCACAATATTTACCTCATGTAAATAAATATTTTGTGACCACATGTCATTAGAAATTGCATCATAACATGTACTTATGCACATGCTATGGTCGACTTTATCTCTTTGGAACTTGATTCGCTCGATGTCACCTTTGTTTATTATTGAATTGGCAATCACAAGGTAGTACCCGTACTCTTTGTGGGATTTATTCCTCAAAGTGCACATCCAATTTGACTATAAACTTATAAGAAATACATCTTGATGTGAAACAATTTAAAAGGTTTACACCCTCATGGTGACTACCTAAGTTCCATCAAATTAGACAAAATCCCTTTATTTTTCATGCACTTTATTTCATATGCAATTTATTTTTGCGTTTATTTAATTAAGCTCATTTACTTATCTTCTAAGTTTCAAGTGCTTAATTTATTTCATGCAAATATTTCATGTGATTACCTCATCATTTGTGTCTAATGTTCCAAATTTTGCGTATTGGTAAACCACAAGGTAGTACCACAAGATCGCTGCGAGATCTACACTATGTCATACATAGTGATTATCTCCAACGTGTGTATCCAATATCAAATTTTAGAACAAATGACCTTCACCTTCACGGTGACAACTTTTGTTCATTTACAAAATTGGTCATACACGCATGGTGTACCATAGTACTACCATAGGATTTCATCCTCATTGTGCGTACCCAATTTTTAAATATGAACTACAAAAAGAGGTCTACACCTACAGGTGATTGCCATAATTCATCTTTTAGATTGGCCATACACAAGTTAGTATCTCAATACTACTGCAGGATCTATGTCCATCACATAGTGACTATCCGCATGTGCTCATCCAATCTAAATATGAATTGCATAAGGTTTACATCATTTGGATGTTTACTTTCAAAGCAATAGTCTCACAAACCGAGGTCTACACCGTGTTTTACAAACATAGTGACTACCTCCGAGTTGAACCACTTTCAAAGTGTGATGAACTCGTACTATTAGCATGAACACAAGGTAATGGGATGACATCTCTTGCACATACACATATTTGCGCATTATGCTCCCCTACTACAAGGTCACTAATCTGGTTTGCACATTCAATGTGTTAAATTGTTAACATCTAATTGAGACTATCTTGGCAATAATTATTGTACACTATAACGATAGTAGTGATTTTCTATCACCTATCCAATATGAGGAAAACACTACATATGTTTCAAGATTCATCTTGACTTCACAATATTTTGCATATGCCAATTCAAGACACATCTTGAATATGAAGTTATTTAAGTAATCATTTGCTTAAATAAATAGCAATATATAGTGCATTATTTTGGTGGATACTTTCTATCACATACGTAGTCTATGTTTTGGCTTAAGATTTTACATAATCTATTCCACAGGAATGGATCCCAAAACATTAGCAAAGCGACTTTTTGTCGTTTGTAGAATGGAGAGTCTACAATCAAGTATCACCTTCAATCCCCAAAATTTTGCCTTTATGATATACAATTTACTCTTAAGTAAATTCATACATGATAAACTCATGTTGGACTTGGCTAATATTTCCAATTTGGAATATTTTTAACCTCGCATTGGATGGAATTTATTTTCCTCATATGAGCGATATCAACGATATCATTGAGATCGTATGGCAAAACAACGATTATCGCTCAACCCCCAACCAAATGCTCAATCCATTACGGATAATGTCACACTTGCGTTTATGCATTTTTATGCAACTCCAACACTTGGATTTCTTCAAATCCGTGTATTCAAAGGAGTGAGATCCATCTACCTTTTGCATGTCTCTCATTGGGATTTCAACAAAGGATGTAATAATGCCTAAACATAAATGATTGTTTACTCATTCATTTATCCAGGACCTTTGGTCCATGGCAATTATAACATAATAGATTCTCATAAACGCAAATATCACTTTTCTTTCAAAAAGTGGCAAAGTATGACAAATCTCACATTTTTTCAAAAATGTGATTGTACTATCCAAGTACACGTAAATGCCAAATCAAAATTTGGCTCAACTATCCCTCCAACTCATAGGAGGCAAGCGAGTTATTGGACCAATTTGAGTTCACATCAACAAGCGAGACGCTTGTAAAGTCTCCATATTTCCATTGGAGCTATTATTAGCCGAATGTCACACTACCACATGTAGTATGATAATATCATGTACCACGTGCATGGTATACATATTCTATGAGTGCAAATTCTTTTTGGATTATGCCTCACTCTATATATAGAATTACTTGGGATCCAACCGGATGAAAAGGAATCTTGTTTAGTGGACCATTGTACCGCTAACACAACTATGAGAGATTGTGCAAATTCCTTCCATATCGCCCCGGGGTGTACTACATACATCAATCTCGTATTACATGTTGCGTACAAAATAGTTTTCTCTCTTGATCTCGTCAAGATTTGGCATATCTCGGCCTTGATCATTCCACATGTAGAATGACGAGAAAATTATTATCAATTCTATTGGTCATAACATTAATATGAGCCACCAAATTTCTTGAAAAACTTCAAGAACATATATGTGACTCCATTCGCCATTTTATGGACCATAAAGATACTATGTAATGCACACATGCATCTACAATGTTGTCCTAAAATGTGTGCCTTACTCATATGGTACCACAAATTACCAAATTCATTGCTCAAATTCTTCAATTTAGAGCAAATGATTCTGGACGCGGGATCTAATCCATTTACATGGAATTATTTGGTTTTTAGGGACTACATCATTAAGTATCTTATGTTCATACACATAATGGCACGACTAAATCTCTCGCCGAGAGAATCAAGTTTGTTATTTGATGACCCAAAGTAGAATTGCAATTTTCCAACATCTAGTTGGTGACATGCGGATTTACACAACGCATCATAAATCTAAATTCATTAAACCGCGCATCATACGGCTCCCCGTTGCGCTTAGTACGTGGATAGTTGGCCATACAACCAAACAATTCCCATCGCGAATTGGTAACGTTTTGCACGTACCAATATCACCACCACAAAGATACATCAAAGGGCATCTAGGGGATTCATTCATTGCCCGTATGCTGAACACATATTTGAGGAGATTGCAGGCATTAGGGGGAGATACTTACCACACATAGAATGCCAAGAATCAAAAAGAGAATGTCACTACTGATATTCGGTCCTCATATCCACGTACAAAAGAATCTAAACCAACAGTTTAGAATATCTTACATTTGCAACACATTGCAAATACTACGCCAAATGCATGAAATTGTGACCCAATCCGATTCCCATCTAATGTGCCAAAAAGAGTGGAGGTACCTAACAAAACCACTCAACTCCCGAACTGAATAAGGGGGAGAAGTATGGCCACATAGTGATTCAAACTTCTTGCAAGCATTCTCGGATCGGGGAAGACAATTATCCAAAACAATACATGCATGTCAACCTCAAGTTGATAGACGACACATGGATATTTACTATCCAAATCCTATGGATGTTTAACATCCAAAAGCCCAAAGATACTTGTGCACAAATTTAGTATTTGGGTCATCATTGGAACACCCTAACTCTGATATTATGGGAAATGACATTGAGTTCAAAGGGTCAATATTTCCACATGCTAAAATTGGTTCCATTGAATCAATCATACCAAAAGACTACAAATTGTCGACAAACTCCTCAATATTGCCATGCACCTTATCGGATCCGCACCACAAGTCCTAGGTAGAGTGTTCAAACACTCATCATATTGGGTCAATCAAAGGTGGCAATTAAGGAGAATTGTTGTCACTCAAAGTGAGAAGTCTTTACTCATTTCTCTTCACAAAGCTTTCTTAACGGAAGCACTATGGATTCACAAATCCATAAGGTGGTGAATAGTGAGAGCTTGTAGCACATGGTTTCACGCAGAGACCAAGCATGACATACCCATTGGTATGTGTGGAAATTATGTTCCTATATTGATAATTGGCAGACCAAACTTGATTTGGATAGATTTGGATTATAAGTTCTAATGAACTTTGTATTCTAAATCAAAACATAAATCGCAACGCATTACATTGTGTATGAATCAAGTCACTCCATGGTTTGAAATAGTCAAGTTGATTGTGGTACAACCGACTAGGTGAGTTCCTTCCACGAAGGATGTCTCCTATCATTGATTTCACTGTGTGACCATAGTAAAATCCCCACGGATTTTATACATCTCCTACGGTACATATCAAAACAGGTAGTTATCATAAGACAAATTTGAGATGAAAGATTTGGCTAAAACCAAATTATGCTTAAGTCCATAACTTAAGCACACACATCGTCCTCCAATATTCCATTGATATTGTATACCAATATCCGAATAATATTGGACAATCGTACTACCAACAATATGGTCATTCAATCCCTAAATATGGATCAATATCCATTCGACCCTTGGAATAACAACCTTAGTGCCATCAAAGCGCATGTATCTTGCATATTGCAACAAAGCCCCGATATTGCATTTGCCGATACTTGCTATAGCTCAAAATAGCGCAACTCATGTAACACCAAAAGGTGGGAGTGAAAGTAGATATTCATAGATATCTATATGGCACAAAGGATCTTGATTTATTATTTAAATCAAGATATGATCATGTGGAGTATCAAGATGCCGGCTATTTAATCCCCCTATATTGCCGGATCACATATACGATGTTATAGTGGTAAAGTTATCATAGGAGTCATCAAACTTGACTCTAATGACTACTTCCACTCCTCATTCTAAAGTATTCCATAGACATGTATCACTTTATTGAATGATCACATTTGATTCATCGAATCACTAGCCATTATCCTCAATGATAATGCAACTTGTGTTGCTTGGATGTATACAGGTTATATAAGGGCAATATCACTATATTGCCTTCTACAAATGTTTTCTTCTCACTAAAGTGAGGAGATAAACACCTTGCAAACCTGAATCAAGTGATAACTCCACGAGATTTATTCACAAAGCCCATACCAATTCCCACATTTCATAATGTGTTGTTGAAATTGGTATGCGATGACTTTGAGAGTTGCAAGGTTGGGGAGACTCCTCTTGAAACTATAACCTGTTTAAAACATCATATTGTACTCTTTTCCCCTATGAGTTTTTCCTCACATAGGTTTCTCATAAGAGGTTTTAATGAGGCAATATCAATACAAGTTTATGTCATATCTCTTGTTTTCTCCATAGGGGTTTTTGTTTGGGATATCAAAGACATAGCCAATGTCATATCTTCTCGTTTTCCCCCATAGGGGTTTTGAGGAGGTATCAAAGACATATTATTACAATTATGATCCTCGATCATATTTATTGTTCTCTAAACTTGATCATGGGTTTTCCTTTCACATATAAGTTTACAATGAGACAATAATCAAATGTGCCATACCATTTTATCCTTATTTTTCCCATTGGGTTTTAAGGAGTTTTTAATGGCATATCCACACATATTTCTCCACATTTTTTCTCGTAGGGTTTTTGGAGAAATTACTTAAACATTGATCTCAATGGCGGATTCAATCAAGGGGAGTGTTATGAATATCTTGGACCGGGGTGATCTCAACCGCCTTGAGGACAAAGCAATCCCTCTACGAGGGAGTTACTCCCCCGCATGGTCACATGCAGGACTTGCCTGAGAGATTACTTGACGAAGGAGTTTCCTCCTCCTCTCCTCCTCTATATATGTAACCCCATGATCAATGAAAGAATACGACGAGTTTATTTGCTTACATTCTGTGTCATTTACTTTCTCGCAATTCTACTCGCAACAATTTAGAAATGAATATAGTATACATACTACTCCAAATATATACTAGACTAAAAAACGCCGTGCGTTGCAACGGGATAACTAAATTTTGTATAAAAACAGACACGTCGCATGATAAAATAACAATAATGTGAAATTAAATGTTAACGTTAAAAGTGGCATTTTTAATCTAAAAAACAAAGTTCGTAAAATTAACACACAATCACAAAGTGCATAGCGCAAACTCTACTGTAAAGACCTTTCTGTGATGCGGCTAAGATAATGTTTTATATTAACAACAAGAAATCTCCGATAATTTGGCCGCATCTCCATGTTGTACACAGGTATGAAAAACCTTGATGTCAAAGTACTGATTGTTAGCTTAAAACAATAAAACCTTTCAGATTATATTCCATCTATCAGAGCCAACTAAACACAACACCAAAGCATCATTGCCGATTTTGTTACATGATTTGCTAAATGAATCATTGATCATACTCTAATGATCAACACATGCGTAGACAATGTTTTCATGGTTGTTAAAATCCACTACCAATCCATGCATAGGTGAGCTACCTTGCAGCTTGTCATGACGCAGATGCCCTCCGAACATCAGTTGGTAAACAGGTGAAACAAAAAAAAAAAAAAAGCCACAGGGAAGTAGAAAGTAAACTGACTGAACAGAGAAGGCAAACTGCAGCAGGTTAAAGGGGCTTTGCCATATCCTTCAAGCTTGTAGAAGGGCAAGAGAAAATGCCAGCTGAAAGAAATATATTAGATGTCAGTCGAAGATTCCGATGATCCAAGCATGTAATTTGTAAAAGAGTGAAATTTTGGGCAAAAAAGTTCAGGTTCCTCTTCCGCATACCTGAGAACTCGCCAATCATCTAGTGCCTCCTCTTCCTCCTCGCCGCTGGTATGCTGGTCGTGCTCCACTCTGTCCACCGCCGCCGCGTCTCCCGGCAACTGTGCCGTTCCGACACCGGTGGCAGCTACTTCGCGACAGGTGCCTAGCTGCAGGGCCACCGCCAGCGCTGCATGGCCTTGACATCGACCTCGCACCGCTTGCTCGCTCAAGGGTTGAAAGAGCATGGGTGCCCTCAATGCATAAAACTTAGCATTTTCCATGGACTTATTAACGATGGAGGCTGTAAGGTTATCACAATATTAAAAATTTGCCATTAAATCAATTCAGTTTTATGTACAATCATACAATAAACAAATGTCACCAAATCACTATCTGATTCTTGCACCTGAACCTTTCTAACTCTCGCCATATCAAATGTTTTCTCTTGAGGAAACAAAGGTTCTTGGCAAGTAGTACAAGTTAGCATTACTCTTTTACAGAAAACAGAGGCTATTCGATACAATTGGCCAATTGCTTTCATCAGTAGATAGAGATGGACATATATCATTTTCTGAATCATAATAATAGGCAACCTGTTTCAATGGATTAGCTCCTTGGGCTAAACAGCCAAAGTCCCTGTCCTCCCATGTGATTTAGTGATACTGTAAAATGCAGATGAATGGATCAAACATTAGTACAACTTTCAAGAGACTTAAGATTATACAAAAAAATGTCATCTTTCTTCTTTATGGGTTCTGGAGTTTGAAATTCTACAGAATGAGTATTGTAGTTATACAAATATTTGTATGCCTTAAAACTCGTAACAAATTAAATATACAGGTATTACCAGTTGAGAAAGCATACCTTTGAAAGGTACCAGTGACATTTAGCATCTCCCAAGTAAGGCCCAAACTGATTTCATATAAAAATGAACCTACATGGTAAGAAAATAAACCAAGCCTGATCTTTAGATTGAAGCAGTAAAGCAAGCACACCTTGCACTTTTCAAGAAAAAATGAAATATTTTTCTTACTATTGATGTCGAGAAAACAATTTGAAACATATTGGACCTTAGTGGTTTTCAAAAATCTTACAGCTGGATCAAGTTAATCACACTCTCGAGATAGTCAGGAATAAATATTGATGTTTCCGTTCATTCAATTATCAATTACAACATAATTGCAATAAATACTCAAAGCACTTGTCATTTTTTTATCTGACAGCAAGGCTGCAATTATTGAGATGATAAAACCAAAAAACTGACTGAGCCATAAGGTCAACTACCATAATCCAAGTCAGTCAACTATTGCAGTCAATAAGCATAACCACAAAAGGCTCCAGGCATGGGGACACACAACTTGTCAATTGGCCTGGGATTACTTCTCTTAATTCTCCAAATTCATGCAGAAAAAAAAAATCATGAAAACGGGCAACTCATCGCCAAAGCGGAGAAAAAGGGCTTACACTTTAGCCGCTCTATTTGCCACTGCCACAAATGAAAACAACAACAACAATATAGCCTTTAGTCCCAAGCTAGTTGGGGTAGGCTACCGCCACAAATGAAAATTAACACAAAATTAATCCTTCTCCTATGCAGGAAAACTGCAGACTACACGGTACAGAGTAGAAGTAAATAGTACATATCACATCGCCACCTTGCTTCCATCTCGTCAAATAGAAAAATTGATTTACAATGTTATATTTGAGGGATGAGTTAAAAGAATTGGTAGACAATTACTGACCTGACGACAATGTCTTTTGATCGTTCTGAAACTTAGAATTACTCTGAAATTGATGTTACCCCTGTTGAATTATTCAAGGGTTTGAAAAGAAGAATTCAGTTGGGTTTTAAATTCTAATATGCTTCTTGGATATGAATTAATTATCTATCAGTTTATAAACCTCTGAGCACCAACAACTAGATTAAGTTATACTATAGAGTATTACGTCATGCAGATTCATCTAACACCAAAACCAGATAAATCCATAAGGAAGCTCCAGACAAATGCTAATTGGCAACTGCTTCCAAAAAAAATGATATCGAAATCCCTCCCATAAAAGATGCATCACAGACAGGCTATAAAAGCTTAGCTTCAAAAATCATAAAATCTTTCAGCGTGTACATACATGAGCAACAAAGCAGTAAAGCACCTTAGCCCAATGCGAGTTATCATGAAGTCTTTCAACTACAATTTTGGCACTATCCAGCTTCACCGTTGAAAAGCAATCACAGTAAAAAGAAATTCATGCACCTTCTCTACATACTGGAGCAGTGCTTGATGTCGGCCGGAGGCAGTTCATACACTGGAACCCTTGCTCTTAGTTTAGCTCTCAATTTGTTCAAACACAGACTTTCAGTGGACTGATGCCTTGCCCTTGATCTTTTTTGTTTCTGCATTCCCTTGATATGCGGCCATATAGACAGAGCATTATCTTTAGGTTCACAAAACAATTAAGTAACACTTTGTAGCAACAAAATACACTCACAGTAAGAGTTAGGTCTTGACTCCCAAATGTATTGCCCATTGAATCAAGCACTTGTATCTCGTAATCTTTGGCATTAACCACGGCAAGGTACCGGTGGGTGTGTTAATGATTATTTGAATAAAGACCTTAGTATTGTACATATTGCATCAGATAAGTATATATTTTGTATACAACAGTAAATCATAATTTAAAAATTCAGGGACGTGAATTTAACATTGTCAAACCTGCCATGGCTGAAAATTGTTCTGATGAAATGATCAGTACAACAATTCCCAATCTTCATGCCTAACCAGAGCAGCAAAAGACACAAATAAAAGTTGATCTGCAGTGAAGCAATAATATATGAATTAACTGAAATGGACTAAAAATCCATGCTACTCTTGCCGGTGAGGAATCAATTTTGAATACCCACGAAAGTGAGGAATAAAAGAATCACTCCATATGAGAAGGAGTACTACCACTTACCAACATAGGATTCATTGCTGCTGACCAAGTGAAGCTTACAACAATTTCAGGTTAATCTCCTACAGAATCAAAATTGCATTCTCATCCCATACAGTTTAATTAGTCACCAGCTCTGATGAAATATCCTATCAGGAAAACAGAACACAAAGCAAATTAATACATAATCGTAATTTCCTCTCTGATTTACGACAAGCAAATTTACAATAATTAAATAGCATGTATAGGTGCATGTATCGATCGTGTAGAATTTAAAATGTGAAACTAAAATGTGCTATCATCTCGTGCTATGCAAAAACAATTTCTTCTCATCAATCCCTCCTGGATAGGCTGTGTACCTTTTTCTTCACAATTGTTGGTTGGAAGCTCCGAGCAGTGCGGATCGAGACGTCGATCCTGCTTCCTTGGCGGCCTTGAGGCTCCGCGCTGGCAGCAATAGCAGCACGCTGTCGGAGCCGCCAATCCAAACCTAGCGGGCCGCGTCGCCGCCGGGACCGCATCCGCGCAAGGCGGGGGTGCACGGGGAGGGGCCACAGGATGGAAGGAGAAGCCGCCGTCGCCGTGAAGGAGGAGCCGTGGCCGCCGGTGAGGGAGGAGGCACCGCTCCTAGCGTTGCCGTCGAGGACAGTACGGGCGGATCAGGGTCATCTCCAATCTCCAATGGTAGATGCGGGGCGGGGTACGAGTAGTGAGGCGGGCGGCGTCGGCACCAGCTGGGGCGGCGTATTGGTTTGACTGGGAGGTGGGAACCGAGCGAGCGAGGCGAGTTGTGCGAGGGGCGGGGCGGGTGCTGCTGCGATTCGCTGCTGCGTGATTTGTGTCGAGCGTGATTACCTCTTTCTATTTGTGGGAAATATTAAAGGATGCTGTTAACGAGTGCCACTTTAAATTTGTGTCAACGAGTGGCCACGTACACTAACGTGTTAGCTGAAACAGCAATGGGTGTATTGCGGTCCCGAGCTTGACACCGGAGCACGCCGTGCGACGACTGGCGTCTGTCGATCAGATGAAGCTCTGTTCCTGATCGAGTGTGCCGTGCATTCTGTTGCACGACTGCTCTCAGGAGCATCAGTGGATCACCATCACCCAGCCGGCGGCGCACAGATCAGAAACCGGCGGCACCAGGCCAGCTAGCTAGAAGCAAATCATGGCAGTGGCGGCGGTGGCCAACGTCGACACAGCCATTGGCTACGATGCGCCCCCGGGAGGAGGTCGTCGTCCCTGCCGGCTGCCCGGCATAACCAACTCGGGCTAGCAATGTAGTCTATGCAGCGGCGCAGGTGTAACTGACCGAGGGGCAAGCCACCAGCCCACCACCGGGCACCGGCGACGGCGGCGTCACGGGCTCCGTCTACGACGTGTTGGCACGTGGCCAGCGCGAGCGTCTCCTCCGCGACGTCGCCGCGGTGCGGCGGGAAGCTCAACATCCTCGTCAACAACGTCGTGGGCACCAACTTCGGCAAGCCGACACGGCGGAGGACTACGCGTTCTGATGTCCACCAACCTGGAGTCCGCCTACCACCTGTGCCAGCTCCCTACCCGCTGCTGCGCGCGCGGCCGGCGGCAACGCCAGCGTGGTGCTGGTGTCCTCCGTGTGCGGCGGCGTGGCGGTGTGCACGGGCTCCATCTACGCCATGGCGAAGGCCGGGATGAACCAGCTGGCGAGGGCCTGGCGCGTGCGGTGTGCCGGTGACGGCATCCGCGCCAACTCCGTCGCACCGTGGTACACCCAGACGCCGCTCGTGGAAGGGGATCTGGGCACCTGGCGCGGGAGGAGTACGTGGCGGAGATCCTCCGCCCGACGCCGCAGCGGCGCGTCGCGGAGCCAGACGAGGTGTCGTCGTTCGTGGCGTTCCTCTGCATGACTGAATGCCCTGCGCGCGATCGTATGTCACCGGACCGGACAGACCATCGCCGTCGACGGCGGCATGACCGTCAACGGCCTCTTCCCATGATGTCATCCGCACACGCGGTTGGTATGGTACCACGATCGATTCACGACGCGTCAAGGAGTGCATATATAGCTTGATGAAGAATAAAGTAGCTATTAGCAGCTACATAACTGTTGGTATATTAACATCATAGATTAATAAACTTATAAGAAAGACACTTGGGCCTTGTTTAGTTGGCAAATTTTTGAATCTCTCTCCATCAAGTCAACATCACATCAATTTTTGAACACATAAATGGAGCAGTAAATGTAGGAAAAAAATAACTAATTACACAGTTTGGTTCTAAATTAGAAGGCGAATCTTTCGAACCTAGTTAATCCATAATTGAACAATATTTGCCACAAACAAACGAAAGCGTACTACGGTGTCAAATTCTAACTTTCTAGCATTTGCCTTAGAAATATGGCGGCGTATCCTATGGAAACCGGCTTACGTGTGGAAACTATGGAAACTCAATCAAGACCACATGATCTAAATCCAACGTTCAGGGTGTTTTGCACTTAAACCCTCCTACCATTAACTTTGCTAATCAGATTAACATGGGTTGGGTGGGAGGGTTTAAGTGCAAAACACCCTGAAACGTTGATTTAGATCGGTGGTCTTGATTGGAGTTTCCATAGTTTCCACACGGGCCGGTTTTCATAGGATACGTTTCCTAAAAATATTTGCCAATAAACAAGGCCTTGATCCAAGAATGCGGTTATTTCGCAATAAAAAAGAAGAAGAATGTGGTTTGTTCCACATATATGGGATGTTGTCGATTATGCGCTACCGGATCCGGCATCGTTGTCGAGTGTCAGGACCTTTGCCGAGCGTTTCAGGGCACTCCGCAAAGCCCATCTTTACCGAGTGCCGCGCTCGGCAAAAGAGGCTTTGCCGAGTGTCAGGTACTCGGCAAAGCCTGACACTATGCAAAGGAGCCTCGTTGCCGAGTGTGGACCGTCGGCAAACCTGGGCACTCGGCACAGGCTACACTCTGTCGAGTGTCGGGCTCTCGGTAAAGAACGGCAGCAGGTCCCCGCCGTCGTCTTTGTTGAGCGCCAGCAGTTAGGTACTCGGCAAAACTTGGCCACTTTGTCGAGTGTTGGGCAACTACCACCTGGCAAAGAGCCACTTTGTCGAGTGCATTGGTCATGACACTTGGCAAAGCGGGGAAAATGGGACAGGAAAAATCCATTTTTCCTTTGTCGAGTGTCATGACACTCGGCAAAGGGGAGACATTGCCGAGTGCCACCGCTGGCACTCGGGAAAGATGCTAGGTTTGCGGAGTGTCGTGTCGCAGCTTTGGCATTCGGAAAAGAACTTTCAAAAAAAAAACTTTGTCGAGGGGCAAAGAAAATTCAAAAACAAAAGAAAAGGGCTTTGCCGAGTGCTTCTTTCTAGCTCTCGGCAAAGCTGTCGTTAATGGTGTGGGACCGTGACGGTGATTTTCATTTGCCTAGTGCGGGACCGGCACTCGGCAAAGGCTTTGCCAGGTGTCCGAAAAATGGCGCTCGGCAAAGAGCCTTCGCCTATGAACGTGGCCACTCGACAGCTCCGGACCTTGCCCTTGCCTGTCCGCCACGCATGGCGGATCACCGTCACGCCGCTGCCAAGGGCTTGTTGCATCTACACGTACGCACACTAGCGCTCAAGCGCTCGAGGTTGGATCAGCCGCTGGCCCTGGCCACAGTCGAGCACACCAACGTTGCATGCTCACGGCACACACGCATAGTAGAGAGATGGAGCGGGCTGTACCGATGCTACCGATTTGGTGTCCACAACCTCGTGCCTAGTACGTCGAAGCCATGTCTCGCCAGCCCCTCCACGTCGGCGTCGTCGTGCAGCACCAAAGTCGCCCCCGATGCTCTCTACTTTACCATGCACATGGACGCTATATCACCCAGCCCTGCACCACCGTGACCCAAGACGTTGTCGTCACACTCGTGGCCATGATGACCGCTCGGCTGCATGAGAACTGAACCTCCAAAGCCACCACCTCGGTAGTCGCCCTTGCCTGCTTGGCCGACCATAGTCGCTGTTGGTTGCCCAGACCCCAGAGCAAGCCTTAGCTGGCGCAAACATTTCCGACAAGCCGGATGCTTTCACGCACGCCCTGACTAACCATAAAGGGAACCCCATGGCCTCAACCAAGCACAATGTCATGCCACCATGATCGCTGAGCTGAGCCCATAAGAGAGAGGAGAGAATCAGCCACGTGGTCTCAGAAAAAGGGAGAGCACTTTAGTCACTATAAGTTAGGGTACTCCTGACTTTTTAAATTTTAGTCATCACCTAACCAAAAGTCACCTTTGTTTTAGGTTTCAGGCGACTAAAGTGATCATCCAAACAGACCCTTAGACTCTTGTATTATTAGCCACGTGGATAAAGGATTGTATTACTTAGACTCTATATCATCTGGCATCATGTATCCCTCCTCTTTGGGGTTAACACGATTTTCTTACATTATTCCTACAACGAGACAGTTTTGAAACTGACATTTTGGTACAAACAAAACAATATATTTTCTAATTTATATTAGTTTTGAATGCACAATAGTGGACTGACCTATGTTTTTCACAAATACCTCAAACACAGCAATTGATTTAATTAGCAACCTTCTATTACAAGTAAAATGTGTTGACCATAACATCACTAGCAATGGTTCAATTATGTAATTATATAATTTGGAACAACCTTTTTCATATTGAATTGCAAGTGAACTAATAAAACGTGTTTCCAAGGGGTAAAAAATACATGAACTTAAGTGCCATAGACCTTGTGGCAAGTCATACAATGCTAATCCTTACTTTAATAGATGCATAAACTTTACAACATATATATTGTAAGGTATGACAAATATTGAAACAAGTCGTAATATATCCACATATACAACAGGAAAACACACAAACCTTTTCAGTTATTTTGAGAACCACAACTTCATGCGACATTTAACAAATAAAAAATCAATGACATAGAATTCAGGACCACATAGGGTGCCGAAACACTGAAATCAACAACTACACTACAGAAACAACATTCAATCCTTTCATTTGTCCACATAAGCTGCTACTGTGTCTTGACATGCTTGCTGCTGTAGCATACATACACACTGAGACTGTAACCAAGAACCCCAGCAACACCCATGACACCAACGGGATGCACCAAGACACCAATAGCCTCACCGAACATATAGGAAAGAAGGAAGTCTGGTAATACAAGTAACCCGGTGCCCCAGAAGATGAACGCCATATGGTCCTCTGCGAACAGAACGGCGTGAAGAAGGTGCATCCCCCACGAAGGCGGCCCAACAGAATAGACTGAAATCAATCGGAAGGAAAGAAGAACAACAGCCCAATACATGTCCGTCGAGTAGAAGATGACCAATGCTGCACCCGGCTGCAGAAACAAGTGAGGCAATAGTCGCGTACAGAGAAACCATAATAACAATGACGGGCTCGTCGCTCTTGAGGTCGCCGTCGTTCATGCGGGTCACCAACACCTCTGCAGATGGCTCGGATCCTTGCACGGAGCCTGTACTCACCAGAGCGTAGCCGAACAGACCAGCTGCGTACGCCGTGTCAATAAGCCGAGAAATACTCCGGCTGCAAGGCTCAGATGCGACGAGTGGCAGCAAGCAACATCAGATAAGTGAGAGACACCAAAACCGTGATCCGGTCAGACGGGCCTCGCCGAGATAGATGGTCCCAGAAAGCCCAAAGTACGAGATGGTGATGACGGTGAAAGTCCACACAGCCTGCACGGATGGCCGGAGGACAGCCACAGCGCCAGCAGCGCCGACACCAGGAAGGCGGCGCGTGGGAGTGAGCTTGCTGAAGATGGAGACGAAGGCACGAAGAACCGGCGACGCGAGGCCTGCGAAGGCGAAGGCGCGCGCACGGCGAGGACTGCGGAAGGCGGCGCGCACGGCGTCGTTGCCCTTTCTTCTTCGGGACGCCGGCTCCGGGCTTGGTGGGGTCGTCGATGGGCGCGGGGACCGCGTGCGGAGCCGAATCGGAGGCGGGAGGCGGAGTCGGAGACGGTCGGCGTCCCCATGCTCTGGCCGTCGCCGGGTGATGTCCTCCGCCTCGGTGTCGACGTCGGCGCCTTTCGTAGCGAAGGGGAGGACCGGGGACATGTCGAACGCACGCCCCTTTGTGGTTGCCGACGGGAGGTGGAGGCGCGTCGTCAGCCTTGGGTGCGGGTGAGGCGGCGGCGGGGCACGCTAGGGTTTGGGGTTTGGGGAATGGCGGCGGTGTCCTGTGTGTCGGGAATTCTGGAGTGCTTTCCCCTTTCCTCCCGTTGTTTGTAGCGTGCGTGTGTGGGCTGGACTCTTGGGCCGGACTAGGCTGGTCTTTCAGGACCAACCACTAGACATCCTCCTCAATTTTCTGAAAGCTGGGTTTTACCTCATATTACTAAAAAACCGGAAACCATTCAACTTTTTCAAAATTTGACATTTTTCCGGTAGTGGTTTTGAAGCCAGTTTTGCTACAGGACAGCGGTTTTTGTATTTTCTTTTTATTTATTTATTTAATTTGAATCTTTAAAAATCATAGTAAATCATAGGAAAAGTATAAAATAAAATCTAATTTTGTTGGACTCCACGAGTAGATCTACATGTAAACATATAATATACATTTTGATTTAGTATAAAAATGTTGGTATACTTTTAGTAAAATCAATTATGGTATGCTTTAGTAAAAATCTTGTACTAAACCATACCACCATAGGCTTTCGCCGTAGATATGCTCAAGGGAGTCTAACAAAAATTGGATTTTCTATTTTATGATTTTCTAGTGATTTATTATGATTTTTCAAAGATTTAAATAAATAATTAAATTAAAAAAAAAGATAAAACCTTGTCAGAAAGCCAAAAATGGATCATCATAGCAAAACCCCTTCAAAAACCGGCGGCTGATCCAGGTACAAATGCATGGTTTTGGATGGAAGGGCTTTGTCCTGGGTTTTTGAAGTTGAGGGAGGCAAAAAATCGCCTTTTAAAGGTTGGGGATGAAATGTAGACTTTTTTCCATTAGAGCATTGATCAGTAATGTGTTTGTGCTTTTTTAGTACCTATAGCACTACAGGGAAACCATTTTTACACGATGGTAATTTTGGACTGGCGGTGGGCAAGGATGCTCACCCAAAAGGGAGGCCTGGTGAACGGTGTGAGGGAGGGGCAAAAAGGACCGGAGGAGGAGGAGGACCTTGAAAGAGAAAAAAAGGCTTCGAGAGAAGGAGCGCTGCCCCGGGCGAGTGTGAGATTGGCGACCGGGGTAGCAGCATTGGGGTGACCATCGACGAGAGAAAGAGGTGGAGTGATGGGGTGAGGATGAGGATGAGAACCCAACGGGTTGTATTTATATGGAACCCGCCGTAATGTGCCAATATGGGGTCCTACCCTTGTCCTTCTCGTAATTTATGGTGGCTGATTTCAATGTTGCCATGGTAAATAAAAAATGCCCGCGGCGATAACCGTGGTGGGAAAAATGGACGTCCACCGGTTATTTTTTGAAGTGTCTTGCTAAATCAATTCAATAGTAGTGTGGAGTCACCGATGCCGCACCACGCCAACCCTAGGTCTTGCTCGAATGTGCCTTCCACCGCGCAGTTCATTGTTTGAAGGTCGCGGGAGGGGCCGCCCCAATTATGTGGTGCCCACCATCTCACC
Organism: Hyparrhenia diplandra; assembly: GCA_015847255.1. NCBI lineage: Eukaryota > Viridiplantae > Streptophyta > Magnoliopsida > Poales > Poaceae > Hyparrhenia > Hyparrhenia diplandra. Next base: position 253,975 of record JADLZK010003736.1, read on the forward strand.
GCTGAGGGAGGCATCTGGACCGACTGATGGAGGAGCAGGAGCACTTTTCGCTTGTAGGAGGTAAGAGGGTGTCCTATCAGAGGATTAACTAGGCCAAAAGATTTGTGTGAGATTTTCAACCAGGGGTAGCAACTAGTTTTTATTTTACCTACAGAAAGAGGTGGATGCGATGGGGTGAGGGATTCGATTTGATGAGGAATCAGAATATTTTATTGGGTTGATGTATGGTAATATGGGTCCCTTTGTGGGCCTCGATTTATTGTGGTGGGATTTCAATGTTGCCATGGTAAATAAAAAAAATGACCATGATGATAACCGCGGTGGGAAAAAATGGATGTCCACCCTATTTTTTTGGAATGTCTTGCTAAATCAATTCAATAGTAGTGTGGAGTCTCGATGCCCGCATCCCCACGCCTAAACCCTAGGTCTTGCTCGAATGCGCCTTCCACCGATTCATTTGGTGAAGGTCGCCCAAAGCATTTGTTTTAAACTATCTTGTAGCCCACCATCTTGATACATGCATAAGGACATCAAACCGTGTGTTTAGCACCCCAGCATTTTTCCAAGTTTTGTATTTGGTAATTATTGCCCATCATGGATTAACTAGGCTCAAAAAGATTTATCAATACTTTTCAACCAAAAAAATAAACAATTAGTTTTATTGTACCTGGGCATTTAATCTTTTGAGCATAGTTACGCCATGGAGGATAATAAGACGGATGAGAAAACGTAACACTTTTTGGGTTGATGTATGGTAACTTTGCACAGCCTATTGCATCCACCCCAGGAAAAACTGCATTTTGTGTGGCCAGTGGCAGAGCAACCGTTGGAGGGAAACATGTTCTTCCAAATGTCTTTGTATTCAAGTTGTCCATACATGCATCTCTTGAATTTAAAACGGCAATGCTATGTACAACCTTTTACTTTTAAGAGGTAATATTTCAAATAAATCTTGGCCCTATTTTTTTTTGAATTTTGTGGATTTTTAAATTAATCCCTTAAATCACGGGACTAGACCCGTGGGGTACCCCTTCCTTTTTCATTGTCCGTGAATAATTTTTTGAGAATTACATGCATATAAACCCTACTCTATAAGCACTCCATAGGTCTGAGCCGCCGATTTTGGAGATTTCTGAAGTCACCACGACACCTCGTTATCGACGGGAAATGACGCTTGACCACTTAAAGCATGGCGCGAGAAAATCCTAGAATAAATACAAAAAATTGTGAGAACTCAGACAAGTCAAGGACTCAACCTGAATGGACAGTGCGTTCCACTACGAGGGACATAACCAAGGATCTAATAATTGCAAGAACAAGAAACATGCAGCTGCGTGAAAATATTAAATTAAAAACATTTATCGGTAAGTATGTCTCAAGACATCTCTACAACATAATAAAAGAAATAAAATATGAACATTTTTTCGTGCGTAAATTTTTTTCCCTCGGGCCACCGTTCACGCTTCTCTGTGCGACCAACATCCCCCCTTCTGTCTGCCGCCCAAAGCGATGAATATAAAGGAAACAAGGCTTCCCAAAAACTAACAATATTTCACGGCCCATCGGATCTTGGTTCGATAGATGCCATCAGTGCCTCTAAAGAAAACCACGCACAAGAAAATAATTAGCACTGTTAGGTCACAACGCTTATATTTTCACGGCCGGCCTCATCGCCATCATCGAGGGCAGTCACATCCATCGCTTGTGGCAGGACGAAGCTGGGCGTTCTTCTCTCGGACGTTGACATGTGGAGGAGGAAAATCATTGATGTATCCATTGCACGTGCTTCCGTAGTTTGGTTTCCATGCTGTTCTTCTGCCGAGATTTAGTGTTTCTTGTCGCCATAGCTGTTTCACTACTAGATAAAAAGAACTTACGTGGCAGTCAAAATCCATTTTTCAGCGGCGCGTTTTGTGATAAAAACTACATAGGCCACAAAAATGAATGAACTTCCGTGGCGGTCAATTTGCCCGCTTCACCATTAATGGAATAAAAAAATAACCCGCGAGCCCGCCGCGAGAACCCATCAGGCCTATCCGCTAGCCTATCGCCCATCGGTATTGGTGTCAGCGCCAAGCCGCCTGTGATTCCAAGCAGGCCGCCGCCTCATCTGAGCTAGGGTTCAGGGGGAAGCCACGGATCCCGCGTATCCGGCCACCATGGCGGGCGGATCCAGCCACCACGGGGCGAATTCAGCCCATCCCGGCCAGGTCAAGAATAAACACGGCGGAGGAGCTCGAGGTGGACGAGGGTTGACGCTGCCGTGGTCGAGGGGGACGCCGAATCTGCGTGCCAGGCCTCCACGCCAGTCGCTGCCAGGAGCCGCCGTGCTCGAGGATATATGCCGGATCCGCGCGCCGGGCCGCCTCCCGCCAGTCCTGCCGGGAGCCGCCGTGCTCGAGGAACACGCCGGATCCGCGCCCCTGGCCGCCTCGCCGCCAGTCGCCGCCGGGGCCCGCTGTGCTCGAGGGAATACGCCGGATCCGCTTCGGGCCGCCTCCACGCCAGTCGCCGCCGTGCTCGAGGGGGAGGCTAACCGCGTGCTGGACAGCGCCCCACGCTAGCCGCCGCCGAGAGCGCTGGATCTAGTGAAGCGCCGGCAAGGGAGAAGGGAGGGAGAGCGTCGGTCGGGTGGGGGAGTACCGTCGGGCGCTGGCTCGTGAGTGAAGAGGAAGGAGGGGAGGAGATGGGTCAGGACGGGAGGAAGGAGGTGGGAGGCCGGGCTGGGGGGGGGGGTGAGAGAGTGAGGTGGAGGTTAGGGTTTGAGGTTGTATATATATATGTGAACATCTTAACAGCCAAATTGGGCTTTTGGGCCAGTGGCTTTTTAACCGTGACGGGCCATTTATAAAAACCGCCACGGAAAAATATATTTACTATGACGGTTAAAAACCGCCACGTAAATCAAGCCATTTACCGTGACGGTTTTCCAGTGCCCGCCACGGAAAATCTTTTCCAAGTGCCTCGCAAAATCAATTTTGTAGTAGTATTTGTGGACGGTCGGTTCGTGGTTTAGGGGCGGCCATGCCTTCAGGCGTCATGGTTTGGGGCCGTCATGGCTGCCAGTGCCCTAGCTGCCTGGTTGCGGAGCCTGCGGATGTGTTGCCGTGGCCGCTTGTCGGTGTTATGGCCATGGCTTCCTGCCGTGTGCTTGAAAAATGTCTGCTGGGCGGCCGTGAAAGTGGTTGTCGCCGGCATGGCAGCGCTATGGTACAGCCGATGGGTAGATCGTTGTTTGGCAACTGTAAATCTCTAATATAATAATTTTCTTGTTTCATGGCAATTTTTGGAATCAGCGATTCAGTGAACCTTTTTCCTTTCTTTGTGATTCAGTGAAACTTTACATATGTTCTTTTGCTGCGTTTTTCTTTAGAGCCACTGTTCATGGTCTGGCAATTGCAATATCCGGCTGCAATGGATTATTAAAAATTTATATATAGCCATCTACCAGGGCCTTTTCTTTTTCTCCGTGCCGTGAGTGTTTTGTTTTTGGAAATCACTATTGATCTGTGCAAAAGGGAAAAAAAAAAAGGATAGCATGTACTATGATTAATCTAATGAATGGACTAGCCGAACAGACTAAATAGAAAGCACCTTTGACTACTTTTCTTTTTTATTTCTATACTTGTTTATTTGAATTAATGCTGTCATAGATCAAGTTGATTGATCTATAGTTTGATTTCTGAGAGTTATACCTGATCTGCAGGTGCTCCATTTGGTTATAATAAAAAGCTGATTCAGGCTACTTCTATCTCATTCAGGTGTGGTTCAGATACAAACTGATTATATTTACCCAAATAAGGAATTATTACTTATTTTTAATTGGATGTTGTCCTTTACTAGAAGGCTTGATAATAATTCTGGGTATCTGAAGGCAAAGCGCAAGAATTGCTTGATGCAACGGGAAAAATGGATGGTAAAGAGGTCAAGATAGTAATTCTTGACAAACCAATAAGATTATTTTGTCTTATGTATGAGAAGTCAACTCCATTTTCTACCTTTTGTTCTTAGAAAATACATGAGGAATCCTAGCAGTAGCGGTGTAATATTCAGGTTGTTTTTCTTTCACTAGGTATCTTGTTGGCCAGTTGGTGGATAGAGGTGAAGAGAGGGAGAGCTGAATGGACATGACTACATGGGGTCTGGAGGTGTTTGCGCACTACGGAAAAGCAGGTAGTGTGGATTTAGATGCAGAGGGTGGTGGAAGGCTGGAAGATTATGTGTCCACTGTAAGATTAGTTTGGTGTAGTAGTGGAGTTCGATAGAGGTGAAGAAGGATTCCTGTAAGAGTTCAGAAGCCATAGTTCATGATTCAAGTCGAGTTGGGTAGCAGTTGAAAGGGTAAATCAAGGGAAGCAGTAGTGATGTTCAGGTGTCTGATTGAAGAAGCCCTGTTACTGATAGAGTGGCAGATGTTGTTCTGCTGCTGCAATTTAGAAATCAATTTCCTCTAGTGAAGAGGATGCAATCTCAAAGAAGTGTCAGGATAGCGGAGATTTCATTTTTGTTAGTGAAGTCAGATTCAGTGAAGGAGGATTGCATAACTTGACATGGGAATGCATATCTTGTGAAAAGGCAAGTGCCCTATTTATTTTTCCTTTAAAAAATAAAATATATAATCCATATGAAAGTAAATTAACTTGTTGGCAGTAATGCATCACTTGTATTGTTTCAGACATCATTTGTAGTATGCCTCCAAAAATTTTTCATCATGGGAATTAGTTGCTGTAGCTATAGGCTACCTACTGAGCTGTGACTTGCATTCTTTTGATGATGTTAGTATCTTGTTCATATGGTTATGTTACCGTTTTTTGTGTTTTATTTTAGATATCTGTAGCAGTTACTACTCATGCCCTCCTCTCTTAGTTCACACTAGCAGCTGCAAAATGATAATCATTTAGTAACCTCATGAATTTAGTTGCTTTTTTTTTTTATTGAACTTTTCAGACCAATCTTTCTCTTGGACAGTAACTGAAATACCATTCTCCCAGCTTGATGGGTTCTTCTCATTGGAATGTCACGTTTGCATGTCAATGTTCAGGTTAGAACCTCTACCTAATCTCTACAAACATAAAAGGATAAACTGTGGACAAAATTCTGTGCGGAAAAAGTTCCACTCCATCTGTCTGCCACCGTGCGACCAAAATCCCCTTTTGTGTGCCGCCCAACGTTGAATAGAAGGAAACAAGGCTTCCCAAAAATTACCACTATTTCACGGCCCACCAGATCTCGGTTGGATAAATGCCATCCGTGCCTCTAAAAAAACCACAGACAAGAAAAATAATTATGACATCCTATTTTCATGCGCGACCTCAACCCATCACGGGCGGTGTTGCGGCCGGCCTCATCATATACGCTCATCACGCCATCGCCGGGGGCACTCACATCCATGGCTCGTGGGCGGGGACGAGGCCGAGCGTTCCTTCTCTCCGAACGTTTGTCGTGTGGAGGAGGTAAATCATCGATATGTATCCATTGCACGTGCTTGTCGCAGTTTGGTTTTTGATGATGTTCCTCTGCCGAGATTTAGTGTTTCTTGTCGCTATGGCTGTAGCCACTGAGCGCCCTCCCAACCAGCGGGTGCCCAGGCCTCCTGGCCGATCTGCCTCCTCTCTGCTGTTCCTGTGCATGCATCCCGGTTCTTCAGTTCGTCAGAAGGCAGCACCTATATGTGGTTGTGCGTGTGCAGATTTTCGTTGGTCACTTGGCATGCTTCCGTAGTTCATCTCACGCAATATTCCTTGACCATTAAATTACTTGCTTTTTATACTTGACAATTCTCAGATTGCAAGAAGATTGCTTTATGCTTTCTATTAATCCTTGTTTTTGTCTAGGACAAGCTGACTGATTGCACATAGGTGCCTTTCCGCTGCTCTGTCTCCGGTAATTTTTCATGCCTCACTCTGAATTCATAATTTTTGTTATTGCTCCTACCTGGCATACCTCATCAGGCAATACTTTGCAGGCTATACCCTTCCGAATTTAGCACCAATATTAATAGAAATAATTTAAACTCTGAAAAAAGTGTTCCATCTGGCCTGAGTTGTTGAATTGATTAGAGATGAGAGGAAACGAAGTAGTTTTTTGAAATAATCAAAAGCAGTGCCATTTTTTAGTCTTATAATTGCTTGCATGATTACATCACCGTTCGCTGGACATCCACCTGTGGTTTTTTATCATGTATAAGAATATGCTTGACCTTGTGAACACAATCCATCACACCAATCTGTTTTGATAGTCCACTTTTGTTATTTTTAAGAGCAATGGCGAGTATAGCATAGACAAGTCCTTGATAATATTCAGTTAATGGATTCTTCAATTTTTATGTTGTGCAGGCCCTCTATATAGTAATATATATCTCTGAAAAGCTTTTACAGGTGTGTATTTTAACCTTCACGCTATGATATTAGCATGTTTTCAAATTCTTGATGTATGATTAGTCATATGAAAAGCTCAACCATCTTCTTCAAAGAAGTTTACAATAATTTGTGCGCCATGTATATCTTAGTTGCACGAGTGATTTGGTTCTTGTCTTGTTTGTGCTTGGGTAACATGGCTCGCTCCCCTCTCTCTCTTCCCAGTTTCCTAGAGCTAAATATATAGGAGTGCTCTCCCCTAGTTCCAAGGGCCAAATCAGCCCCTCTTCTTCCTGAATTCATTTTGCCCTAATCATCTTTTTTGCATGGATGTGCAGCACCTACACGTTGTATGCAGCTGAACTTTTGGGGGCTCACTACACATCGGCTTCCCTGCCGGTGACACCTTTGGGTCCTTCTCTTCCATGGGCCAAAACCCACTGCGACCAGTATCCAATCAGCCCATCTCCACTCGCAAGCCCAGCAGTGCTGTTCGTCCAACACTAGGAGCGACTAGCGAGTCGCACTCGCGAAGAGCGACCGCGCGCTCCCTGCCGCGCGCTCCCCGACGCCCTGCGCTCGCATCCGCCGCCGCGCCCCGCTCCTCTCGGCGTTCGCGCCACCGGAGAGGCCTGCAGCCGCCGGGGCCCTCCTCTCTTTTCCCCATGCGCGCCGCCATCTCTCCTCTGCTCTGCTCGCCACCGAGAGCGCCGCCGACTGCAGTAGCCCACAGACCTCGACCACGCCACCGCGAGCTCGCCCTCGCCTCGCCGTCGTGCCTCACCATGCCAGCGCGCAGCCGCAACGCTCGCCCGCCAACGCTGCATCTTCTCCGAGCCGGCAACGTCGCAGCGCCTCGCCGAGCCCCTCCTGCGGCCCTCCTTTTCTCTTCATCGAGTTGCCTCGCCGCCTTTCCCCGCTGCACCGAGCCAAGGCGGCAACATCCCCTCGAGCCAGCGTCGCCACCCCGCCGAAGCTGTGCCCTCGTCAGGCCGACGCCGCCGTCGTGCCTCGCCTCGCCCTCAATCCGAGCCTCCAGCCCCGTCCTCGGCACCCGCGGCACGCCGACCTGGAACGGCGGCTGCTCGCGCCAGGGCCTGCATCGCCCCGACGCGGCCCCATCCTCGTCGACGAGCCACGAGCAGGAGCCTCCACCGGCCCATGCCACGACGTCGCCCACCCCCGCATCCTCCAGCCTCGCCAGGATGGCAGCGCCGCCAGTCACCATGCCAATCTTCCTCCATTTGCCCTTTCATCGCAACCAGCTCGAACCGCCTCTCGCCTTACTCACCAAAGCAAGGTCACGTAAATTGCCGGTACGTATGGGCAAAACGCTCACTACCAAGTAATCACCTTGAAAGAGAAAAAAAAAACGCCGATGAGCCAATCCACGGCCCGGACGCAGCCCATCCATGCACCGCCACGCCCACTTCTCATTGGCTCGGTGACCATCGACACGCCTCCACGACCGCCGCTCATCGGCCCGGACGTGGATCCACACCGTGGATTCGTGCCGCCATCGCCTCCTTTCGTCGTAGCGGCCGGGATCCGCACCGCCACCGCCCCCTTTTCCCGCGTCGTAATCGCGGATCCGCGTGCCCTTGTGTCACCGCCGCCGTGGATCCACCCCCGCCGCTCACCTTTTTGGGCCGCCCCCACCATGGATCAGCGACGTGTCGCCTCCTTGCGCACCCTCGCTCGGATCCACGCCGCCATCGCTTCTACGAGCCGGGCGATCGCGCGCCGCCGCGCCCGAGGCGGGATCTTGCCGGGGTAAGAGGTCGCTGCCCCGCTCAATGCCGCCTCGGGACCTAGAGCAGCGTCATGTGTTTGTGCGTCGTGGAGGGAGCCACGCCAGTGCATGTGCTATCGAGCGGAAGCAGAGGCGGTGCTCACCGCGGGGAGGGAGGCTCGGACGGTGTGAGGGAGGAGGAGGAGGAGGAGGGAGAGGGTGCTAGGCTTCCGAGAGAAGGAGTGCGTGCGGGCGTGTGTGAGATTGGGAGAGGAGGGTAGCGGCATTGGGTTTCATAGAGAGAGAGAGAGAAAGAGGTGGAGTGATGGGGCGAGGATGAGGATGAGAACCCTAACTTGTTGTATTTATATGGAACCCCAGTAACGAGGCCAGATATGGGTCCCTTTGCTGGGCCCTCGATTTATGGTGGTAGGATTTCAATGTTGCCACGGTAAATAAAAAAATGCTCAGCGACGATAACCGTGGTGGGAAAAATGGACGCCCACCTCGGTTATTTTTGGAGTGTCTTGCTAAATCAATTCAATAGTAGTGTGGAGTCCTCGATGCCCGCACTCCACGCCAACCCTAGGTCTTGCTCGGAATGCGCCTTCCACTGTGGTTCATTTGGTGAAGGTCAGGTATGTGGTGCCCTACCATCAATACAAAAGCATCAAGGCACACTGATACACTGATATACAAGGAGGGTGTTTAGTTGGTGAAAATTTTGGGTTCGGGAATCAGACTTATGTTTGTATTTGGTAATTATTGTCCCATCATGGATTAATTAGGCTCAAAAGATTTGTCATTACTTTTCAAGCAAACTATGCAACCATTTTTTTATTTACCTATATTTAATGCTCCATACATGTAAGAGATTCGATTTGATGAGGAACAAGTAGCACTTTTGGGTTGATGCATGGCAACTAAACACAGCCATAGTGCATCCGGCCAGAAAAACTGGGCATTTTGTATAGCCAGTAGTAGAAGCAACCGTTGGAGGGAAACATGTTCTTTTCTGAAATGTCTTGTATTCAAAGTTGTCCATACATGCATCTCTTGAATTTAAAATGGGCAATGCTATGTACAACCTTTACTTCTTAAGAGGAAATATTTTCAAATAAATCTTGTCCCTTGATTGTTTTTGAATTTTGTGGATTTTTAAATTAATCCTTATATCACGGGACTAGACCCGTGGGGTACCCCCTTCCTTTTCATGGTCCGTGAATAATTTTTTTGAGAATTACGTGCATGTAAACCCTACTCCTATAAGCACCTTTCATAGGTCCGAGCCAGTCGATTCGGAGATTCCTCGAAGTCACCACCGACGCCTCGTTATTGACGCGCAACGACGCTGACCAAAAGCATGGCACAAAAATCCTAGAATAAATCTACTACACCTATATGGGAGCTCCCCACTAGATGATTTATCTTGACATGCAGCTAGGACACCTCAAAGCATACTTCGGTTTCTCTTCCGTTCGTCTCTTCAAGCGGCCTCTTCGCCTACCTTTCCCTACCTTTCGACGCCCTGTTCGCGCCGTAATAAATGCAGGGACCGCCGGCCTCCCCTCGCTCCACCACACAATCCACCGCGTCATCCAACCGACCGTCCCGCTGCCCTAAGCAGATTCTTCAACCTCCCACTACACTGCTTAACCCACGGCGATCCCCGCCTCATCACCGCACTCCGCCTCAAGCCCCTCGCGGCCTCCCCTGCAGTGCGCAAAGCATGGCCTTCCGGGCGCTTGGCGAGCAGCGGGAGGTCATGGTCCGAGCACGCGAAGAGCGTGGCGACGTAAGTTCCGGCGACAGCGTGACCCGGAAGCGGTGACGGGGGAGTCGAGCGGTGGCGGCGGTCGCCTCTCCTTTGGCGGGCGGCGCCGTGTGATGGAAGAGGAGGAGGCGAAGCGATCGGAGAGGGAAGGGAAAGGGAGGCCGACACGCCATCTTCGGGCGAGGCACTAGCTCCCGGCGAGGAGCACCACTCCGCTTCCATGCGCTGCAGCCAGCAGCGGTGGGACTCGCTCTCGCTGTAGCGGCGGGCGGCGAGCGGAGTTGCGACGCCGCAGGAGCGGAGGTGCAGTGGGTGGATTCGCGGCGCGGCGGGTGGAGAGGAGTTGGAGGCGGGTGGGACTCGCAGCGGACGGATCCGACGGTCGTATCCGCTCTTCCACGACGAAGATTCGATGGTCCTATCCGGTCCCTCGGTGCCGTAGGGCCGGGCGAAGGGGAAGCGGGAGCTGGAGGCGGGACGACGACCCGCCCCGCTGCAGCCGCTACTCGCCGTTGCCGACGAAGCCGCGCCACCGCCACACTTGGCCTCGCTTAGGGCTTCTTGGCGCACCGCCACCGACGCTGCGCCGCTTGCCGGGCTCGCCTCGCCGACACCGTACTCACCACACCCTCGAGACGGAGAACTCGACCGCCGCCCCTCCCCCGCCCGCTCAGGCTCGAGCCGTGGCCACGCAGCGCTGAGGCCTCGGGTGCGAGGCTGCCCGACCCATCGTCCCGGCTGGAGCGGAGGGCGCGCCGCGTGGTCGCCGCCGCCACTCGGCCGCCATGCCATGTCGAGCGACGCGCTGGGTGGCGGCGTGGGACGAGCGGATCTCGGGTGGTGTGCGCCTTTGAGGAAGATGTCATTGCTCGTGAGGCTGGAGCCTAGTCACCGGGATCGCCCGGTCGATGCGGCGATCCGCGTTCCCGAACGCCGTCCCAAATCGCGGAATGGGAACGCTGGCCCGCGACGCCGCTGGAACGCCCGGCGGAACCCGGACCTCGCCGGCCGCCCAGCTGAACTTCGACCGTGCCGCCGGGAACTCGACGCGCCGCCGCACCCGGAACGGACTCGGGGATCGGGGGTCTTGTCGCCGACGAGGTGTTCGCCGAGTGGGCGCGGGCGCGCGCCGTGAGGGACGAGGAGAGCGCGCCATTCGGCTGTGAGGGCATACCCGTGCCACCCGCGCTCGCGTGCCGTCGAGACAAGGCCAACGCCGCTGTGGGACGGGAGGATCGGATCGTGGCGCATGGACCTTGACGCTGCCGCCACGGCGCCAAGCGTCCCCCGGCCGCCGGTGCAGCGGCGACGGCGCGGAGCGCTGGGGAAGTAGTCACGGCGGAGGAAGCAATAATGCGCCGGTGTTCGTGGAAGCCCTCACATGGCAGGCCTCCTATGCCTATGGCCGGACGCCCGTGCTCTCTAAGGTCGTGTTAGTAGGATTACTGTTCTCCCCATCACATAATACGTACTTTAGCATGCATGCCAACTCTACTGAACTACTTGCTACAGGGATGCTCGTACAAGGGAGTTGCTGAAAGTATTTGGGATGGATGGCCAAGTTGAGTCAGCAAAGCTAGAGACACCTGTTTGAAGTATTGTTTCTAACAGTATCGATCCATACACGGTTCAAGTCCCCTCGCTCCTTCTTGTCGCTCGGAACGCCGTCCCCAAATTAACTTGGATCACGCATCCATGTTAATTTTGGACGTGCTGAAGTTGTATACTCGCTCGCTCCAAACAGTATTGAAAAATCGGCGTACCATGTTCCTCGCTCCCGTTCCTCGACCCGGTCGACCCGGGAACGCGGTGACTAGGGCTGTGACTACCCCTTTTTGGGGCCCCCTTCCACGGCACATGACACTTGCTACAAAGAGATTTCAGAGCTAGGAGCAGACTTTTATTTCCTAATGTTTTACTTTAATTTCATTACAGATCTCATGAAGCTACTGTTAAGGAAGCACACACCAAATTCTAGCGCACATAGTCTGATCCGCGAGGGAGGTGGGCAACCCAGCTTTTTATATGGCCCACCAAAAAGTAGAGTGGGCATGCAAGAGTTTGTTCCCCATGCTATGAGATTTACATATGATAGGAAAGTATTACTTCAGTGGGAAGCTAATTGCAGTTCATGGCTGAGGTGGAGGAGCTTTTCATACATGGCCCGGGTTCATCAAGGAGAGTCCTGGGTAAAGGGGAAGCCCTTGCACGGAGCCATCGTTCATCAAGAGAGGGTCACTGGGTAATGCTTGGTGATTAAAGGCTACTCTGAGGATTTTCTCACTATTTCATTGTTCTGATTTTGATGCATCAATATACATACTGGGCATGCTCGCTTTTGCCTGAAACTGCTTTATTCAGTGGATTAATTGCTTTCTAATTAAAGTGATAGATCCACTATATTGGTGCAACTTCGGTCAAAAAAACTATATTGGTGCAACTGTTTGGGCCTAAAAGTTGTATATAATGTGAGTAACTGGATCATTATTTATGAATATGAATAAAGATGCAGGCCAAACAAAAAGCGACCACTCACGCGCTGAACAAACCAAGGAGGTGTCGTTGTGGTAGACATCAAGATTACTTGTTAACCTTTAGGTGCACCTCCAAACCTCTCAGGTTCAAATATTTGTATTACTTTAATTTTTTTTTCGAGGCAATACAATACTTCAACTAAAGAGGTTCGGAGGTGCACACCTGGATACCAATTTGCACCACTCAGATAGACGCCTTTACCGTTTGAAAAAACATGTTGTCATGTCCATATGTTCCAACCATCATATCCTGTTAGGTTCGAATGGTTTTGAAAACCTTAAAATGATCAAAACTTATCATTTTAGATTGATCATTGTTAAACATTTAATACTTTTTTCAAGAAGAGGCTTTCTATTGCATTTCGGTTTTACCAACTATTTCTCTCATTCCTATATAGATTTGATTTATGAATAGATGGCTGGATGCATGATGAGTGGGGCCATTCTAAATCACGCTTAGTCTTCTCCACATGGATCATAACACTTACAAAACAAGCATTGTCTTGCAAACCTTGTACTCAATGTAAGTGACAAAATATAGTTTCGTAGTGGCAAAAGCATTTTTACATGAAGCTTGATTCTTTTTACAACATTATCTAGAAATTTGCCCTAATATACATAATTATTGCCCCCGTTCAAACGCATGGGCATAGACATAGACTTTGGCACATCTCACTCATGTTAGATCGCCTCAATGTGGAAGAAAGGAAGACAGTTGTTGGCAGTAAGACTCGATTATGTAATGTGTCGACATTTTTTGAACATCACGCTCACATTACATTTTTCTTTTAACTATACAACATGTTTATGCTCAAAATTATTAGGTCATTATTTGTTCCCATTGCAACATACGGAAAGGTCTATATTAAAGTTGGTGATCCGACTTTGTTAATTTCATGAACTTTTGCTTTTTGATTGAATGTCATTAACATATGTATTTAATTTCACAATACTGTAATCTTATCGATGCGATCCGTGTTAGTACAAAACACCAGGATCACCCATACGAACGCAGACGGGCATGCTACCTATAGAGTTTACGAGCCTGCGATATTGATTTGTGTTACTTTCTCAAAACTTATTCATTAAATGTCACTTTAATATCATTATTTTAATTTTATAGTATTGTTATCTTTTCATGCGATCCATGTATTGTTATATAAAATTTATCTATCCCGTATCAATGCACAGGCAGATACTAGTATAAAACCATTGAACAAGCCGTAAAATGAGCACATTATGTCACGTCACATGCAAATGAAGTACACTTCACATTGGCACAAATCGAAATCATGTCCACTCGAATTGAGATGAATTGGGTCTATATATGTAAAATAACCTGCTAATCAAAATATATCAAATCCAAAGTTACAAAATTAAAAAGACTTATCATATCCACCACATAACGCATGCATGTCAATTCCTAGATTTTTTTTTTTTATATCTAAGTTCTTTTCCTAATTTATCCTACTTTTGCAAAATAAGAAATTAAAATAACATATATTTCACCTATTACCTTCTACTAAGATAACGCTCATTACTAACGCATATGCGGCTTCATTTTAACGTGTACATAAAAACACTAAAAACAATGATATTTTTTTCTCAACAGTTAGTTTTCACGCAATTTGTAAATCATCACCATGTATATAATACGGAAAGCTCTACATAACAGAAGCTAATAAGTCAAGACATAATGGCGTATATAGCTCATGCTTACATTATTACTACATTTGTACATACACATGTTCCACCCAAGAGGGCAGCCCCCACCACTACAGGATGGGAGACCAGCAAACGCCGCGAGTGGTGCCTCGGCCGCTCAGCCTTGCCAGAGCGATGAAAGCGCAACGATCATCTAATTTGGAACCGTATATATTCAAAGCCAATAATATATACAGCTACAAAACTCATTCAGTTTCCTGGAAAAAGACCTAATTTTAGCCCTGAACATGAACAATTCAATAGTAGTGTAGAGTCCACCTCGGTTAATTTTTGAAGTGTCTCTGGTAAAATCAATTCAATAGTAGTGTAGAGTCCTCGATGCTTGCACCCACGCTAACCCCAGGTCTTGCTTCGGACAGCGCCTTCACTTTGGTTTATGGTTTGAAGGTTAAAGATTTCCAATGTATCGACCATGTGGTGCCCATCTTGCCGTGCAAGTACTAGGTGCACTGGATACATTGGATATAGTGCATCCATCCAGAAAAACTGGACATTGGGCGGGCCGGTGGCACTGGCATCCATCCATACTAGAAGGGCAAAACTGTAACATCTCCTGTTTTTTTGTGTAACTAGGAAAATCCTAACTTTAAATTTTTGCTTGAATGTGTATTTGCATGTAAAATGTTAGGTCAAACTTAAGTCGATTATTTTTCTCTTTCCGCCTAAAATTCAAGCTTTAAGCTTTAGAACTTTACAACAGAAACACCATGAAGTTAGCTCTAGCCAAAGTTTCGATAACAACATGGTAGGTGTTGTTTTCTTAAATACAATGTTCTTGGGTAATTTAAAACCTGGGTTGAATTCGAGCCGCACTTCAAATTCAACATGTAACCATCAAATGATTCATTAATTCTTTCTAAAACCTAAAACACTAACTCTGTCGCTCATCTTCTTCAAAGAAGTTTACAATAATTTAGCACCATGTATATCTTAGTTGCACGAGCGATTTGGTTCTTGTCTTGTTTGTGCTGGGAGGTAGCCCCGCTCGCTCCCCCTCTCTCTTCCCAGTTTCCTAGAGCTAAATAGGAGTGCTCCTCTAGTTCCGTTGGCCAAATGAGCCCTCTTCTTCCTAATTCATTTTGCTAATCATCTTGTGCATGGATGCAGCACCTACACATTTGTATTAAACTTTTGGGCTCCACCTACACATCGGCTTCGTTGCCGACACCTTGGGGTCCTTCTTCCATGGGCCAAACTCCACTGCGACCAGCATCCAATCCAGCCCCATCTCCACTCGCAAGCCAGCAGTGCTGTTCGTCCAACACTAGAGCGACCAGCGAGTCGCACTTCGCGGCAGCGACGCCGCCTCCCCGCCGATGCCCGCGGCGCCCTGCGCGCTCGCATCGCCCGCCCAGCGCCCCCTTCTCGGGCGTTGCCACCGACCGAGAGGAGGCCTGCAGCCTGCCGCCGGCTCCCTCCCCGCCCCAGCGCCGCCATCTCTCCCTCTGCTCTGCGCCACTGAGAGCGCGCCCGACCGCAGTAGCCCACTCGCCCTCGACCACGCCCACCGCGAGCCTCGCCCGCCTCGCCGCCGATGCCTCACCAGCACCAGCGCGCGCAGCCGCATCGTAAACTTCGCCAACGCTGCATCTTCTCCGAGCGGCAACGCCGCAGCGCTCATCGAGCCCTCCCTGCGGCTCCTTTCCTACATCGAGGTGCCTCGCCGCCTTCCCCGCTGCGTGTACCGAGCCGCGCAGCACTATCTCGGAGCCAGCGTCGCCACCCCGCTGAGTTGTGCCCTGCTCGAGCCAGCACGCGCCCGTCGGCTCGCTTTTGTCTCAATCTGAGCTCCAGCCCCGTCCTCCGCACCCGCGCTACGCCGACCTGAACGGCGGCTGCTCGCGCCAGGCCTGCATCGCCCCGCCGCGGCTCCCATCCTCGTCGACGAGCCACGAGCAGGAGCCTCCACTCCGTCCATGCCACGACGTCGCCCACCCCGCATCCTCGGCCTCGCCAGGAGGACAGCAGCCGCCGCCAGTCACCATGCCAATCTTCCCTCCATTTGCCCTTTCACCGCGACCAGCCTCGAAACCGGCCTCCTCTGTGCCACTCACTGTTCACGGACAACCGCAGAGGCTGCAGCCCTGCCCGCCACTGTTTGGGAGCTGGATGTCGCCAACGCTCCACAGGTCTCCTGCGTCGCCACCAGGCCACGTCCAACCAGCCTTGCAGCGTCTCGTCGCTGTCCTGACGCTCGTCCCCGTCGACCGACCCACATCAATCTCTGTCGCCGGCCGTCGAGCCACGGTCACCAGTTGAGCCACGGTGGGCGTAGTCACCGCCGCAACCATGCACGTCCGTACGTACATACACGAACTCGCCAGGTGCCAAATGAAATCATGCGCCCTTGCGATTACGGCGCAGCTCTTATCACCTCAATAGTCTTACATGCCGTACTTAGAAGGGGTTTTATTTTTTGAAACTTTACACACCAAAAGTACTAAACTAGATGTAGACACTTTGTCCAAAATTTGATTAAATAATCTTTTTGCAAAAATCATATAGAAAAACAAATTTCAGCCACTAGAGGACAAAATGAAAGGATGGGTGAAATTTGTTTTATATGAATTTTTACAAAAGTTGTTTCAATCTCAAATTTTGGGACAATGCACATCTAGTTTAGTACTATTGGTGTAAAGTTTCAAAAAATTTAAAACTTTAAGTCACGACATACAAGACTATGAGATAGTTCCCCTCCGCCAAGCGATTTACGGGCATGCGATTTCACCGCCAAGTTCCCATGGTCCTCGTGCCTGGAACAACTTTGGCATGGGATGTGTTTGACTGACATAACTGAGCACCTACCCACAGCCACGCCGTCGGGCACCCGCAGTGGTTGCGTTGCCAACGCACCACCTATGCTCTGCTGCCATGAACGGCAGCACTAGCCTTTCCGGCGCGTGCATATTATACGTGCTGCAGAAGGGGAAAAAGAGTTTTGCAATACAACCACTGGTTCATGGGAGATATCGTGAGGCGTGGTGGCAAACACTAGCATGAATCGCGCTTCAACCAGCGATGCTGGGAAGTTGTACTAAAGGGAGAAACGCTATTGTCGCGATTTGTTCTTGGCGCAGGGCTCAGATGCCCTCGCCGGAAACCACCCACAGCCGGGCTTCATCGTGGGGAGCAGGGCCCGTGACGGTGTCCTGGTGCGAGGGCACCTATTGACGGCGATGGGCGGAACTTGGCGCCCGATTGTAGTCCGGCGAGTTCGCGGGGATTGCCCGCACGCTTGCCCTCCACGAGAGCATAACACTTGGCGCGCTTCTGGCTTCGGGCCGCGGATCGCGGTAGACCGACCACGCGAGTCTTGAGCTTCGGCGCATAAAGACAGGACCCTTGGGCGATATGCGATGCACGATGGCGGGCGGCATGGACAGCAGGGGCTCTTTGATAGGGACTACCAGGGCGCCAAGGAAGGCCACAACAGACCTTCAGCAGGTGGTTGCGGACCCTTGGCTGTGTTGCTGCGGCTAGGCAGCATCCCCCACTGCCTGCACCGTGCAGCGTCGCGACCCGCTGGAGGGCAGTGTCACGGCTGCCGCGGTGCCAAAGCAGCTGTTGTGGACTGACGCAGTACTAGCCTCACTGCCCCAGCCGTGACACACCGTGTATATGCGCTGCCGCCACACTGACTATGAACGTAGTCACTGACATCCCCGGGCCTTGCCCTGCCCTGTCCGCCCACACTGGCACGCGCATGTCGGATCACTAGCACGTCGCCGCCAAGGCCGTTGCTGCATCTATCGCCACACCAGCGCTCAAGCGCCTGAGGTTGGATCAGCCGCTGGCCCTGGCGTCAGCACACCAACGTTGCATCGCTCACGACACACACACACAGTACAGAGATGGACCGGCCTGTACGATGCTGCCGATTTGGTGTCCACAACCTCGTGCCTACGTCAGAGCTATGTCTCAGCAGCCCCTCCACGCCGGCGCCGTCGTGCTCCACCAAGGCCACACCGATGCTCTCCTAGTTTACCCTGCACATGGACGCTATATCACCCAGCCCCTGCACCACCGTGACCCAAGATGTTGTCGTCACACTCGTGGCCATGGCCACTGCTCGGATGCACGCACACAGGGTCTGCAGTGCCTCCAGCATGCCGCTGCATGAGAACTAAACCTCCAAAGCCACCACCTTCGTAGTCACCATTGCCTCTGGCTGCCCGCCCAGGCAGTCTTTAGCTGGTCGCAAACATTTCCGACTAGGCCCGGATGCTTTCACATGCACGCCCTGGCTAACCATAAGCAGGCATGGCCTCAACCAAAAGCACACAATGTCATGCCATCGCTGAGATGAGCAAGTATGGCACGCTAGCCCACCCTTAATTTCCAACCCTTGGCATAGATAGACCTCTACTTTTTACAGCTTTGCCTCACCCTTAACATAGCCTTAGAACCCGGCGCCAACTTAAGGGAGCCATTAACCAGGGAAACCATACTACAACCTAGTCTCACCATGGCATCTAAGGTAGACGGAAACCCACTTGACGCCTCACTCCAAAGCTTAGAGGCCAAACCATGGTTCACAGCCATGTATGAATGAATTTGTTCTTTCTTGCTTTTGCCTCTTTGTGATAATTGGTAGTTTAAAGCTTGACGTGGTCACGGTAGCTCTATAGGACGTGGATTGGAAGCTGACCTTGGAGGTAGAGGGCCCCTACGATCAATCAACTACACCAACTTAATGTGAGACTTGTACCACTACTACCTCGACATCGCAGGTGTTATTACTTGTTACTATTCTCATGCATTAAGGATGCAAAACAAATTCAAATTATTAGGATTGAGATGCCTTTCTTTTCTATTTCCACTAAAGCTCATTGGTGCCGCATCGTGGCCTGCACATCTCCGTGTGTAGATTACCTGAATTGCATTAGATTAGAAGGATTAGGTGGTCTCGTTCTAACGCTCAAGATTGGTCAGTAAGATGAAGACTTCTTCTACCGATCTCTATGTCAACTCGATGAAGCCTGCAGGGTATAACCCTCTACCACGACGTGCCACATCTATTGTGAGATCCCTGAGTTACACTCACCCACAGCTAGGCTTAATCTTTTGTACAGGTGAGTCCATGAGTTGTAAAACTATGTAAACTTGAAATCTTTACGATGTATATTTTGTAAAAGAATCAACTGTAAAAAATAATAATGTATATGATGGAATGATCTTGTGGGACTATCACATTATTATTCGGTCCCAATAATATTTTTCCCTTCGTGAAAATCGAGGTCGTTACAACGACGAGTGGCAACCATTGGAAACATGTATGCTTGTATTCAAGTTGTCCACACATGCATCTCTTGAATTTAAAATGGGTAATGCTATGTACAACCACCTGTACTTCTTAAGAGGTAATATTTCAAAATAAATCTAGGCCCCTGATTTTTTTAAATATTTGTGATTTTTAAATTAATCCTTAAATCACGGACTAAAGCCGTGGGGTGCCTTCCGCTTTTCAACGGATAAAAGTTGAGCAGAAACTAGTCATGGCAACCAATAAAACCGTGTGAAACAAGTCATAAATGAGCACATTATGTCACGTCACATGCAAATGAAGTATACTTCACGTTGGCACTAAATCCAAATCATGTCCACGCAAATTGAGATGAATTAAATCTATATGTAAAAATAACATGGTAATCAAAAATATATCAATTCCAATGTTGCAAAAATAAAGAAGACTTATCATATCCACCACATAACGCATGCATGTCAAATCTAGAATTTATACCTATTACCTTCTAATATGTGACCATAACAGTTTGATGAAACTAAATGAACGGCCAACAGTCATTTGCGTGTACTCGTAGCAAAGCTCATTTAAAAATTGTTATTACGTATACATTGCACTATCCCGCGGAGAGCCCACACATGTTCAGGGGTGAGCGGCGGCGTGAGCTGCTCTTACTCCTCCTCCCGCCCTCGAAGATCCCTCCGTGTTGCGGCCGTGTCCCGTGTAGAAGTGCGGGCTGGCGGCTGCGCCCTACCGCTAGGGCATGCTGATGCGCCGAGTGAGATCGTGGGAAGGGGAGGAGTCGCGACATCTCCTTCCCGAGTGCGTGAAGGCGCGGAGAGAAAAAGGCGTTTTTTCCTATATAATGAAAAAACGAATTTTTAGGAGGATAGGATCGAGCCCGGCCGCTGCCCAAACCCTCGCCGTCCGCGGCAGGCGGGCTTCATTGGGGGTAGGTGAGTTTGCTTAAGACTTTGCATCAAACTTGCAATCCTCAGCCCTCGAATCAGATGATCTTTCATTTTGTGACCTTTGATTTTGATGGAGGATTTCCATTGTAACTGGTTGGGTGCATCGAAGTTTTGACACCAGGGGGGCATTTGTTTAAAGTGGACCTAAAATAATTTGAGAATGACATTAGTAGAGATTGTGAGCATAACAGTTTGATGAAACTAAATTATGAACGGAACCGTTGCAAAAGCTCATTTAAAATTTGTTATTATGTATACATTGCACACCCTACGGAGAGCACGCATTGCATATGGCATGAGGAGCAAAAGGTGGTCGATTATTGTGCGTAAAAGCGCGAAGAGGTGTTACTGACTTTGAATCCAGTTGACCGTTGCAATTCCACATTACGCATGCACTCGTGCTGGTCTCAACATTACAGGCAGGCAGTATTCATTTTTGCATGGACCTCAAGCACCCTTTCTGACTTTGGAGTTGGGATTCTGGATTATGCTATGCGCCAATGCCTGCCCCAAGCCCTTGCTCCCATCTAACGAATCGAAGTCTACCGGGCATGCCAGCCAGCTGCAGGCTTCAGCTCGCCAGTGTCCCTTTCCGGTTCTTGGTGGTCTACTCTACTGTCCAAAGCCAAAGGTGAGCATCAGGCATGGATCAGGCATGGGCTCGGCTCTGAAAAATGGCTTCCGTGCCGGGCCTCACCCATAGCTGGCTACATGATCGAGCTAACAGTCAACGTACGTATTCACGGGTATGGAATTGCTGGGACGGACGTGTCCAACTCGAGAGCAGAACGGCGAGGGAGCTGGCGCCGTGTTGCACAGCGTGTGAGATTGCATCGCATCAACAAAGTCTGTGCCGGTGCGTGCTGCCATGGTGATGGTGGACCAACGCGTACCGAGCTGATCATAACCGTGGGATAGAGTCGCGCAAGCGCCTCTCTCACTGTACACACAGGCACGCAGCACATACTTTTCTTCTTGGTCCGTCATTTTAGAAAAGAAATACGACCACGTGTTTTCGAAACCAGTGTGTCAATATAATGCTGATTCTGTTGTAATTAACTAGAGTTTGCTTGATCGCCACCCCTAGTTGACACTTATAATGTTGACGCACCATAACAATTGAGGTATATACGACACTTGAACACAAGTACCTGCTTAAGGATATATACCAGAGTTATAGATGTGTTTGCAAACTTTTGCTCATGGAATTTACATGATAATAATGGGCCTTAGACTTCTTTTGATATACGGTCCCCCTAAACTTGGTGTGTCCCGCCTGGGTCCCAATATACATCTACCCTCCCTGTACGCTTCACTACCGCACAACGGCCTCCACTAGCGCCAGACTTTGTACCTGCTTTTCTGGGAAGCGCTCGGTAGAGTCTACCTCTACCGAGAGCAGCTCTCGAGAAGAAAGCTCGGTAGAGATCACTCTACCGAGAGGCCAGCCCCTCGGTAACGTGGGCCCTCGGTAGAGATGGTTTTCCCCTGTAAAATCAAAATCTACCGGCGCCCCATCGACAAGGCGCTCGGTAGAAAATGTTTTAAAGAAGTTTTTAAAAACTTCATCGAAGTGTGTTCGTGGGGTGGCCCTCGGTGAACTACACTCCTTTGGGGGAGAGAGGGGCTCGCTGAAGCTGGCGTCGACGGTGGCAAATGTCGCCGACGCGCGGCTAGGTTTAGCGAGTGGGGAGTCAGCGCTCGGGTGGAGGCTGTACCCGAGCGCCCTCGCTAATAGCGCTCGGTAGAAGCTTCGTTCCCATCGCGATGTTTCACCAAGGGCTGCTATCGCAGCGCAGCCCTCGTAGAGTCTCTACAGCGCTATTAAGCCTTTTCTGAGCGCTTTTTAGCGCTCGGTAGAGAAATGGCGCCTCCAGTGAGTGCCGATGGAATCATGCATTGAAGATAACCCGCATGTGGACCCACTTACCAGGTCCTTCTCCCGTATTTATTCTCTCCGCTGAGGTTCTTCGCATGCATGGTCCCCGGCCACTCCTCGCTGCATCTAGCCCCCACCCGCCGCGTTGAGTCTAGGGTCGCGTGTTGTCGATCCCTAGAGTCGCTTCTGGCCCCTCCTCGCCTCTCGTCCCGACGCCATTGAGCTCCCCCGCGCCACCACCGGCATCCGAACAGCCCCACCACTGTCCAACCCCAGCAACCGACGTGCACCAGCCCTCCCATGCCGCTGGCCACCGGGGTCCCACATCCCTCCTCAACACCGCTTATAGGTCGCAATACCACACCTGGGAGCCTACGGCGGGGCCATGTCGCAGTCAGGCCATGATTTACTGGATTTGCGGCGGCCAGCTCACGACCTAGGTACGATCAGGCACGACACATACGCGGGGCCATGCTCACAGCGAGGTAGCGGTGGGGCAAGGGGGCAAGGACGAGAGTAGTGTGCACGAGGGCGGCGCCAGCTAATTAACGAGCTTAGAAGAAGAAAAAGATAGCATCAAAGTACACTAAATGGTGCAACATCTTAAGTAAGAGTACGTAGATGTGATCTTTTGTAGTTGTAAACAAATATATCAAAATGAAACCATATAGTGTTTTTGAATTTGAAAGAATCCCGTAGTTATCCAGAGGGCAGAAGCAAGCCTGACCGGCCGTGATATGAGTTTGGGATTCCTGCAGTGCTGCAGGCGAGTGGCTTTTGCACTTCACCTGCTCGGTCAAGACAAGTCCAAGCTCCCTCGCTAGCTTTTTCTCTCCCCATCCCATCCCACGCCCAAACCCTACCCCCTTCTCTCCCGCCTCCCTCCCTCCCTCTCCAATGGCACCACAATCAGCGCCCGCCAAGCGCCGCCACTGCCCACCTCCACTAGCCGCACCCTCTCTCCTCCTGACCCTGCACGCTGCTAGACTCTCTCGATACTCGGATAGTCTACCACCGGTCACATCCTCCCCTTTCTCCCCTGTCGCCCCAACCCAACAGCAATCTCTTCCATCCCCACCTTCCCACGCCCTGTTCTGCCAAGTGCCACACGACCTACCTTCCCAGCCAAAGAAATGCCGCCGCAGCCGCGTGACGCCGCCGGCGCTTGCTCGGTTCCTGCAGAGGTCTCCACTGGAACTTGAGCTTCCTGGTGCTGTTTGGTGTGCTTTACCATCTCTTCCCGGCGTAAGTACTTCCTTGCACCTCTGAGAAAAGAAACAAGTACTGCAGAGAATGATGTTCATTAATGACCGATGCGAAGTGGTTTGGTTGTAACGTACTGCCCCAATAATCCATCTGTGCCACGATAGGCAGCCACCTATCCTTGTTTTGTCGGTTTCTATATAGTTCAATTCTTTCTGTCACTTGGATGCTCAAAGAGATATATATGGCTGCGTTGATATTTCACCGTTGTGGTCATGACCTGCCTGTTTTTGTTTTCTCCCACATATGCACTTAATAAAGTTCCATCCTTTTTGTAAATTCAAGCCCCAAAAATAGCTGCAAAGGTATATTTGTCCATTGTCTATTCATCGTGTCCGTGCTCTTCCAAGCCACAGTGTAGAACCTTACATGAAAGTCACCTATTGTGAGAGAATGATTACGCAATGTTTGGTACTGCATAAACAAAAAGGGCTACATAGGGTCAAGTTAATTAGTTACCTGGTATGTATTCATGCATGCCACAAAGTAATAACTTTTATCAAGGAAAACAATGTAGTAATTATGGAGTTGTGCCGGTGCATTTGCTGCTACATGTGTGAATCCGTATATGATTGATGCACCTAAACCCGTATGCAGATATATGTAGGATCTTTTCCATCATGACTACCTGTCTTGTTTCTTTGCTCCTGCCATATGCACTGAATGTTCAATTCTTTGTCAATTTGATGCTCAAAAAACACCCGCATTGATAATTCACCATGTCAATTCATTGTGTCCTGTTCGCTCATGGGAAAGTATTTGTTTTCACTGACATGTGGAGGGGGCCCACTGAAACAAAACTGATCTAAATATTCACTCAAAAGAGTATCTAGTATACCATCACAGCGAACACCTTTACCTCATCAATTGAAACTCGTTGGTATATGCACCTCACCAATATGTCGAGAACGAAAAGAAAATCAAGTTGTCGCGATAATGATTATATATTTAGTAATGCATAAACAATTTTCTATATGGGATCATGTTAGTTACCATGCATGACTTTTGCAAAGTAACAACTTTTCTGCAGAATAAAATGTAACTGTGTAGTCTAGCTGCCAGTGCATTTTTGCTACAACATGTGAATCTGTACCCGATATATAGATGCATACAAAATTGCTAGTATTTTTCTAAAATGACCACCTGTTCTTGTTTTTGTTCACCATATGTGCAAAAGTTCAATTGTTTGTCAATTCGATGCTCAAAAACATAGCTGCATTGGTAATTCACCATTCTGAATTCATTGTTTGTTCTTGAAAGGGAAATTATTTCTTCCACTGATCCAAATATTCTACCCTCAAGAGTAACTAATGTACCATTAGTATCGTAGAACTTACATCAATTAATCTTTGCAGATATATCTGCATCACCTATATGTTGAGGAATAAAAAGAAATGCTGAAGTTTAGCAGTTGCTAATGGTTTTAAGTTTGTACAATATGTTTGGCAACATATAAACAAGGGTATTTACTACCTGGGCATGGGGTCGTATTGGTGGTCTGATATGGGTATGACTGTCAAAGCGTAACAACTTTTTCCTGAAAACTTAAACGCTGTTGGAGTTCTTACTTTAATTTATTTTGTTTTACTTCCAAAGTGAGTTACTGGGTCACAAAACTGGGTGAAAGTCTTCTATGATTGTTTCGCCCTCAGATCTTTGTTGCTGAAACCTTTACAACTCTTATCATCTTCTGGTATCAGCCATCTTCTGTCCGAGGAGCAGCTTTTGGGTCCTCAAATTCGTCATACCCATTCATTTGGACTAGCCTTGAATGTCATATCCATCTGTATGTTTTGCAATGTTCCATAGCCTCAGTGGTGGCGTAAAATGGGCAAAATGCTGGGTATGCACGAATTTCAGTAAATTTATTAATGCTTTCTAACTTAAATGCTCACAACATGTTGCTGTTGCAGTACTACATGGTGTTGAGGTCTATTTACAGTTGTCATACTGCTGACATTTATATGTGGATGGAAATGGATATCACTATTGAGAGGAGAATGACAAGAGGGCTTACTTTGGATATGTGCTCTTTCTGTAGCTGAGATGTATCAAGTTTTGTGGCCTACTTTGTTCGTAGTGGTATGTAGTTTTTGTTTCCTAGAATCAAAAAATCACTTTAATCGTGGTAGCGCTTAAAAGCTGAAGCCATATGTTCATTACTACTGATTCTAACTCTTTGGTGGTTCTAATTTGGTCACATTTAAATCCTACCTCAAATTACTTGTGACTACAATACTTACCTTCCTTTCCTATCAGATGAAGCGACAACTGTGTGGCTGATGAAAAACCAGTCGTCTGGCTTTAGAAAGTTTCTGCCACCATACTGAGATTAGTGTCTTCATGTGAACTACATGGCACATGTTCAATGAAAGCACTTTTGGTCCAGCCAATGTCGAGAGAAGATTTTATGGTAGTCACTTTATTACCTTCTGTTAATTAGATACAGTTCCTTGCTGATGAGCTCTGATATGTCTTTTGCTAGCATGAATCCACTTGTAACAGCATTTTTAATTGTTCATGAGTTTGACAAATCTTTTGATTTATCAGGTGCTTAGTATGATTAACATCATCGGCGCTGCCTGCAGCTTGTGGTCCGCTACATTGGTCCAGAACGGTTTGCCGAACCTGTTCGACATTGCAGAAATCAGTGCTATGAGTGGGACAGCTGAAAATGTTTGTGCAAGCTAAGAGATTCTTTTGTGGAGGCGATGATGATTGAGCTGTCTAAAATCAAAAACGGTATGCATTGAATTCTGGGACAATCTGCTTTATATATCTGCACTACTATTTGCATACGCATTCCATTTGTGTTATCATCTTGCTCACCCGATGAGACAATGTTGTATTATGTTTTGGTCAGGTAGATAGGCGGCAAGTGAGATCATCATGCTTCTGGCTGTCTTTGGAGTACTGCTTACTGCTGGTCGCTGCATGCAACTATCAGTAGATGATTTCAGCATTAATCAGACAAATTTTTGACATGTGGACATAGAGTCTTGAGATGTACTTTTTACTTTTTATAAAGTACAGTTCTGCGCTTTCTGCATTGCCATGCAGTTGGTGCAACCTTATTAATGGAATGATGCTTTCAGGGAGCCTTCGGTGGCTGGTTTATGTTGTATGCTTTTTTGCAGGCTAAAAACCTACTAGTAGCAATTTATAAGTAGACTCCGTGTTGACATCGAGTAACAGATCGATGCTAAATTTGGGATATGTGTCGTCTTTAGAAAATTACCAGAGTACCTGTTGACCGGAATGATTACAGCTTACCAAAATAATCGAACAAGCTAGGCATGAGCCTGAATGCTGAATGTTCTTCAGAGAAGTTAATTGCGAGCCTTTTCAATGTATATGCCATTGAATACTGTAATTCCATACATGCCATAAAATATTGAGCGGTCACACGTGTCCCCTAGCTAGTCTAACCTTGTTTTTGCCCTCCACGCCATTCTATCTCCTTTCTGTTGGAATTTCCCTGACGGTTTTGTACCCTCGACACGTGGGTCTGGCGCAGTCGGCGATGCTTCCAAAAACGCCTACTCTCTCTAACCCCTATCCTCTCTTTGCATCCTGCACCGTATAAGCCTCGCCCTCTTTCAGCAAAGCCTCGGCCTCTCCTCGACAACGCTAAGGCGCTAGCTCCTCGTGCCATTCACCATATGAGAGTATCGCACTTTCTATCCAGTTTTTCAGTCCCGCCATTGCCCAGGCCTGGAACTAAAGAAGGAATAGTCTCTCGTTGATATTCCAACCGACTAAATCCCTTTCTTTGCTCCACTCTTGCCTCAACGGATAGTGAAGCGTCACCTTTGGGTTCCCGCGGGTGGTTCAACCGTGCATTTAGCAGTAATGTACTCTAATCCTCGCTGTTGCCGCAAAACCAGTGACTAGATGTGTTTGTCCCTCTCGCTGTGGATGAACCCGTGACTAGTGCTCCATCATTTAGTACCGTTATAAATACCAACCGGATTGAAAGTTTGCCCTATATGTATCCCTCGACCGCCTCCAACGCCAACATGCTCAATTATTGCCTCGGGCTGCTCATGCGGTGTTCATCGACATGAGGGACGAAAAAGAAGTTCTTGCTCAAGGCAGTGAGCTTCATCTACATATTGTGAAGGTTTGCTACTTCGCCTCTCCAATCTTTCAATGCTAAACGTGTAGATCATTTCATATTCTATTCATAGACATAAATTTGAGGTAGATTCCATGGTGTTTCTTTTTTTGTTTATTATACATCATTTAGTATTTATGTATGTATCTTTTACACATTGTTGACGATCACGAACGCATATTTTTTTACCGCCAACATTCATACTCATATACATTTATTACTAATATATTTCCACTTGTAGTGTTCCAAATGTTATTCTATAGAAAAACATATAAATACGTGTGGAAATCTGACCAAAAAGGCGCCTCCCTAGAAAGCGCATTCCCCGAACACATCAAGCCAAAGGGAGAAATGGACCCAACATGTCAGAACTCGGGCCGAAGCCAAGCCCAGTGCAGGTGCGCAGCAGCACCACCGTGTGTGGCCGCACCCTCGCCAAGGCGGTTCAAGCCCGGGCCTTTGGCGAGGCGGTATATTCAATGCCCCCGGAGGGCGGTGCGGGGTGCGTGGCTCGGTTCAACGCACTCGACGCCGCTGTATGGTCGGGTTTGATGTACTTTTTAGCACTTAGGCCCCTCTACTCCATGTATAAGTACCCTCTCTCTCCCTCCCTCAACACACACCACAAGGAGTCCACACTTCAGCACACACCTCACTCTTCCACCACTACCACATATCATAGCCTTGACATGTTCATACTTGTTCTTCATCGATCATCATATGACTAACATGATTAGAGGTGGGATGATGGTTCGTTGTTCCTTCGGGATTGCTCTTGTCTTAGTCCGTCCCATCCGTAGGGTGGGGATCCCTGGGGGACAAGAGTAGTGGCTCTTCTATGTGGGCATGGTGCCCGGATATTAAGGTACCTCCGAATATGACAAAGATGCCACTGGTCGAGGGGTAGGCGGGTCGGGTCGTGACTGAAACTAGTCCGTCCCCTTGTAATCCCCTACATTCGCATAGCCGTGTAGGAGTTCAGTAAAATGCCTTGGTGGGTACCTGCACTACCCGGTGGGGTCTCCCTATCATCCTAGACCTAACCATTTGTATATCATTGTTGCATATGATCATAACTATATTCATTTGTATGACCATGTGACTACACATTAGGAACTTCTCCATTAGATTATTCATTTATCTTTATTCGTCTTTGATGGATTCCTATGTGTGTGTCATCACCATCCATTAAACCGTATTGCTGCGCTATGCGATTAAGTTGGACGTATAGGCGTATTCATACTCCAATATTCGTGATACCATGCTAGCCTCTCACATACATGCCCTCCTCTTTGGGAGAATAGTAAAATAATGATTACTGAGATACTTCGGGTGAAATGCTACAATGATAGATCCGTGACGCTTAGCGGATGAAATATCAACTATGGCAAAGATCTATCACCGCTAGGTCGACCTAGTGCTATCACCAACATGGTGGTGCCACTCAGTGAATGTCAATGGTGCATTTTGAGCGCCCGATCATTAGACTTCGGGTTCTAAACCTGCTTTTCTAGTGATTGTGCTAAGAAATGCCAACAAGAATTTCTGGTGCCATTGCTTGGGGAGGGCATTGTATTAAGAAATCACTAGCTGGCTATGAATAATGAAATATGCATGCGTGGTAGCCACTTACTCATACATGCTAATCTTTTATGTTTTTCTCTCGTGGATGAAACAGGATAGTGTATGTCGGGTTTCCAATCGCTGACAAACTTCATTGAAGATCCCGAGGCACTCCTAAGGAAGAACAGGTCTCGCTACCTCTTCTTCTTCGCCGGAACCCAGACAGCTGACCCGAGCATTCCTGCACCAACCATACACGCAAGCTATGGCTCAAAAAGTCGCTCCGCGATTTCTCTCCATTCTGTCAGCCAAGCGTGCCCACCGGGCTCCAGCGTCAATGTGGCGAGACAAGAACTTCGAGTTGCGCGCCGGGCTAATCACCATGGTGCTGGCCTGTCCCTTCTACTGAGCGCCTAGCGAGGATGTACACTGCACATCTCCAGCACTTCCTTGAGCTGTCGCGAAACTATTATCATCGAGGGCGGGCGAACCCGACGTTATCAAAGCTCCGTGCTACGTCCCTTTCTCCCTTGTGGGAAAGAGAAACAATGGTTCTACAAGGACAAGGAAGGTACATGCAATATGTGGATCAAGTGTTCCATACTTGGCGTTCTACTGGTTAGAAGTTCTTCCCCATAGAGGCAAAACCAATGCCCTACGAGGAAAGGATCGCCAATTTCCAGCGAGAGTTCAATGGAATCATTCAGGAGGAGTGGGAAAAGGATGCGGGAGATAAATTCAAGCATGCCCGCTGCATGGGATGGAAAATATAGAGTGGTGCTCACAGAACTATAATGGCCTCCCGCGACCATCTCAAAGGGGCACCTAGATGCACGCTGGCTTGTAGCGCATTCCTATCCTCACCATCGTCCGGGCAACATGCGCATTGGCAAGATGAGTAACAGAAGCTAAACGGCGAGGCGACGAGAGCCCACGCCCAAAACACAAAAAGGCATGCATACCGAGAAGGAAGGCGGATATGCTTCTGCCGCAAAAATGGATCTCTGGCGAAAGAAGGGCTGGAAAGAGCGCCTGGCTTGACAACTGAAGCCATGAAGTGCCCGATCCTATACCCGCAGAGACTCACACGCATGGCGATGTAGAGACACGTGAGTGAGGATTGGCCACTCGGGGGATAATTTCCACGAGACCCGTGTAGCGTAGTGTTCATCAACGGCAAAGAGTACCGCCAACATCAACAAGGGAAAAATGGTGCGGTAGGAATGTCCGGTCCGACCACCATTCAAAAGGTAACTTCGAGCTATAACCCCAATTATAGCTCGACGGTACTTCATTTAAGGACACGGTATTGAGGCCAGAAAAGCCAATATTAGCGAAAACCTTGCCAGCAAAGGTGAGGTCAAAATGACAAAATCTTAGAAGGGGTCGGTAGCGGTTGGATGGATTGACCACTACCATGAAAAAGATCAACAAAATTTCAATAAAATGATTGAAGCTCAAATATCCCAACTAGGCTGCTCGTCACCACCATGGTTGGAGAAAGAAGCTTGCAACCTAAAGTTTCTCATGAAAGATTAATGCTGGTGACCACAAGAGGGAGAGGCGAGGTCCACTCGTGAGCCGCCAAATCAACCATGTGGCAAGGAAGCAAATAGAAAGACAACTGAAGAGGTAATGCACGCGAAGCGGAGGAATAAAGTAGAAGTGAGTACGGATTTGGAATACGCATGAGATACTAACATACCTACCATTTTACCACAAGAACATTAAAGCCGGGCGTTGGATGGTGACAATTCACTTTCGGTTCATGGAGATGATCCACAAAGGTACGCGTAAGTGTACCACTCTGGGCGTGCTCCATGTTAGTCATATACCAAAAGTATATCGAGGATATCGTCGAGAATAGCGGCGCTCCCAGCAGCTAAAGTTGTAGAAGTTAGCGAGGAAAAGAATGCGGTGCCGCTATTTTGAATACGCACGCTGAAAAAGAAAAGGATCACGATGTACTACAATCTCGCGCTCAGCCGGGACACGGATATTCAACCATACCCTTATATGCTTGACTTGAGTACCCGATGTGAAATTATCATGCCCAGAGCGGTCTTTAGAAGAAGCAAGCTAAAACATACACAACTAAGTTGGCTACCAAAAAGCGATGCTCATTTGGCGAGACTCATCCATAAGGTATCCCGGCGAAATTGCGAAGACATACGGTAAATATCGGGGGATATTTTGTCGATTGACCCGTGGTGTTGGACATGGAAGTAACCAAAGATACACCACTCATCAGCAGACAACGTTCACGAAACGCGGCCCGAGGCCGAGATTGATGTTGCCAGGGCGAAGAAGTAAACGCTTCAATATCAATGGCCAATGAAAGAAAAAATTTGAATTGCGAGGCCGGATCACCGAGAAGTGTAAATGTGCGATAAAAGAATGCAGGGAGCAAGGAATCAAAAGAAATAAATACAACCCCAAAAAGCGACAACACTCCCAAGGCGGTCAACACAATTAAAAAGTGGGAACAAAAAGAAAAAAGCGGCTCTAAAAAAGAGAAGAAGAAGGGCAAAAGAAAGAAAGCCCCAAAGAGACCCCATGCAAAAGAAAAGGAGGCCAAAACAAAATACCAAATCAAAATTTGCACCTCCTCCTCCAAAGTATATGGATCTCAAAGCAGTGCAATCATAAATTTGTCTCTAGGATGGTCTGCACCATCAAGCGCATAAATGGGGAGAAAGTCAGAGCTCCATGGACTAAAAATAATGAGCCCCTTCGCCCAAAAGGTAAAAGCGGTATCTACCCCGAGAAAAGGTAAAGCTCTGAGAATAAAAATACCCACGGGCCTCGGGATAGCTTGGGGAGGACCCCCGCAGGCTATCATTTGCATTACATATTTATTTTTCAATAATATTTATTTTTGTTAAGCATATTTAAAATTCAACATGGTTACATCTATATATATATATATATATATATATATATATATATATAAATATTTTATTATCAAAAATATACAATAAAATATGTATTAACAAAAAAAAATATATATATATTTTTGAAAATCAAAAATAATTTTTTTAAATAAAATAAATCTTTTATGAAAAAAATAAGAAAAAAAAAATACTTTCCCAAATAAAAATTAAACAAGAAAAAATTTCAAAAAAATAATGTCACTTCTAAAAAAAAAAATCCAAAAAATAGAATAAGTAGCTGCGAATAAATGCTTTTTCAGCCACTTATATACATATGAGCTATGGAAATGTTTAGTTTAATTCCTTATTGAAATGATGAATAATTGCTTTGTCTTATATTTACACATTGCCTGGTTTTAACTTAAATTCCTCTAAGTTTGAGTTTAGTAGCTAAGTTAAATTCACCTTGAAAAACACGATTCATGTGGGTTACACACAAGCAATATCTGGTCTAAGTAGTTTGCTTTGGTTATGATATGGTGAAATAGGCTTTGCTGATGACATTATTCTAAGAATGACTTGATATCGAGGAGATTTCTTTTCAAAGGAAATCAAAGGAGATTAAAAAAAAAGTTCCTCAATGATAAAGCACAATCCTACAAAAACCATATGACAAGATGATATGATCATTCTTGAAAACCTTAATCATATGATACTTTTTTTCATGGTGAGCCTTTGTCCAAAATATTTGTAACCTATGTTGAGATTCTTTTCATATGCCCATGTTCAAAAAACACGTACACCCAGAAATAATCGCCGACTCTCACACTGAGAATCGAACACAACATGGACCTTTCCATCACACACTAAAATATACTCCATTCATTTTTTATCATATATAACCCCTTTAAAAATTCTTGTTGTTAAGAAATGGAGAAATATGGAGCTATACAAAAAAAAGAAAGAAATATGGACAAATGTCCCAACAAGATGAGGAAGTCGCGATTACTGCGTCCAAAATAATAAATAAACAACTAAAAAAGGTTGCCCATACCTCCATTGAAAACAAGAGAGTCATGACTTTGAGGTCTACCAAAATACAAAAATATATCCCACGCTTTACTGCACTTCTTGATCCAAAGCACATATGACTTCTCTCCCTTAGTGAGACGGTCGCTGACAGCTCAGCAACATATGACATGATACAAGTATGCCACTCTTTTTACCTATCGAGAACTCCACAAAAGCTTTAGTAGTTGGTAGGCAAAAACAAAAGGCAAAAATTAAGCCTTTGGTGAGGATCAACCACTTACATACATTGAGCAATCAGTGATCATTCAAAAGGGAACTATTTTCATTTTTCAAAATATTTTCAAAAACTCCTGGATTGATAGTCACCAAAAGAATACAAAAAGATATCACGAGCCACAATGTAGAAGAGAGGAAACACCAATTCCACACAAATATGCCACTCTCCCTCCTATAAATAGATGGCTCTCCTCCCTCCATTGCACACAATTCCACACAACACAAAGGAAGAGCCACAATGTAGAAGAGAGGAAGAAG
>JADLZK010003737.1:0-59885 GCA_015847255.1 Hyparrhenia diplandra
ATCAGGATAATTTCTGCAGTGTATATCTCTTAAAGACGATTCACGCAACAAAAGAGGCCCAGCCATTGGGCCACGTCGCCGCTATTTTCACGGCCGTCAGATCGGGCGGATGGACGGCCAAGATCGGCCCTGTCCCGGTCATTTTGCAAAAAACCCTTGAACTTTAGCAAAATCATTCTTCCGTCCTCTCTATCCCTCTCTATCCCCTTCGCATCCAAAGCAGCGACGGGCGCGAGGCGGCGGCGCCTGCTACAGGCGACCCCCGGCGGCTCCTCTCCCTTCCCTCCTACCCCCTGCACAGGCTGCACAGGCGGACCATCGGGCACGCCGCGGGACCTCCGGCGGTAGTGCGGCGGCGCGGGGTGCCTCTGGCGACAACTTGGGTCCTGGACCCCGGATCTACGTGGGGGTATGGCCCTTCGGTGGCGGCGTGACCAGGACCACCGTTGCCTATTAGCGACCTTGGCGGCCAAAAAGTGGTGGCGCTCGTCTCAGTTCTTCCCTCAACCCAGTACTTTGCTCTGTATTTTTTCTACTTGCTTCTAGCCTCTTCTCTCGAGCAGGACAGCAGGAGCCTCACTTGCTTTGTCATTGCAACCGCTCGATGAACGCACCCAGTTCGATGAAATGTCCATTTAGAACCGGGTGATTGGAAACCAGTGCCAAGTGTGATATGTCTGTCCCATCCGGTGACTTGCTCTTGCTGAACGGAATCTGATTACCGGATAGATTTTTCCCCAAATTGGAGTGTATCAAGATTTGATCTGTGGATAACATGTTGCAGGAAAAAAAAGATGCTGAAAAGAGACTCTTGGCTCATGCCCAACAAGCATTTTGTCTTGCTTTCTGAGAGGTTAATCATTTTCATTTGTTTTGTTCCGTTTAAATTTGAGGGATAGGTCCATATCCTAACACTTGTAATTGCAGCTGTGTGCTACTTCATAACTTTGATTATATAGTTATCTCATGGAGACAAACGCTGGTCAGCGGGCAGGAATTGCGGTCACCTGCGAGCTGGCGCTGCCACCTGATCCCAGTGCGGCAGGTTGACGAGGCAGGGATCTGGCCATCTAGCGACGGCTCCCAGCCCAAAACATTAGTGCGGCCGGCCGCAGATTGCCGGAGCTAACGGTGGGTAAGAAAATACACCTGAACACTGTTTAATAACAACACGGGGCCAAAAAATTTGCATCAGTGTGCCTGAAGCCCTGAATGTCAATAGGACCTTCTGTTCCTTCTCTTTTGGAACAGCTACTATTGAGTATGCTACATATAATTCATAATCTTAATGCCAGGAACATATTTGATCCACACCATATGCGCATTTCCATCCAAGGAAGTGGAATTTATTTGAATCGAGAAAGAGGGCACAGGTAATAAAATTTTATGTCTTTTTTACGCCTGTCACCTATATGTAAGTTTTAATTATGAAAATAATCAGAATATGCTTGATTTTGCAGCATTGACCCAATTCAGATAGATGATCCACTTTGCCCTGCTAACAATGTGGGCATGAATTGTTTTTCGCATTCACCAATTTCTTAAGGTTAGTTATAATTCTTCTTCTTTTGTGTTAAGACATTTAAATATATGGGTACCAAATTGCAGTTTTGAGAACACATACATTTTATGATGTATATGGCAGGCATTTGCTGATGCATTTGCTGTTCTTGAGAATGAGCTCCTTCAGTTCAGTTCAGATTACTAAAAGAAAATAATGCCAAGTATTGATTCTGATGAGCTGTAGCTATAAAAGAGGCAGGATTCCAACACACACAGTACATTTGATGTCAGGGTGGAATGGCCTGTGCTGAGTTCTAGACATTCTGATGGCTATGCAGCTGCTCAGAAGGTAAGCATATATGAACACTATGTTTCAATCTTAATTCTTACTTTCTTATTACTACACATTCACTGTCTATATTCTGACATTAACCAATAAGCATGTAGCCTCAGTCTGGCAAGTTTGATACCTCTGGAATAGACCAAAAAGTAGACCTGCAAGATGGCAATATTCAAATGTGAGCGCATGTGTCTTTGTGTCCATGTAATGGCACAAGATGCTCTTGCTCCTTGATTAAGCATCTTGATGTTCAGATCTCTGACTGAGGTGAATTGGCTTACCCAAGAAGTCAAGAGCATGATGGTGAATTGGCTTACTCAAGAGCAAGGTGGTGCTGCACACAGGATGGATGGCTGTTCTTCCACCTTTCTGAATAAGCCCATTCATGTAATGCTTGGTAAGTGCATACCTCTCGATCAGAACGTGTTCTAAGCAGCACTGGAGATTTGCTCATGTAACGATTTTTCAAGGTTCTAGAATCATTTGGGGTGATGAAAATTGTGAATTCATATGGAGGGGGTAGTGTTCATATGGAAAGGTCAAAGAACTTCTGATCACCTCAGGAAACAAGTATGATATGAAGAGAACGGAGTAGCAACATCAACCATCAGGTAAGTGATATTGACACACGGCTGGTGTAATGGCCTAATGGACTGGACCCTTTAGATTGTCGCACTGAGATCTTCATGGCAAGGATTGGGAGCCACGGGCTAGATATCCTTGACGGAAATGTTTGCTTGCACAGCATAAACCGGGAAGTACAGACGATGATGATGATACTCTATACTGTCATACTGTTGCTTGCACTCTTGCAGCGACATAGCTCATACTTCTGCAACATACGAAATGTGAGTAATTGCACTTCTGAAGCTGCACTGTTTCACTACAAAAAATTGTTGTTTTACTGTTCTGGAACAATTTTACAGGATTAGCAATAACTGAAAACTGGGTATGCGTGGCAGTACCATGAAATCAATCTGTGCAAACATGTGCAAACAATTGCTACCATTGTCAGATAGCGAAAGATAATTAAGTTTTTGAGGCTCCAGAGCATGGGAGGCTGCGCTGGCAACGACAGGAAAATCCAACTGTGGGTTAACGTTTTTTTTTTACAACAAACTGTGGGTTAACGTTGTGTGGCTGCTTTTTAGCCGGCACAGTAATGTTGTGCTCCTCCAAATCATTAGACGAGCACCACATTTTGTTTAATAAAATGTGTGTGGGAGGTAGGTACAGACTACCTGTCTACAATCTGTTCGATAAAATGTGTCACAGGGTACTGTAGACCTAAACGAGGGATCGATTGATCATTTAGACTTTGGACTAGGACTAAGATATACTAAGAAGCTAAAAGTGAGATTGTCTTACTATGCACAAATAATTCTTTTCCGGTATAGCCGTATAGCTTTTTACCGAAGCTAAAGCTTACATGTTATTTTTGTATACAGAGTGGAACTTACCTGTTTCCATCGAAAAAAAGGCCATCTATAATACAACAGCAAATCCACTCGCCATAAGCGGCAACGCCGCGACCTTTTCTAGTATCTCATGTTTTTGCTTACACTATTTTGCTCCAACAATGTCCACAGTGGAGAAATTAATAAAAACTCTCTTCTAGTTGTTTTCCTCTCGGACACCTACCACTGGGGAGCGGTACAGCTTCCTCCGGTACCGCGATGGCGTAAAAAACGCTGCAGCGGGGTACTGGGCAGCTTCCGCTACGTCCCGTGCCGCTTGCGTTTACGGTGAAGCTGGCGAAGGCAGGTGGCGTCCTGGAGGGCAAAGGCGGGGCCGCGCTCGTCCTCCGCCAGTGAGAGAGAGGGAAAAGGTATAGAGAGAGAGTGCGCATGCAGATTTAAAGTGGGATCCACAGTTTTAGTTACTAAAAATATTATAACTCGCAAACTAAAAACTCAAATTAAATTCTGATTACACCATCGAATTTGTTTTAATAAACACTTCAAAACTAGATCTCACTTGGATATATTTAGATAAAATTATAAGTGGACCCTCCGATGATAGTTGATATAGAGTAGGGATATAAAAAGAAGGATGTGCGAGGAGAAATTATCTTGTAAAGGAGAGAATGCTTGATGACTAGAATATATAGAAAAGGTAAATAGAGGAACATGAGTGCGGATAGTCTAAGAGTTTTCAACATGCAGGCGCCTTCGGAAGAGAGACAAAGAATCTTCGACGTGTATGAGTACGCTATGACAAAGGCTTAGCCATCATAAACAGATGCATGAATATGATTAGCAGCCCACCGGCAGTTTGGAGGAACAATCGCTCACCATTCACCACCGGTCTGGAAAATTCTTTGTTATGTCAAAGCTAGCACGAGAGACGAATAATCTCTCCTTGTCCTTTTCATTGTATGCAAATTAAATGAAAATCGATCAGCTGGCAATACAATGGAACGTGCTAGTAGCACCCTGCTCCGGTTAATAGCTGCTAGGACAGACGGCGAATTAAACAAGAACAATCATGGAGTTAGGAGGCACTTGTATACTGCTGCATCGTACTATTTTGCATGCACAGCAGGGAGTACTAGAGATTCTTGGTATGGTTCTTGTCTTGGGTAGCTAGGAGACCAGTTTATTTAATTTTAATTTGGCCTATCGTGCTTTGGCTAATCATTATAGCAGGCAGCGGCTTCTGCGGCTCTCAGTGATTTGCTATATGTTTTATATTTGTTTATTTATTAATTAAATCGTAGTTGCTTACTTCAGGTGAAAGCACCAGGAAGGGTAGGCCAACTTTTAGCTCGTGGTTTTGGAGATAAAAATAGCAAGGTTATCTAGGTTAGGTGCATTTCTTCTCTACCTTGCAGACTTGCAGTGAGGTTTACAAGTCAGACTTTTTCGTCTTCTATATAAATCATTTCTCCTGAACTAATACGTCAAGGCGTAAGTTCAGACGACAGGTGTTGGGAACAAAAACCAAACAGTTATTCTTATCTGTACCTCATTTGTTCCTGCTGGCCAAGAACAAGCCGATATTACAAATAGATCCTGAACTGTATGCGATCGTTTTCGGAAAGCCTTGTTTATACCATAATGAAAGCTTAGTGGCCTGTCAGTTCCTGGAGTGAAGAATGATGTAATACTACCGTGGCCTGAATGAAATATAAAGTAGAGAGCAGATATTTTTCATTGTAGTCGTCAGTTGGCCAATGTGATTCAGACAGGTAGCATTTCAGAAGGCAAGTCAACGTTTGGGAGGGTCCATCAGATTCCTAATGCCCCTCATAGTTGTCGCTGTTAGTGGACGATTAGTCTAAGTCGCCGAAAATGACCTCGTCCCTACCTGCCGCTTCGTGACATCATGGGAGCTACCGAGCTAGCACTAGGGTTTGGGCCACACCAATATAATGTGCAGAAACTTCTGGGAAATTAAAGATTCCACGTTCGTTGTCTGAACTCTGAAGACGCTGCATTCTCAGGCATTTGGGGTCATCAGTCATCCTTGTTTGTTTTTTGATCTCTACTCATCATACATTTTATTTTGACTGAAGAAAAATAGATTGCAGGCTAGCACACTTTCATGAGAAACAGCTGGTTTCAAGAAAAATAGATTGCATTCAGATTAATTCGTCAGTCATCCTTTTTTTTTTTTTTTTTTGGCTTTGTTCATCATAATTCAATGAAGCAAAACAAAACTAAATATAGTGTATGTTCTCTAAAAAATAAATAGTACAGTGCAAAGACTTTGACATGCTGATTTTTCCCCTTTTTAGAGCCAATTATAAATATATATAACCTTGTGTGCGTCTTTGTTTTTGCTACAGGTCAGAGGAGACCCTGACTGAAAAGATTTTCAATTCATCGTCGAATAATAGTGCTAGTACAGTACTAATTTTTTTAATACAATAATGACATTGATGATATATGAGGTGTGGTGGCCTGCGTTTTTTTCTCGGCCGGTAAACCGCGGTAAACCGCGATTTACCGTTAAAACGGTCGGTCCGGTTACGGACCGGCGGTATAAAAGGCAAATTCAAAATTTAAAATTTGAAAAAAATCGTTGAAAAAATTCTGTAAAATAGTTTGTGATTTATAGAAGCCAAGGGTGTAAAAATTTGTCAAATTGGAGTTGGTTTGGTATAAAAATTTCAAATCTAAGTTTGAAAAAAAAAAGAAAAAGAAAAAATACACACCGGCCCATTAAGGCCCATTAAATCATGAAGGTCGAAAAACATACTAAACACACTCAAATTTAAGTAATTTTGACATCATTGGATTCTACAAATCATGAAGTATTTTTTAGAAATTTTTTTAGCATTTTATAAAAAAATTACATTTTGAATTTTGAAAAAACCGTTCAAAGCTGCTCAAACCGCTCGGTAAACCGCTCAAACCGGGCGGTATAAATTCAAACCGCCGGTTTACCAAATTTTACCGTTCGCTTTGCTAAGTTTGAATTCGGTTGAATTCAAATTTCAAACCGTCCGTGGTAAGCAGGCCTGTGGGATACCTATATCACGGGCATCCTAAAACAAGCGACTAATCGCGGCAAAAACAATGGCGGCATTCGGCCTAACTCCGCCTCGGGCAAGCTCACGGGCTGTGGTTCGATCCCCACCTCGCACGAGCTCAAAAGACGGAACCCCACTGTGGGAGATCCGTATTTGAACAACTCTCCGCCTCGCTCGAGCTCTACCACCATGAGCTCTCCAACCCCGCACGAGCACGAGCTCGTCGAGGACCTCTCTTTGCCTCGCATGAGCTAAGCCCCTGTCTCGAGTAAGAAGGAGCTCGAGCTCATTCCGCCCGCACGAGCTCAAGCTCAAGCGGCGACCAGCCCGGCTTCGTCCACCTGTCTTCTCGAGGAAGCCATCGGGTGCAGGGGTTGGCCAACCACTCGCTGCTAACAAGTACTGTAACCATACCGAGCCACGGTGACGGGTTAAAGGTGAGAGATTCACCCGCCATACCCTACAGCGATCAACTGCTCCTCTACAATCAGATCCGTGTACACACGACATAAAACCACCTCATCCAAATACAGCCAGGAGCCCCGAGCTCTGCCACACGCCGTGTGCCCCTTCGCCACGCACGGCTATTAAGTAAAATGGCACATGCACCGAGAAGCAGCAACATCGAGACTGCCCGTGCCACGCCGCGCTTGGCGAGGCCACTGAGCTTGGTCGTGCCCCCGACGCTGCGCGTCAAGGTAGCCGCTCGTCGAACTCTGCAGCTCACTCGCTACCGCCCCAGGAAGGCCAAGCCATGTATGCATACGTACATATACAAGTACGTGCACAAAGACATGCAAAACTAGCAAGCAATGCTAGCAGCAAGCTAGCAGCTCGTCCCCAAGCCCAAGTATACGTATATATACATATATGCATGCATGCACGAACACAGCAAAGCTAGCAGCGAGCTAGCTAGCAACTCGTCTCGAGCGAACGCCCCAGCGGCCATGAAACGAATATATTCTCTACAGTTGCAAAGGACTGGCTCCCCTGTGCTGCCTAACCTTGACCGGCTGGATTCCAGGAGGTTCTGAATTTCTGTTGCAGGTGGTACGAAACAACAGGGAGACGACATGGCCACGGCAGGCGCAACAGTACCAGGAGGACAGCCCAACAGGGCACTCGGAGGACAACCAGCCACGACGCCCGCTGCGTGGTTTCCACGCTGATCAACAGGGACGAAGAAGGACAAACATGCTTATAAACAACGTCATCTCCTTCTTCTATTTTACCTTTTATCTTTATCCTTTGACCACAATAATTGTAACCTGCCTTCACCCTTTCGATTATAAAAGGGCAGGCCGAGTGCAGCTCGAGAGGGGAACAGAGGCACACATACTCTCACCTTCTTCTTCCTCTGCTCGTTCATTCTTCATGAGACTTGGGGCCGGCTTCCCTCTCTCGACCCGCTTGTATCCATCCCGATCACGAGCCTTTGAGCTCGGACATAGTGACTCCGACTGGAGACTGGACTAGGGCACCGATTTGCCCGAACCAAGTATAAACCTTGCGTCTTTGTGTCCCTTGAGCTAGGCCATCGAAGCTCCCACGAGCCATTCGTCGATTTTCTTGTGTCCGTGGTATATCCGCCATATTTCACCCACGGCGGTTGCGCGCCGGGTAGGGGGCGCTCGTGTGGCGGCGATCACCGCTTCAATGGCTTCATCCACTTCCTCGCCCGGCGTCGCGGCCTCGTGGGCTTTGGGGCGCTCACAGCCCCGGCGCCGGTCTCGAGGGCCCCTCGTTGGGAGCTACCTCTCCTCGGCCTGGTCGGGGATGCGGCCCGGCTCCGTGTCGGTTAAGCCCCCATCGCCAACCACTTCCTCCATCGCCAACCACTTCCTCCATCGCCAACCACTTCCTATAGCCCGCGGGCGGGGAGTCGCCGATGGCCGGCGGCCCCACCCGACTGCCGTGCCCTCGGCGGCGAGCTCAAAGTGGAAGGCCGGGGCTCGAGTCGGTCTGGGCGATCGAGCCGAGCTGGCGGTTCCCTCTTAGGAGCGCCCCATGTAAACTACCCCGACGGCCACGTCGAGATGCCCGGCGCCCGCCGGCGAGGGACCTCACGGGCGGCGAGCGGCTGCGGCTCGTACCGGCACCAGCGTCACGCCGGCTGGCGGTCCGATGTCGCCGCGACCTCAACGGCCCCGCAGGAGAGGCCTCGCTAAGGGCATCGCTCCTCCCCTTGGCCCGCTGGCCAAGCCGGATGGTGCTTCTCGGCGAGGCTCGTCCTCCTACCGAGCTCCACGAAGGGCCATTTCTTGAGCTCAACGAGCTCCGCCTCATACTACCTCCTTCACGAACCCGCCGAGGCCGGCGGCGCACCCGTACGCACCCGGCCGCGCTCGCCAGCGGATGGGTCGCGTCTAAAGCACGCCCCTCTTTGCCGGGCTGCTTTCGCTGAGTTCGCTTGGCGCTCGAGGTCACCGCGCTCGAGCTCGAGCTCGCGCTTGGGGGGGCGGCGACAACAGCCCCGGCGGCACGTTTCCGAGGCATAAAGGCACATTTGTGTATATATACATGTGCATGAAGACATACAAGACTAGCATGCAAGGCATCCGTGTCACCATGACGTATTGGTGACTTAGGAGCAAGCAAAGCCATAATTCACACGATATCGCACGTGAGCGGGCGTATCCGATGATCAAATCCACGGCTGATCTCGCCCCGACTCCGGCGCACACTTGGCGGGGCCGCCACTGCGCCGATGTTGCACCACCGAAGTTCGCCCACGGCGAAGCCACCAAGGCCGGCTGGCGTACTCGCGGACGCCATACACCGAGGCGCCCGGTTGGCCCACTACCGGCCTAAGGCCGCCGCTCCGCGCGGCCGCAGCGCGGACGGCGCTCCGGCGAGGCTCGTCCTCTCACCGAGCTCCCACGAGCCGCCGCGGCCGGCTCAACGAGCTCCGGCCGTCACGACCTCGTGGTCGTAGGGCCGCCCGACCTCAAGCCCCGCGCCATGGCGCTTCCGTGCCGCCGCGCTCAAGCGCGGGTCCCTGGCGGCGGCCCGGTCGGGACCGCCCGGCCTCACGCCCCCGCCAGCACGCTAGCGACACCGAACGCCCGTGCGACTTGCCGCGGGGCGGCCGGGCCACGAGTCCTCGCCCGCGCGACTTCGGGTCGGGAGCCCCGCCCAGCTCCCCTGCGGCTGCCGCTCCGGCTCATGAGCTCGGCCCAAGCTCCACGAGCTCGAGCTCGGCCACGAGGAGCTCCTCGCCGCATGCCGAGCCCCCTATCTGCGCCACGAGTTTCGGCGAGCTTGGCCACGAGCTCCACGAGCTCTCCCTCCGAGCTCGGTCTCGAGTTCGACCCACGACTTCCGCGAGCTCCGCCTCGGGCTCGGGCTGCGGCTCCACGAGCTCCCCGCGCGAGCTCGGCTGGCGTGCGTCCATCTCGAGGCAGCCCCGAGCTCCATGGGCTCTCCCTCGAGCTCGGTCTCGAGTTGACCCTGAGCTTCACGAGCTCCGCCTCGAGCTCGGTGCGAGCTCCACGAGCTCCCACCGTGAGCTCACCATTGCGTGCGTCCATCTCGAGCTTGGCCACGAGCTCCACGGGCTCTCCCTCGAGGCTCGGTCGGAGTTCGCCACGAGCTCCTGAGCTCCGCCTTGAGCTCGGCCGCGAGCTCCACGAGGCTCCCGCCTCGAGCTCCTCCCACGAACTTCACGAGCTTCCACCGCCCGCCGTGAGCTCCGCGAGGTTACCGCCTCCCCATTCTGTTCTCGAGGCACATCGGCTCCACGTCGCGCCGCCGTGGACATGGTCGCCAAGGAAACCAAGCGCCACGTGGGCAAGACGCGCCCAAAGGCTCTTGGCGTCCGCCGAAGGCACGAGGCCGGGGGACGGCGCGAGGGGCACGCCAACACTTGATGCCCCGCCGACCGGTCCAAGACTACTCGTCGAGGCCATGGCCGAGTCGCGGCGTCCAGGATCGCTCTTCAAGGCCATCGACCCGCGGCGTCGCTTGGCGCCGTCGAGCCCGTAGCGCGGTGCCCCGTCACCTCTCGAAGCCTACCGACTCGGCGCCATGCGCACAATGTCAGCGCGCCGCCAGGGCGCCCATGCGGACGCGCCATCTCACGAGACAGCATCGCGGCCCGGTAGCCGATTCGGCGAGACCCGTCCGCATCACTCCGGATTTCTTGGGCTCCGGCAATTTACACGCAGCTTCATTACAACCTCAAGTCGTCACGGCCGTTCCTTGACGGTTCTCTCCCTCGCCGCCGCTCTTCCACCTTTGCCTCATCGTCCCTAACGCGTCGCGCTTGTCGCCTCACCGACAAGCCACGGGAAGCCCGGCAAGTGACCTCGACTTATTTGTGTCATCGTCAAGGCGACTTACCCTCGAGGGCGAGAGCGACCGCGACATCGGGCACCTCGCGCCCGGCGCGTGACCGCGACGCCCGTATGCGTATTGTGCGCCCGTAGGCCTCTGCTCGA
This sequence comes from Hyparrhenia diplandra, assembly GCA_015847255.1. NCBI lineage: Eukaryota > Viridiplantae > Streptophyta > Magnoliopsida > Poales > Poaceae > Hyparrhenia > Hyparrhenia diplandra. The sequence continues at coordinate 10,760 of JADLZK010003737.1, forward strand.
CCACGTCGAAAGGGCGAACCGTTCGGCGCCAAAACTCCGCCACAAGCTCCTCCGCCCGAGCTTCATCGACGAGCTCCTCCACCAAGCTCGCCGACGACCTCCACCGTCGAACTTCACCATCGAGCAACGTAGGGCTCTGCCGGCGAGCTGGCCGCAAAGCTTCATCAAGCGTCGTCCCGAACTTCGCCGCCGCAGCGCTGACCCGCCATACGCTCGACCTCGACCACTTTCGTGTGTCGGCTACTCGCGACGCACAAGATCAAGGAGGCCGACAATCGATTCCTCGTCGATGCGATCGAGCGACACGTCTCTTTTACCCTTTCGTACTTTATAATTTCTAAGCGGGCTTCCCTTGCTCGGGGGCTACGAGAGGGCGGGGTGTACACCCGCTTTTTTACCTTTTCGGCAAAAAGTCACACCAACTTCCGATCCGTTCGGACCATCTTTTTACTTTTCTTTTCACTCATGCGGAATATCGTTCGACCGAGCTCGGGGTTATTGTTTTAAGGCACGGCGCGTCCTATCGACCTCCCACGCCCCGCGGCTAGCGGGAATGGCCCGCCAATCACTCCTTTGAAACACGACCCGAACTTGGAAAACCCGATAAAACGCATAAAGAAAGAAAGAAAGTAAAACGCGCACCTACGACTTAAACGACTTAAAAGTTGGTTAAAGTTTACCCGGCCGGGGACTTCGTCCTTTATGACCCAAAAGGTGCGCCTCGACCTACACCCACTTCCTTGATTGTGCAGTGCGTCATAAGCAATCAGCGTGCGCCATCGGCGACCTCATCGACGATCGACCTCTTTCGCCGTGCGAACTCCTTTCGATGCGAACCTCCCGACTCGCAAGCGCAGCGACAGGCGGAATGACGGAGGCCACACACATAGCTTGTCGGAGTAGCGAACTACACGATAAGTCAAAACTATGTAAAGCCCCGCGAGCTGCTGCGCTCCGTCGCGAGGCGGACACGATCGCGTCCATGGTTCGAAGGCCGACCCACCGGGGTTCGGCGGCCGCCGTGGGACGACTGAGTGAGGACACGTCGACGAGCGCCCGGCGGCCCATGCGTGTGCCACGAAGCACGCTGGAGCTCAACGACCTGTGCTCGAGTCACCGGTTGCATCGAACCGACCTTTGATTTCCTCTTCGATGAGGAGGCGACGAGCCCTCGACGATCTCCATAGATCTCGAGAATTATAGAGGTTGAGGCACCTTTGGAACATGAGGTCGATCCACTAGGCGATCGGACGAGCGAAGTGACGAGCTCGGGCCTCACTTGAGCTACCCGCTAGTAACTCACCGAGCACCTCATCTCGGCCACCGAGGTAAGACGAGGCACGAGCTCACCCCACCTCTCCGCGAGAGCGAATGGGGAGGCAACGAAAAAGCGACTCAAGCGAGTCAAGATGAGCGCCGCCTATCAACTCAAAATACAAGCCTCTGAGGGTGTAACACTCTCACCCTCGGGGGCTACACCGGTGGGTGCGCCGGCGCACCTTCCGAACGTAAACAAATCTAACGGCGATCATGACGACCTCGACCCGGCCTTAAGCGCCACGAGGGAGAATCCACCTCCCAAGCGCTCGAGGGCCATCGGGCTCGAGCTCACCCTCTCCACGGGCAACGGTGGGGGAAGCGAGCGAAAACGCGAACCAATTAAAGCCTCCGAGAAGAACCGTTCCCACCGGAGCCTCGGGGGGCTACACTCGCGGTGCGCTCGGCGCACCCCCGCGGACAAGGTCAACCCCGAGCACGGCCCTTATCTCCACCACGATCTCGAGGTCATCGCAAAACATCTGGAGGAGACTCCATCTCCCCCAGACGCTCGGGGGCTACTGTGGGATACCTATATCACGGGCATCCTAAACAAGCGACTAATCGCGGCAAAAACAATGACGACATTCGGCTAACTCCGCCTCGGGCAAGCTCACGGTACGTGGTTCGATCCCCACCTCGCCGAAGCTCAAAAAGACGGAACCCCACGTGGGAGATCCGTATTTGAACAACTCTCCGCCCGCTCGAGCTCTACCACCATGAGCTCTCCAACCCCCGTCACGAGCACGAGCTCGGTCGAGGGGACCTCTCTTTGCCTCGCATGAGCTCGCCCCTGTCTCGAGTAAGAAGGAGCTCGAGCTCATTCCGCCCTGCACGGAGCTCAAGCTCAAGCGGCGACCCGGCGGCTCGTCCACTGTCTTCTCGAGGAAGCCATCGGGTGCAGGGTTGGCCAACCACTCGCCTAACAAATACCGTAACCATACCCGACCCACAGTGACGGGTTAAAGGTGAGATTCACCCGCCATACCCTACGACGATCCAATCTGCTCCTCTACAATCAATCCGTGTACACACGACATAAAACCACCTCATCCAAATACGGCCGGGAGCCCCGAGCTGCGCCACACGCCGTGTGCCCCTTCGCCACGCCGCGGCTATTAAGTAAAATGGCACATGCAGAAGCGGCAACATCGAGATTTGCCGTGCCCACGCCGCGCTTGGCGAGGCCAGCTTGGTCGTGCCCCGGCGGCTGCAGCGTCAAGGTAGCCCCTTCGTCGAACTCTGCGGCTCACTCGCTACCGCCCGGGAAGGCCAAGCCATGTATGCATACGTACATATACAAATACGTGCACAAAAGACATGCAAAACTAGCAAGCAATGCTAGCAAACAAGCTAGCGACTCGTCCCCAAGCCCAAGTATACGTATATATACATATATGCATGCATGCACGAACACAGCAAAGCTAGCGGCGAGCTAGCTAGCAACTTCGTCTCAGCGAGCGCCCCAGCGGCCATGAAACGAATATATTCTCTACTGATTTGCAAAAGGACTGGCTCCTGTCTTTGCCTAACCTTGGACCATTTGGATTCGGGGAGGTTACGAATTTACATTGCGAGGTGGTACGAAACAACGAGGAGGCGACATGGCCACGGCGGGCCGCCGCCGATACGGGAGGACAGCCCAACGGGGCACTCGGAGGACAACCGACCCACGGACGCCATTGCGTGGTTTCACGCCGATCAACGAGGGGCGAAGAAGGACAAACATGCTTATAAACAACGTCATCTCCTTCTTCTATTTTACCTTTTATCTTTATCCTTTGACCACAATAATTGTAACTTTTTGCCTTCACCCTTTCGATTATAAAAGGCGGGGCCGGGGGTGCGCTCGGAGGGGGAACAGAGGCACACATACTCTCACCTTCTTCTTCCTCGCTTTCGTTCATTCTTCATGAGACTTGGGAGCCGGCTTCCCTCTCTCGACCCGCTTGTATCCATCCCGATCACGAGCCTTTGAGCTCGGACATAGTGACTCCGGAGGCGGACTAGGGCACCCGATTTGCGAACCAAGTATAAACCTTGCGTCTTTGTGTCCCTTGAGCTAGGCCATGAGAAGCTCCACACGAGCCATTCGATCGATTTTATCGTGTCCGTGGTATATCCGCCATATTTCACCACGACACGGCCGGTTTACCGGTAACGGACCGGTTTATCGAAACGGAGGCCGGGCGGTTTCATATGACCGGTCGGTAAAAAAAACACAGGTGGTGGCGAGCAACTTGAAGGTCAGTCTCTGATGGATACACCAAGGCAGCATCGGAGCATGCGATGTGTCGAGCTGCCGTAGAATCTGGGCCCACGGTATCAGGGGGTGGAGGTCCAGTGGTGCCACCTGGATGGTGCATGGGCCAAGCAAAGAAAGCTCACCAAATTTGTTTATTTTATTTTTTGATGACCACAATTCGTGTGTGGTCTATAAACTAGACTTGACCATGTTTTTATTTGGATTCATGTTGCATGCAATGGTGTGGTTGAAACTTATGAACAAGGACCGCATGGCGTACAGTAGATGCAACGCAACAGCCAACAGGTGGAAATGGTCATGGTGTTAATGTATGTCGTCAGGTTACCAAGACGCCAAAAAACCCTGAAAGAATGAGCCAAAAACGATCCATTGTTTGGTGGCTAAACCATTGGGAAGCTGTAACTAGTAGGAGTATATGCAGCGCACGCAGTTTGGTTGGAGCGCCTACCGATTCAGAAGCTCATTCAGAAATGGGGCCGGCCATCATGTTTCGTCCGTTAGTCCAGCACTGATGATGACAATGAATACTACGTCACGGGTCACGGCGACAGCGATTGCGACCGGCGGGAGGGAGATGAATGCGCCCACCGTTGCAATAGCAGAGCATTGTAGCGGTCCCATCCCAGAGCGCCACCGCACGGCCGGACCCGCCGCCGCGTAGGGCGTAGGCTCCGGCAAGGGACAAATCAGAGCCCACGCGCAGACCGCGTGGGTGAGAAAGCTCTGTGCCGTGTTCTCCGCGGTTCCTTGTGCTTCCTTCCCGGCAGCTCACTCGCGTGGAGTAGAGTGACTGTGACAGGCACAATGGGAGTGAGAATGTGAAGAACCGACTGACGTCTCTCCGATCCCTTTCCTCTTGCCTCTTGGGTTCAAGAAAGGAAAGGAGCTAAGGACATTTCACTTTGCTTGTTGTGGAGGGATTAATTAAGGCCGGCGGCGGCCTTATCATGTGAGATTGAGACACAAAGTACAATTATTGGTTGGTGATCTTGATTACAATCGCTCGAGAAGCTTCTGAATTCTGATGACCACTCAAGGTAGCTACTCCCATTGCAGGTCAAAATGATGCAATTCTAGATTTCAAAAATTCTATTTATTAAGTGTACTACTAGTTCTTACTATGAGTATATCGAGATCAAGCTTTTAGAAAAGAGAATATATTCATGTCCTAGCCTCTGCATCAACTGATGTATTTAGCTAATTCTTATTACACAACACTGCTAATTCTTATTACACAACACTTTTAACTCACGCAGGACTCACACACGCCCTCCGGCTACCTGTTACAACACCTTTGCACGCCGAAAACAGTCAACTCATGCATGTCATGTCCGATAACTCAATTGCTGACCGTAACCTCACACGTCGGTCTCTCGCCAATTTCGTGCACGCCTCTCACGCTGGCTCCTCACCAAATTCGTGGTCCATCGCCAGCGGATGCGAGATCGTCGAATTGTCACGCCAACGTTTTCATACGGCAACCTTCCCGTCGTTAACACCACAATCTTGAGTCCTCAACTAGGCATCTAGCCGTGCTACAACGCTCGTCAGCGGCAAGTTGACCCGAGCACAATCTTTCAAAACGGCGCCTTCTAGGAGGAAAATGGCGCCATCGTCGTCTCCAGCGCGTGCACCGCATTGACCATAGTTTATCCCTGCGACCCACGCCTGTTCCACCAAGCCACGTGCCGTCGGCGCCCGACAACAACCGTGTTCATCGAGCAACTCTGACCCGCCCCCGACAAAGGCACCTCGGCCGCCGCGGTAGCGGCGTCACGCATAACTCCCACCCGATTCATAGCACATGTCTAGGCTCGGCGTGGGTCGGCCAGGCGTCGTGTGTTGCCAATCTGGTTGTGGAGATCCCGCCGTTGCCGGCAATGCCGCTCGCAGAGGACCGAGGCTCCCCTCAAGACACCGTCGTCGTTGGCGCCCGATCCCGACCCGAATCGCCGGAAGGCGCGACACACCGTCCATTGGACTCCTTGGTCGCAAACCCGACAACGGTCTCACACCTATGAGCGCCTCGCCCGGCGGCATCATGCGGGCTCCATTGCACGGGGATTACAGATCGGGGTGGGGGTCCCGCTGGATCCACCCGCTCCTAGACCCTGGATTCGTGCCGGCGGTCGCCGCCAATAGCACCTTTCGCTTCCAACCTCCGTGTCGATGCACCCGCATCCACCGGCCCGACCCCGGATCCGACCAATGTTTGGATCGGACCACGAAGTCGACGGATGAGGTCACCGGGTTGCTTTATTGGTCACAGGAGACAAAAACTAGTGAGGGGAGGAGGCGCACTTCTCCACACGAGCCCCGGCCGCGAATCCCCACCGCCCGCCCGTCCTTAGGGTCCGCGTGGCTACCGGCGACCCACTCAAGCGGCGACAAGGCGAGAAAAAGGGGTATGTGTGGCGAGGGCAGGTTCGCCACCCGTGTCGCCTTGGGCGAGAGCAACACGGGGTTGTGCCTACAAAAGATAAGCAACCTATGTACCATTTTTTTTTTTGAAAGGAAGGTACGTAACATTTCGTTTGCACTTGTACATTTTGGGTTCTTTTTTTATTGTGCCATTGTTTGGTTATAGGTAGATTTCTTTTTATAAAATGTCCTTTGGTTTTGATTACACAAGTTAGTTGTGTGTACCACACTCTATTCAGGAGCTTGAAATATAGCAACTCACTTTCGTTTCACAAGAAAAGAAAGGAAAAAGGAAAAAAATAAGAGAAAGTAAGGAAAAGGGACAAGGGAGTGAAAGAAAAAAAAGAACAGAGAAATAAAGAAGACGAGAGACGACCACCAAGGCACCCACCGTACCAGTCAGTCTCAGTGTGGTGGGAGGCCGTTTTTATAGGGGGACCTTAAAACCTACGGGGAATCGAGTGCGGTACTCCGCGACGATTCTACCAGGACGGTTTGGAATTTCATCTTTGAATTCCGCCGGCGAGCGGTAAAATCCATGGCGGTTTCCGGTTTACGGTTTGAGCGTTTTCTGAGGGGTTTTGGCGTTTGAGCGGTTTTTTCAAAATTCAAAATGTAATTTTTTTATAAAATGCTAAAAAATTCCTAAAAATACTTCATGATTTGTAGAATCCAATGATGTCAAAATTACTTAAATTTGAGTGTGTTTAGTATGTTTTTCGACCTTCATGATTTAATGGGCCTTAATGGGCGGCTGTGTATTTTTTTTTTTTTTTTTTTCAAACTTAGATTTGAAATTTTTATACCAAACCAACTCCAATTTGACAAATTTTTATACCATTGGCTTCTATAAATCATGAACTATTTTACAGAATTTTTTCAACGATTTTTTTTCAAATTTTAAATTTTGAATTTGTCTTCTTTTATACCGGCGGTCCGTGCCGGACCGGCCGGTATAAACGGTAACCGCGGTTTACCGTCCGGTATAAAAACGCAGGTGGGAGGGGCCGAGGGAGTAGTGCGTACTCCTACGTGACGTCGCATTCATCTCTGTCCGTCTGGAGAATTCCATGGCATCCCACGCACTCTGATTCTGATTTGGTCCCTCTCCTTTTGATCGATCCCTGTCTAGAAGAAGAAGAACGTCACTGCTCTGCGATGCAGACATGCATGGAGTAGTATATGTGTGCATATAGATCTTGCTAGCTCCGGCGGTACAAATTGAAGAGGAGAGATGGAGAGCGAGCACGGTTATGCTTGCATGCATCATTCCCTTTTCTTCTGCGGGCCTTTGTTTTCTGAAAAAGCAGCACAGCACAGCACATGCGTGTAAATCAAACTGGATCTGTGTCTGTCCTCACTAATATCGTCCATCATATCGTCGGCATTATTTCAGCTCGGTCGTCGGGCGTACGTGTTTTTTCCTCCTTTTTTGATTTGATGGATTATTACGTGCAGGGAACACGTACGTACTGATCGATATATCGGTGGAGCAACACACACACTAGGGAATTGGAGCACGTTTAATTTCCTACATGTACAGGATGGGAGCTGGCCGGGGCAGGTTAGGCTGACGTGCTGGCCTAACAACGATCAAGTACACTTCTCTTATTTGCGGTAGGGGCACGTGGCGGTACAAGGTACACTGCTGGAGGTCACACGCACTCGACCGGCTACCCAATTTGCCGTGACGTGGCGAGTAGGATGCATGTGAAAGGCCCCACCGCCTGCCTGGTTGGACCCGGCCTGCGCGCGGGCTCTCTAGGTTGTGACACATTAGCATAACAATCTGTTACGTAACTCGTAATAACAAATTACAGAGCGAGAAGCAACGAAACAGCTAGCTAGCTTGTGTTAATAAACGTGTCAACACTGTGCAGCCAATTAAGCACTAGTTAGCTGTAGCTTGCCGACTAGGAATCGTGTTAATTTCGCACGCTGCCCATTAGATAGTCTACCTAGTCGTCCCGGTCCCCTGACCACGATGATGTCGATCGATGTGTCTCTAGCTCTTGTTGTTTGCTAGTACGTACACTGAACACCACCGTGCGTGCGTGTGTCGACTCAAGTTGGGAAACCTGTTTCGCTTTGCTTTCCTCCGTCCTCTGCACATGCATGCCTCATTTCTGATTTGCCTGCCTTCCGGCCACCAGTTTCGATGCCCAAACCAACTCGGTTTTCCCCTCACGTACACCAGAGATTACGCGTCACGACTCACCCTGCCAGCAGCCAGCAGCCATTGCTTTTAACACGTGAGCACCACAGCTCACGGTCACACGGACGGGTGGTGCACAGTAACAAACATCATCATCGTAGTAACGGCGACAAGTTGGCAGCTAGCACACCAGACACCTGCCACTGCCAGCCAGCAATTATTGGTGGGCCCGTCCGGCCCCACCTCCTCCTAATTATAGGTAGGGTGGCTTGATTGAACGGAACGGGTCCAGGCGGTAGGAAGGAAGGGTCCACTGGCCACGCCGAACCACGGGTAGAAGCCAACGGTGGGCAGCGAGTGCGAGGAGATGGAATATCTCGACCTCCGGACGGCGATTCCCAACCATTCACGGCATATAAAACAAGAGCCAACCGGAGAGCCGAGAGAAGAGGTCTCGAGACACCGCACCAGCCGCTACACCCATCGCAACAACTCCACTCTTGCATCTCCACCGCCTGCCTCTCATCATCGCCGCCGTGCCTACGTCCACCGTCCGTACGCTGCAGCACCGATTCCTGCCTGCCACGGTCTTCTTCGGTGCCTCTCTTCTTCGGTGTCATCGGCAAACCAAGCCAAGCCATCTCCTCCACCCCCGGCTGCAGTCTTCTGCCCTCTTCGGATCTCGTAGGTATGTTCTATTCTTCATCCTCGATTTTTTTCCTTTTTTGAATTTTAATAAGTCGACTTGACTCGATCCATGCTCTATGCGTGCGTACTTTTGTTTAGATTCGTAGAAACTGTTTGAATTTTGACTCGTAGCAACCGTTTGAATTTTGCTAAGTCGGCTTGACTCAGATCCATGCTTCACGTTTGTTTAGATTCATACACAAATAAAAAGATTGACTATTTGATTTAGAGGAGGAGAACAAGTAGTTATTGTTTATGAGATGTTTACCGTTTATCACCACACTGTACTTATTTGTTTACGACTGCGTTTAATTTCTTCATTGTTCATGCTCTGAACACGATGTATTAAATATAAATAGCTTTTGAGAAATTGAATTCGATCGATGATGCAGCGGTACTAGATGGATAGATAGTCTTTACATTAGATAAAATTAGCAATGGGATGCCATGCCATGATTTTTGCATGTCACTATTTTTGTTGTCTGTTCTCAAATGTTCTCATCTTGTGGGATCGGAGTGAGGATTTTAGATCACAAACCATTTAGCCCACATCCGTTTTCTAGTCTCTGAAGTATTTTTTAGCACTATTAGTCAACTGTATCATCCAAATCTGATTTAAGAGGCGAAAAGATTTCGCTTTCCTAGCTACTAGGATTTTAGATCAGAAACCATTTAGCGTTTTCTAGTCTCTGCAGTATTTTTTAGCACTATTATCATCCAAATCTGATTTAAGAGGCGAAAAGATTTCGCTTTCCTAGCTACTAGCTAGTTCTGTTCAAATGATCATATTAGACATTTTTTTATCCTTAGCTGAACTAACTTGTGCATGCATGTCGGTGTTAATTTGTGCATGTATGTCGGTGTAAAAATATTTGTTCATTTGTTTCCAATTTATAACAGTGCTCGATTTTCTTATTACTAACAATTTTATATATAGTTTGGTGAGCTTATGGCTGATTTTTTTTTTTTTTTCACCTTTTGACAGTACTGGGTTTTCAACAAGGAGGAGGAAACACCTTAGGGAATGCAGAAAGATGTGCTTGCATGTTGAAGAGCTACCTTGTGAGGGACTTGGCAGGGTAGCACACCATATTGATTCTTTCCCAGCTCTTGATGACCTTGAAGCTCAACAGTACACACATCTTCAGCTCCTTGTGCTTACGCACAATGGGGTTCGACGTGGCAGCTCAACCATCTTCTTAGATCACCATCTTGGGGAGACGGTTGAAGTCTTCACACTCTTGGCCTCTTTGCTGGTTCGTTTTCAATCAAGGATAAAGTAAGTGTCCTCTGTGTGCATAGCATATAGCGGCATGATGGCGGAACCTAAAAGGAATGTTCTCATGCAAAAGTATGAGATGGGGAAATTTCTTGGTCAAGGGACCTTTGCCAAGGTTTACCATGCTCGCAACACCAAGACTTGAGAAAAAAGTGTCGCAATCAAGGTGATTGACAAGGAGAAGGTTATGAAAGTTGGGCTCATTGACCAAATCAAAGAGAAATTTCTGTGATGAAGCTTGTCAAACATCCAAATATTGTACAACTATATGAGGTCATGGCTACCAAAACCAAAATATACTTTGTGTTGGAGCATGTTAAAGGTGGAGAGCTCTTCAATAAAGTGAAGCGGAAGGCTCAAGGAAGATGCAGCGAGGAGATACTTCAAAGAATTGATTTGTGCAAAGTGGACTTACGCCATAGTAGGGGTGTCTATCATCGAGATTTGAAGCCGAAAAATCTTTTGCTTGATGAGAATAGCAACCTGAAGGTATCGATTTTTGGTCTAAGTGCACTTGCTGAATGCAAAAGACAAGATGGCCTACTCCACACGACTGTGGCACACCCGCTTATGTTGCTCCGGAGGTGATTAATAGAAAGGGTTATGATGGTGCGAAGGCCGACATATGGTCCTGTGGGGTCATCCTCTTTGTGCTACGGGCTGGGTTACCTTCCATTCCATGACAACAACTTGATGGACATGTATAAGAAGATTGGGAAAGCGGAGTTCAAATGCCCGAGTTGGTTTTCTACTGATGTTCGAAGGCTTTTGCTAAGGATTCTTGATCCTAACCCTAGTACAAGGATCTCAATGGAAAAAATCATGGAGAATCCATGGTTCGGGAAGGGTTTAGATGCAAAGCTACTTTCGGTATAATTTCTGAGACTAAGAATGCCTCTCAAGTCAACAAGAATGCAGATTTTGATTCATTGAGCGCCAACATAACAACAGAGAGCAATCAACAAGAAGAAAATAAGGCTATCAACATGAATGCATTTGATATAATATCTCTATCACCTGGTTTGGACCTCTCGGGTTTATTTGAAGAATGCGAAAAGCAGATAGAATCCAAATTCACATCTAACAACACATGCTCGACCATCATATCGAAGATTGAAGATATTGCAAAAAGAATTTGCGACTAAAGTTCACAAAAAGGAAGGTGGTTTGTTAAAGATGGAAGCTTCAAAACCCGGAAGAAAAGGAGTGATGGGTATCGATGCTGAAATATTTGAGGTTAGCCCAAACTTTCATCTTGTGGAGATAAAGAAGACGAATGGCGACACTCTAGAATATCAAAAGATTATGAACCAAGAAATGAGACCTGCACTTAAGGACATAGTATGGGCTTGGCAAGGTGAGCAATCGAAGCAGAAAACAACAACAGTCGTGTTAAACCTATGAGTTTTTTGACTATTTTTTAATCTTTTATGTATTTGTGTAGTTATCACTCTTTTTATTTTTATTTATGTTTTTCATTTGTATTACCAATATAAACTTGTCTTACCGTGTAAGGACAAATTTTCTTTGAAGCCATCTTTATGCTATTATAAGAGTTTGTGTTAGACTTGATCTTCTCTAAAATTAAATTCCGCTTTTTTTTTCTTCAATATTATAACGAATTGTTATAAATGTTATCTTGTATGCACCTAAAAATATGGTTTAGCTGAATGGTAGAGGTAAGTTACTCTTTCAAAGGTTAAATAAAAGTTATTTTTTGAAAAAAATATGGAACGGATTGTGGGGAGGCTTAGCTTCCTAAAACTGTTTGTTCTCTATGATTGCAGGCGCTGTTGCTTTTATATATAGCGGAGTAGAGATGATGACAAAGTGCAGACGTTGAGTAGTAGGTTTCAGTAGCTCACTCCAAGTTATGGATATTCTTGTAACAAATAGACTTTGTTTGGTGAACTAATGGGCCTATTGTACTGATCATGCAGGGAACGTTTGTCCTTTAGCTGATACCTAGGCATTTGATATAATTAGTGTCAATTATCCCAAGTTAAATTCTTTCGGATAGGTAGAAACTTATAGATGTTGGATGGTGGCAACTTAAATGAAAATCAAGATAGGACTATGATATCTGTTCGACCACTCATGATTTGGGTCCGTGTACATCCGGTTTTCTAAAAATATTTTAGTTGAGTTTCAGATGCAAAGATGGTGCAGCTTTAGTGAAAGTAGCAGTAACAGGATTGTGGAATCCACCGTTTTCCTTTTCACTCCGTGATGTCAAATGAAAGCATCATCAGTCAGACTTTAGAGTGATGTCTATTGCATTTGCATGCATCCCAACGCTGGGATTTTGGAGATGTTTGGCTTTCTGAAACTGTTTGTTCTCTATGATTTATAGCGGAGTAGAGATGACGAGAGACCATGCAGGCGTTGAGTAGTAGGTTCCAGACGTTAAGTAGTAGGTTCCAGAAACTCACTCCCAAGTTATGGATATGCTTGTAGGCTTTGTTTGGTGAACTAATGGCCTTGTTAAATAAAAGTTTTTTTTTAAAAAAATGGAACCGACGGTAGGATTATGGGGAGGCTTAGCTTCCTAAAATTGTTTGTTCTATATGATTTATAGCTGAGTATAGACGACGCATAGGCTTTGTTTGGTGAACTACTGGCCTATTGTACTGATCATGCAGTGAATGTTTGTCCTTCAGCTGATGGCTAGGCATGTGACATAATTCATTAGTGTCAATTATCCCAAGCTAAATTCTTTCGGTTCAATTGAAGGATGAGTATAAACTTCTAGATATTGGAGTTTCAGATAGAAAGAGGGTGGCAACTTAAATAAACATGAACATAGGACTATTCTAGCTGTTCGACCACTCATGACTCGGGTTCGTGGACATCCAGTTTTCTTAAGTGAAGGTAGCAGTAACAAAACATTATGTTAAATGGAAACATTATCAATTTTCAGACTTTAGAGTGATGTCTATTGCATTTGCATGCATCTTCCGAGACGAGTTTGATATAAAATCCATGTATTCTGAACTGTTCGTACAATTTTGGTATAAAATCCATGTGTTGGAAAGAGGCCTGGGAAATGGAATGGAATAAGGGCACTCACAATGCTAGAAGCTATTATGATTTCTATTGTCTTGAATATTGTGTTAAGAAACTATCTTTCACAATGCAATTCTCTATCATGATGTTAAATGTCCCACTTGTCACGCTCACAAATTGTCTAGGTTAGCGTGAAAAATTGGTTTCTTAGTTAGACTTGGTTTTTTGTGTTTTTTTTTTTCTCTCTTCAATCTTCCGCCACATCCGCAAAAAACAATAAATAGAGGGGTAATAAATTAGGATAGAAACTATGATAGAGTTTGCATTGTGAGTGGTCTAAACCAGCGGATGATTGATTGCAGTCTCTATAGCTATATAGCTTTTAGTTTCAGCTGCAGAGGTGCATTGCATGCACATCAGTTTAAAGTGATGCTCTTTAAGCAGTGGATGAAGGGTGGAGCGGGCCGGCAGATCAGCGGCCTACCTTATCGTGCTTGGCGTGGCTGTCGCTGAAAAATTATCGAGACAGCCAACCAAGTGGAGCCATGGAAATTGCTGGCAACACAGGCAGGGCCGCATGGGTCAGACGATACACACAATGGTGCAACTAGCCCAAGGCCGTCACTTGGGCTTTGTCACTTCCTTTATTGTCTTGGGCCTAGGACTTGCTATGATGGTCTTGGTTTTTTAGAAAGATGGCAAGAAATTTGTAGATTTTTATTAGACGATGAAAAGAAATGAAAAGCAGGGTTTATCAGAATTACAACTCGACAGATCTACTAACCACCCCTAAAAACTCTACAGAGTCTACTGAAACAGCACTGATAGACACTACAGCCCACTTCTTGAACGAACAGAATAAAAAAAAAAAAAGCTTAGATCTCGTCCTAGGAACCCACTAGATCCCAGCTAGTTTGCCTGGGATGACGGCCTTGTTACGGGCAGACTTCTGGTCTTCAGATTCTCTTGCTTCAGTCATGTTAGCTGGGCTCAAATTGGCCTGTGATTTTGATCTAAAATGATTCTGTTGGTTGACGGGCCCAAATTGTCTCTTCGGCTACCTCTACCTGCTGTTTTCCGGTGACGGGCCCAAGTTATCTCTTCGGCTTGCTTGAATCAACTTAATTAAGCAGTGAAGCATCATAGTCCCTGCTTGGCGGAGCTCTGTTTTTTTTATAGTAATTTTGAAGGAAAGCCAGTCATCCACAGGTCATATTCAAGTAGGCCGAACACGTATGTTTAAAACCACCATGAACTATTAATGGAGTCGTTTCACACGCCGATATTATTCAAAGTATTGCGAAACTGTGAGATTCAGTACGTTGAATTGCCGGTGTATTCTATCTTCTCTCTGAACAAAAGTTTTTTTATTTTCGTCGACAAATGTGAAGAAATCTCTCTCTCTCCCGCGCGTACAAATTTCTTCAAAACTTGAAGGTAGAAATCCAGCCAGCTTTTGCCCTCTTCTTTGGTAGACGATATGATAGTGTGCCGCTCAATCAGCATCACGTATACTAATAATATAATAATATGGTAGGTATTAGCTTAGCTTCCGTGGACGAATTGAACATGCCAGCATGCATGCATGTGATGATCCATTATTTTTTGCCACCTAATTAAACAGCGCAAGGTGCCGGTGTGACTGTGAGCTGTGCATTTCTTCATGCAGATGATACCGTACACCACATTGCATATGCCATCGATCCAACCCAACTAGTGAAGGAAGAGATGATAACTTATTAACCCAACTAGTGAAAGAATGCTCTGTAAGTAGAGGCATGGCTATGGAAGACCAAGGCGCCACCGAAGGTGAAATTTTTCATTTGGCTGGTGCTGCTTCAGAGAGTTTGGACTGCAAACAGATGAATGAGGCATGACTTGCAAGCCTCAGATGATTGTAATCTTTGTGGTCAGGAACCAAAGACATGTAGCCACTTATTTCTAGGTTGCGTCACCACAAGACAGCTGTGGTTCCATTCATGGTGCCATTGGGCCTGTAGGAGCTCACGCCGACTAAAGGCGAAGATATGGAAAGGAGCACACACCCTGTTTGCCATCGTCGCCTGGCACATGTGGAAAGAACGGAACGCTAGGTGCTTCCGCAATGAAACAGCGACCACAAGCCAACTGCTAGCCACCATCAAGCAAACCACCGACATGTGGGTGGCTTCTGGGCGCGTCACCTTAATTGTCTAACTCGCGAGTAATCCCGATCGTGCTACTATATAGGGAGGCCGAAATCATTGTAATCCTTGTACTTCCCTTCCGCGCAAGGCGCGACAATTTGTAAAACCTTCTCCTTAATGAAAATGAAATGCAAGTCTTTTGCGTATTCGAGAAAACTAAAGACGAAGATTTTTGTTTGTGGTGGCTTAGGCAGCGGCTGAGGCTGAATAGCGATGACCGACCTTCATTTGACATGTTGTTGCTTCTCATATCTTGGATGGTCTGGAAGGAGCGCAACAGCAGGGCCTTCAACTGGATGGCTTCAAGTCTTCCAGCCATCAGACGAGCAGCTATTAGTGAGGGTGACCTTTAGTGTCAGGCTGGCTACTCAACGTTGGCCGCTTTAATTGCTCTTTGGTCGCAGCATTCATCTTTTATGTAATAAGCTCTCGTGTTTTCTTTAGTAGCTAGGGTGTGTTTCGGTGTGCCACGGCTCCTCGCCGGCGCCTTCAAAACAGTTATCTTGTAGGTCTATTGACCATTTCTGCCCTCTTAATGAAATATAGGCATGTATTCCTGCTCGTGAAAAAAAAAACTTATTAACCCAATGATAGATCGATATTACACGTACGGCGGCAGCGCTATCATTTACATATCAGGGATGTTCGGCTTCAATTTATTTGGTTGATCGCTGCGCGCTGACCAGCTTCATTCTTCCAAAATCCAAATTGGCGTAGTTCTCTTGCTTCTGTTCTGCATATACACTGTGCATTTGCTGTTGCAAGCCTTTCGCCGCTGGCTGCCGTGAATTGTTAAATATAGGGATGGAGATTGTATCATTTGTTATTTATTTACCAGTTGCCACGATAAGTATCATATGTTTGGACTTTGGAGGAAGTACAAATGAAGCCAAACTCTAATGGATGAAGTGAGCCAAATACGGGTGGATAGATATTTTGTTATATTATTTATTTATACCAGCTACCACCATCATATGTTTGGACTTCGGAGGAAGTACAAATGAAGCCAAACACTAGTGATTCATACTGATGGACTTTGTACATTTGTTTAGTCTGCTGCATGCGTTGTCAACGTTAACAGTGGTTGTTTATTTCTTTTCCTCTTCCTAAACATCAGCAGCATTCCTCCGGACCTGTTCTACCTACTCTTTAAAGTAAAAGCGAGCGGTATACTTTTCATTTGAAAAAGGAATTGAGTGGGACAACAACCCGCCTTTTGGTTTTCATACCTCAGGAAACCACTTTTGTGTTTGATTTGATTTTGTGTGAAGCCATTAAATTGGCCCCATCGCCATCACTTGATCTAATCAGCTCCAATAATCAGGCGCACTCATCAAACATAGCTCGATCCAAGAGATATGACAATTCAATAGCCTGTTTGATCGTCACCATCAAGCTAGCAATAAGGGCCTAGTATACACACACGCATTTCCCTCCCATTTCCTGCCCTTATCATTTAATTTGGACTTCTTTTTCTGAAACATATCATTGGGACTAAACAATGCCCAATCATGGCTCAGGTTAGCTGACGAGAGTTATCCCATTCCACTTCCTCCCAACCCACATGGACCAGGGGCACATGCATATCCACATCTATAACTTCTACTATAAAGCAAAACCACAATAACTAGTCTAATTCTCTAGTATATCCAGATCGCAAACCACACATCACCCCATCTTTTTATCACCTGCTCATCATCAGCTTATATACGCTGCCACAACACATCACATGTGACCATGCTACCAGGTATTAGAGACTATCAGTACACCAGGAATAATCAGCATTTCGATCGGTGCTCATAATTAATAATTTTGCCCCTGCCTGATGTCTATCGTCATGAGAGGTGAGGTGGCAGATTGATAAGGACTAAAAGCTATAGGACAACAATAATGAAGCTGCAAGCATCAAGCAAGCATCGGAGAGGGACCCCTGTGAATTGAAGTTGGTTGCAGACCGTAGGGCAGCATCCAAAGGGATGTTCAGTGTACTTCTGAATACTGATTTTTTTAGATAATGGATAACAATATCCGGCCTCTACAACTTCTGAATACTGATAGCTACCAGATCCACCTTCATGTCCTGTTCTAGAGATCGCTACCAGTTACATTGCATATATGTTCGATGTCATCTGAAAGAGATTGAAGCTGTCTTTTATTGTGTCTTCGAAGTTACATTACTTCTTAGTGTGTCTTCGAAGTTACATTACTAATTACCGTAGTCATCAGTGCATTATGAGATGGACGTTCATGAGTGCCGTATATACATAACATCAAATATATATTGATGATCGCCACTCGGGCTAGCTGCAGCCCAACCACAGAACCATAAATTTGGTAAGCTTCCGTTGACCACATTATCATTCAACCGGGTTAGCTGATGTCTGATGACAGCTTATTACAGTACATGTCGTGATAACAACGAAAGTACACGATATATACGGCAGCCAAACTATCAGCGGATCTCCGGCCGTACGTTTCACGTTTGCACTTGAACCCGATACAAGAAAGGCACTCGTATTTGACATCGGCAAAACACTCTCACCATGGTGGTCTGCAATTGCTTGAACACATCATTTGTTTAGTCAACATTAACAATTTCTGCATACGAAAATTTTCAGCTAGCTTTGAACTTGTTCTTCTACTACTACACCTTAAAGTGAATGCCAGGCGTGGTATACACTATTCTGAAAATTGAAGCGAGCGAGCGAGTAGAGTACATTTGGATGAAACGTTATAGTACACGACTGCTTTGCACGTCTCAACTGACCATTGGTTTGCCCATCACCATCACATCGTCACATCACATCAGTTGACCTTTTGGTTTCCTGTTTCTTTTTTTGGTCTTTGACTAATATAAACCACCTCTCGCCTTCAACTTTTTTAATAAATCACTTTTGTTCTTATTACATCACTAAAGATATTGTAATGACGTTTTGTTTGTTTCATAATTTACATAAAAAATTTGAATGATCAAAACGAGTTTGGTCAAAAAGTCCGAGGAAGTATAATGAAGTCCACACGCTAGTTCCAACACACACGCATGACAATTCAATATAGTTTTGTTTACAACTAATAGCGAGCGGGCGTAGTAGTTTGCTTGGAAAATTTAACAAGTTCCTAGTTAGTATTAGTTTGTTTTTAGTCCCATTTAATCTGATCATCATTATCGTTAGTTTTTTTTTTTTTTTTTTTTTTTTTTGAGATTACACAGTACAACGCAGACACATTATTGTTAGTTTATTGTCTATATATAAGATTAGACAGCTATAAGGATTTTGTTTTGTTTGCTTCATTTCTGAAGCCGGCCGCGTCCATCCAAAAAACAAACCAAGAAAAAAGGAAAAGGACCAAAAGGAATCCCTGCTGCGTCAGCAGCATCGTCGATCACACTTGATCACCACGTCTTTTCTATCAATTGTTCATGTGATGTACTCCATCTTTTTGTGTATATATCACACAACTAATAATTGATGAGGTCCTTCCATCCTGATGAGAGGTGAGGTGGCATATTGATAATGCAGCTGCAGGCATCAAGCATGGGTGTTGTGTTGGATGGCAGCAGGCACCCGTGAAGGTTGTTGCAGGGCACCATCTAAAGCACGCAGTGTTCAATATACTGCTGACGGCCAACCGGCCCATTGCTTCGTGTCGAAATCACAATTCGTGTCCTGTGAACTTTGATGATGATAGACGCTGTTATATATGCATGTACAGTATACGGCTCTGCAGGTCCGAGAGTTTTGTTGTGTCTTCCTTCTCGACAGGTGTCACTCTCTGTCATGTTCATGTTCAGCTGAATTTTAGGTGTACGTGTGTGGCTGACTGGGACGTGCACTAGTTTTTTGGATCACTGCTTTAAGGATCAGATGCTTGGACGACGGACGTCTGGTTCTTGTGCAGGCAGTTGGATGAAACCTGGCCACGAAATTGAACATCTGATGAAGTACGTTTGGTCCATGAACCATGAATATGCGGCAGTGACCAAGCAGCTAGCAGTACTAGGAATAGGATGCATTATTATTGATGAAGTGTAAGTTGTCCTGGATGGCTTCGAAAATAATGTTGAGCTCGATGGCTGAGGTTAACGTCCAAGGAATAATCCAAAGTTTAGCACATCCTTTTCTCTATCTTGTTTGTCCATCAAATCAGAGCACAACACCTCTGCTAATCTTGACCCCGAAATCGTCAGCGGTGGTATGATATTGATAGAAACGATGGGAAAAGCGCTGCACTTTTTCAACCTGCCTGTCTCCATGAAGGCTATAGCTGTGTGTTATCCAGAATCCAGACCGCGCGGGTGGCGCAGTGGAATAGAGCTGTCCCGTTTGAACTTGTCATAGCTCGGCCGTCGCCGTCATGCCCGGCGGCAGTACAATGAACCAGGCCGCGCGCATGCCGCCGGCGCTGCCGTCGTCTATTGTCCCGACCAATAAGCCAATGTGCATTGCTTCGGACCGACGCCAAACTGGGCGACGGCCGCGCGCAAACTGGCGACGGCCGCTGCTTTTTGGCTCGTCGATCGCACCCGGCCGGGTCCGCAGCCGTCGGCTCATCCAAGGATGCTGGGCTGGCTGGGGCACACGTGGTGCTCAATCAAACGCACAGGCTAGGTCATCCCATCCGGCAGCTGCATCGTCCGGCCGTCGTCCCAAAATAGCTGTCACAACTCACAACATCGCAAGGATTCTTGGATGCAAGCACGAAGACGAACAAGATCAGCATGGGCGTCCAAGATAAGTTCCAGCTCAAATTCATGCAAAGTTCTCAATAATCTACCGCGGACTAAAGGAATGATCCACACCAAAATTGACGCATATACACAAAAAGCTAAGGAGATAACGACATACGACACTAGTCCAAAGTACCCTTTGAGTCAATGATAGTCTAGTGGTCGAAAAAAATAGTCATACATAATTTTTGGTATCGGGTTAGTGCCACATTTGAATCTTTTGTTTAAATTATACTATGTATTTAGTAGGACACGGGTTAGGATTTGAATTTTGTTTAAATTCACCTTCATATTTATTATAGTTTGCTTTATTATCTTCATATTTACTTTGGCAGTATATTTATTGAATACGTGGCGGTATAAAACCAAGGGAGAAAAGCAAGTGGTGAAGGCCACGCTATCGGCGGTGCCGATACACACTTCTATTGCTCTTGGTCTTTCGCCATGGGCAAAACCATTGATAAGCTCCGCCGAGCGTTTATTTGGGCTGGTGCGGAATCCATCCATGGTGGAAAATGCAAGGTGACGTGGATCAACGTGTGTTGGCCTAAAGAGCTTGGGGGCTTGGCGTTTCTGTGTAGGGTTGGATAGCCCCTGCGAACCCGATGGGTGTGGAAAGACCGGAGGGAAGGAAGAAGGTTAGCGACGTCGGGTGCGGGACGTGCTCGCTCTATTCCGGGCCGCGAGGAGAGTTCTCGGTTGGGAATGGTCAAACAACCTTCGTCTAGATTAACCCCGTGGCTGCGCGGCAACAACATCCAGACCATCGCGCCTACTGTCTTTAGGGCCGCACGCGCAAGAAGAAGGTGGGTGACGGTGGTTGAGGCCCTGGAGTAGGATGCCTGTATATCGCACATCGCTGGTGCGGTGTCCATGACCGTGCTTGTGGAGTTTGGTCGCCTCTGTGACCTACTTGAGGAAGTGCATCTATAACAACAACCGGACACCATTGTGTTTTGTAAGTTACTGCTGCATGCTTATGGAATATGGAGCAATGTTCTTCGGTTCCATGCATCAAAGCATATGGAATATGGAGCGCCATCGGGTTCTTTTTCAGTTCCACCTTTCTCGAAGATTTAGGCATGGGCTGCAACAATCAAATTTATGTGTTATGTGCGATCATGAGGCTGAGACCATGGAGCATATGTTGTTGGGTTGTTGTTTCAGCCGCGAGGTTTGGCATCTATGCTTGTTGAGATTGGGGCTGCATCACATTGTTGTTGTCCGGGAAGGCGAACGTCGTGCAATGGTGGCTCGGCAATAGGAAGCGGGTTCCAAACGCAGCTCGGCGAGGTTTCGACTCTTTTGTTCCTACTAGTCTGTTGTATGTTGTGGAAGGAACACAATGCAAGAACCTTCAATGGCACCTCAAGATCGGCGAGCAGGCTGGCGAGGGACATCCAAGTGAATGATAACATCTGGTGCGCCGCGGGATTTAGGCAAGTTGGAGGCGCTGCGGCAGCTATTCTGAGAAGTCGGTTTGTGTCTGTGTCACTTATTTGTTTGTATGTGATCCCATTTTTCTTGATCTAGTAGTAGTTAGGATCTTGGCTAGTAGCCTTGGTTACCTTTTCATGTTGGGTTGTAATTGAAAAAACTCTTTCTACTTAATGAAAAACACGCTTCGGCTTGAACTAAAAAATAAAGACTTCTTATTTAGATTTCAAGTCTACGATACTTTCGAACAAATAAATAGTCTTACACTCTAGATAGAGTATGTAATGTGAGTGCCCTAAGACCCTAACTTTGAGATATTAATTAATCATTCTTTGATAATTTACAGTTAGTTACAAAAGAGAGAGGTAAACACATTTCTACATTTATATTCACCCATGCATGTTGTATGTTGCCTTGTCGTCCCTCACGGGTGATACACAACACTACCACGGCTAGGCCCAACCTAGGTCACCACCACTAGAGTGGGGCGAGCTTCAATCCTTCTGTCTTTGTGAGGGATTTGTTTGTATCTAACTTAAAGAATAGCATCATTAAATTCTAGTCTAGTAGAAAACAAAAAACATCAACGTCGAGTTACACGTAGTAAGGCGTGTTGATAAACATACTTTATTTTGAAAACGAAAGCGAGCGAGTATATCGGACAGAACGTTATATATGTTATAATTACGCCGGCTTTGCACGTCTCAGCAGACCACTTGTTTGGCCGTCGGCATCAGCTCAAGTCATCAAGCTCCAATCAAACGCACTCATTAGTCATTATTCCCAAGAAATGACGAGTCCTGCTTGCCACGTATAACCAGAACTGTTTTGCACCCAATTGTGAGGCTCTTTACTTTATTTGCGATGATAAATTTGGAGCCCTGTCTTCTGAACTGAATTAACACTGTCCATTCACGCTTAAGGATTTCCCCCTTTTTGTTTTGTATAGAAAGAACGGCCGGCCGTGTGTGCTAGCTGAAAAGAGTCACTATTACATACATCCCCTCTGCCATCCACATTTTTTAGATAATGGATAATAAAATCCGACTCTACATCCAGAAGATATGCTTCGGCAATTATTACAAACTTTCGGCAAAAATAAAAAGGAGAAAGCCTTGGTCATACAACGACGGGGAAGCTAGTTCAAACAATATAAATGTTTCCATCATTTATTGGATATCTCTAAAGCAATAAATTCTAATTTCTTGCTTATCGTTGAAGTGGTTCCTTGGCTGTCTCGTTACGCTGTAGCTGTGTCGATGGCGTAACCACTCTGCCATCCACATGGTCTTCAGGTGTCATCAGGTGATGCTTCACTCACAAATCTTGTATATATTGTTGCGCTCTATCATCCAGGTACGTATTAGGTCACTGAATTTGTGAAGTATCCATATGCATCCAAAACCAGACCAGACCATACGAAGGCGGCAAGGAATCCCGGGCTGTGTCAGCACTCGATCAGCAGCATCGACCACTTCATCTTGTATATATCTTTTCTAGCAGCTGGATAGGTATTCATGTGCCCACATACACACGTACATGTATGCATGTGATCCCTCATAATTTTTGGCCCGTCGTCTATCTACTAACCATCATGAGAGGTGATGTGACAGATTGATAAGGACTAGCGGTTATAGAAGGGCACAATAATGCAGCTGCAGGCAGATATTACACTGCACTGGAGTTAGGGATTGGGAAAGGAGGAGGAGGCACCCGTGAGAGTTGGTTTGGTTGTTGCGGTAGTACACTTCTTAAAGAATAGCGTTTTAAATTCGGTGGTACTAGTAGAAATCAAAAAAATCAACGTCGAGTTACTACACTTGAAGTACTAGGCGTGTTGATAAGCAGGCCCCATTATATTTCTTTCTTCATAAATAAATAAACCTAAATACTAATTTCGGACAGAACGTTATAGGTGTTATAATTACGCCGGCTTTCAACGTCTCAGCAGACCATTTGTTTGCCCCGTCGGCATCCCGGCAACCACCTCGGGCGGCCAACACCAAACGCACTCATTAGTCATTATTCCCAAGAAATGACGAGTCCTGGCGTTTGCCACGTATAACCAGAACTGTTTTGCACCCAATTGTGAGGCTCTTTACTTTATTTGCGATGATAAATTTGGAGCCCTGTCTTCTGAACTGAATTAACACTGTCCATTCACGCTTAAGGATTTCCCCCCTTTTTTTTTTTATAGAGAGAGAACGGCCGGCCGTGCGTGCTAGCTGAAAAGAGTCACTATTACATACATCCCTCTGCCATCCACATTTTTTTTAGATAATGAATAATAAAATCCTACTCTACATCCGAAGATGTACACAGCCAATTATTACAAACTTTTGGAAAAAACAAAAAGGAGAAAGCCTTAGTCATACAACGACCGGGAAGGGCTAGTTCAAATAATACAAATGTTTTTCATCCTTTATTGGATATCTCTAAAGCAATAAATTCTAATTTCTTGTTTATCGTTGAGAGTGGTTCCTTGGCTGTCTCGTTGGGGTGGTGTTGTGTGTGGAGGCAACGTAACCACTCTGCCATCCACATGGTCTTCAGGTGTCATCAGGTGATGCTTCACTCACAAATCCTTAAATATATTGTTGATGCTCTATCATCCAGGTTTTTATTAGGTCACTGAATTTGTGAAGTATCCATATGCATCCAAAACCAAACTAAAGACCATACGAAGGCGGCAAGGGTCCCGGGCTGTGTCAGCCCATGATCAGCAGCATCGACCACTTCATCTTGATTATATATCTTTTTTAGTTTTGTGATGGGTGATTTCATGTGCCCATTCTTTCTCTATTTTCATTTTACATGTATGCATGTGTTCCCTCATAATTTTGGCCCGTCGTCTATCTTAACGTGTCATGAGAGGTGGATGTGGGAGATGGTAAGGACTAGCGGTTATAGAAGGGCACAATAATGCAGCTGCAGGCAGATATTACACTGCACTGAAGTTAGGGATTGGGAAAGGAGGAGGAGGCACCCGTGAGAGTTGGTTTGGTTGTTGCCATGGTGGTACATATCGGGACATCAACGGATGCAAAGGGCGTTTTTAGGACCGTGTCGATCGGGTCAAGGCGCGGTGTCTAATAAAGCGGTGGGAGTCGGATGACTACACTTCGAGTACGGTCAAGGCGGCGATCACGTGTCGAGGAGGTTTGGTGGTTTGCCCTCAAAACCATTATATTTCTTTTCTTCAAAAATAAATAAACCTAACGGAACTAATTTGGTGGCGGCATCGGGGAGGTGCGTGGATGCAAGGCTACCGATGAGGAGGCGGTGCCCGTCGGATCAAAATATACGCCTTCCGCAGGGTTAGTGGTTTGGCGACCCTATGTATCAAGGGCAAAATAGGGATAAGAAATAAGGACCTCAAGTAGTGGATGGCAGACCCCCATCCCCCCCAGCCTATCGGCTCTTGTTTTATTTCTCCCCAAATTTAGGGGGGGCGGCGGAGGTCGCCGTACCGTGGTGGCTTTTGTGGTGATTTTCGTTGGGAAGGGGCTTGCTCCTCTCCCCTATCGTCTCCGGACGTTTTGGATCAATTTCCTGTTGCTGTGATTTTCGTTGGGAATTTTGGATCGTTGAACTTTCTCTGTTGTGTATCTGTGCAGGTTCAACTCAGCAGGCAGAGGCAAGCAGCCGAGGGCCGACCATCGAGCGCCCTGCACGCCGCATCTGCTGCTGTCGGGGGCAGGTCACGGGCAGGAGGCCGGCACCTCCTCTCGGCACCAGCGACGCACCGCGTTGTGCCGTGGCCAGGGGCACGGCAGGCCACGCGCTCAGCCAACCGGACACGCACACCCGTGAGCAGCAGCAACCCAGGCGGTTCCCTCTGCTCGGCCCTTGACATCACGCATCGAAGAGCGCAGCAGCAGCGTTTCTGCAGAAAAGATCGATCCGCTCGGCCTTTCCTTGGTGCTCGAGCTGCTCCCTTGCTCGGCAACCAAGCAGCCAAGGCACGGCAGCAGCAGCTGGCTTTCAAGCTTGATTTTTCTTCAACAAAGGTCGATTTTTCTCTTGCTGTGAATTGGCCTTGGAGCCAATCGATTTCTTCTTGTGCAGGACTGCTAGATCGAGTGTTTCTTGTCCAAATTCTAGGCGTTTGAAAGATCATAAATAAGTTTTGATTTGACTGGGACACCGGTTTTGGATGGTGTATGATGGCAGCTGGACGAAACCTGGCCACGAAGTTTGTCGAAAAATCGATCTTGATTTGTTGATCTGCTGGTCTAGTTTTTATTTGTCGGCCCATGAACTGAAGCTGTAGAATTTCAACCACGACGTGCTTTATTTTCTTGTCCTAGTTACAATTTATTTTCTGTTCTTAAAATCCCAAAACTATGCGGGGACCAAAGCTTTTTTATCTTGCCACTGGAAGCACTTTGTTGAGTGGTTTGAAGGGCGCCAAGAACAATGCTGATGGCGAGCAGGGGAAGACCTGGATGAAGCTGGAGAATGCTTTCCTAGTCTAAACATGTTGTTTTCATGTAATAAATTTGTCGTAGAGTGTGGGCTAAAAACTGAACTTTGAGTGTGCGTCTGAGAAGGGTGAGATCCACCCAAGTGCTGTAAAACTGATAACATTTGTGTCTTTGGTTAATACATCAAGGCTCTTCTTTGGCCCGTCGAATCTTGTCTCCAATCAAAAAAATTAAAGATGCTGATCTCGCTCTCGAGCCAATGTTATCGTCTCTGCTGATGTCGATCGAGGCTGGAAGAAAGAACAAGCTACAGATCCTTTTCAAAAAAAGAACAAGCTACTGTACTGTACTGTACAGTACTGTACTGTACTATTACGTGCGTGCTTGGCTCTCAATGGCACCCTTTTCCTGTTGGCCGATGAGGTTAGAGCGGCCGGAACGCCTCCTACTCTGTAGCGTGATCTCATCATCCATCTCTACAGTATGTATTATTCCCTGGCTGACTGTGAAATGAAATCAGTGACTGCAAGCAGCACAAGATCCAATGATTTGATCCGAGGAGGACTTGATTAACGACCCTGCGCTTTTTTCAACCTGCCGTCGCTGCCTGCTGCCTGCCTGTCTTTGTGTATTATAGAGTCATTATCCAGAGATGAAGATCGCGCGGGTCGGCTGTCCCGTATGAACTCGTGTGTTCTCGCCGGCGATCGCGGTCAGGCCGGGCGTGCACGGCACCAATGCAAGCCGCAGGCAGCGCGGCCGGCAGCCTATTTGTCACGCGGACCACACACAGCGAAAGCGTCCGGCAGCCTATTTGTCACGCGGACCACACACAGCGAAAGCGTCCGGCGTCCTGTTTTGAATCAGCGACAGCCGCGCTGTTGCTGGCTGCCGAGGCCAACGGCCACTCTGCATCTGCTGAATCATACCAGCAGCTGTATGCGTCGTCACCGTCGTCGGTCACTGACCGACGGTCAGACGTACTGCTCCATTATCCAACGTACTGGATCGCAATGGCAATGGCATCGGCATCGGCATCGGCATCGGCATCGAACGAACACTTGTGCTGGGCAGTGATGAGCGCCAAGACGACCTGACGACGTATACTTATACAACGCAGCAAAGTGTGGTACGACACGATAGGATACCAGCCTGAAACTGAAAGTTTTTTTTTTTTTTGAAGAAATAAACTGAAAGTGAACGGCATGGGCTGATGGTTTCTTGGCTGATTTTTTTTTAAAGAGAAAAACATCATAACAAGGCTAATAAGCAGATGCCCAACTCACACCGACAGCTATCCCTATGAATGAATGGCAGTAGCCTGCCTAGTGTATAGATCTCACGTTCATGTTGCTGCTGCCCATACCAGGAGTTTGTGTAGAAACAGAATATGCGGCGGCGGCATATTGGCATCCGGTGAATGGCAATGGCAAGGCGACAAGCGACCGAGAAAAAGAGCGTGCAGCAACCAACAACGGACCCGCTAACGCAGGAATGCAATGTTTGGTGGCTGCGGCTGGCGACGCTCCACCGCTCCGCTTGCTCGTAGGCCGGGCCGGGCCGTCCCGAACCGCTCGACTCCCGTCCCGCCTGCCTTTCCCGGCCGGTCCCGGGGAATCTGCTTCTCATTCTCACGCGACGTGACGCGACGCCACCGCACGGAAGCTGTTGGGAAGCCGGAACCTCCGGTGTGCCGCGTTTGGTGCTGCAACGCGTGAACCAACCTCCGGCAACCGGCACCACGCGCGCGGGCACAAGTAGTACGGCACCACCGGCAGGTAGACTAACCAGCAGATCTGCACAAGATGATAGGTAGGCTGGCTGATACGGGACTGTGGGCGTTCGTTTCGTGTCATCCGCGGTTGTCCATTGTCTTCACTCACTACCAGCCAGCAAATCTATCCGGTGCCGGACCCATGTGCATTCCAGATTGCCAACAACTGTCGGCCGGAACGATTTGCTGCTCTGTATCATCTTGTTAACAGCTTTTGCTAGTAGTAGTTTATTAGTTTCATTTCACATGGCAGCTCGCTGACTTTGCGCTTCTTGGCGATGGAGGTCAATCTTGACATTAACGCAGCGCTACTTCTTCACTTGTGTTGCCAAACGATTCAAAGCGCTGCTCACAACCGTACGCGCCCAACCTTATTTGCCCGTCGGCAAACGATTCAGTTGCAAGCATCCGCTTCTTGGCGATGGCTGCAATGTTGACGATTAACGCATCGCCTTCTTTTCTTATTTGCCCGATTCAATGCCAAAGTACCGTCGTCTTATTTGCCCGTCAAGCAATCGTCGTCTGTTCATTCAGTTGAGTGAATGATTGAGCCTCACAAATCATACAGTACGGAGTAGCTCTTTGATCTGATGTCTCAACATCGCAAGGATTCTTCTTCTTCCTCCTTGCTTGCTTTCATTGATGCAAGCAACATTCTTCTTCCATGGAGTTATATTTTACAGAGAGAAGATGATGATGCCGATTTCGCCCAGGCGGACGGTCGGTCAGAAACCAACAACGAACGCATCAAAAGAACCAACAAAATAATCACAACCCATCTCGTTCACATCGCAGAACACGGCTTCACCTCCTCAGCAGCTCAGCGCCGGGGCTTCACGGCCGGCTCCAGCATTTCGGTCCAGAACATCGCCGCGTCGGCGCCGTCGCCCTTCACAACCTCCACCACGGACACGGCGTCCGCGAGCCTAAACACGCTCACTTTGGCCACCACGCCGCCGCCGCCCTCCTCGTCCTCCACGTACACGGGACCGCCGCCGGCCCTCTTCCCGTCTCTCCGCACGCGGTACCCGCCCTTCCGTCCGGCCGCCTCCACTCTGGCCAGCACGGCGGCGGCAGGCTCGGCCACGAACACCCGTTCCTTCTCCTTGCCGGCGCCAACGAACAGCGCCGACAGGTCGGACCCGGGGAGAAGCTGAGGATGTCGAACGCGGTGGGCTCCCTGTCCGCGTCGTCCTCGTCCGCCTTGGACTCCCCGGTCCGAACCACGCCTCCTCCTCGCCGCCACCAAGCATCATCAGCTCCTCGTCGCAGGCGCCGTGGCGGAACCACGGGTGCGCCACGATGCCGTCCGCGTCCAGGCGCGCCGACGGGTCCGGGTCCAGCACGCGCCGCAGCAGGTCGCGCAGCGCCGGCGAGAACCACGCGGGGCAACGGAACCGCCCCGCGTAGATCTTCCGGTACATGTTGACAAGGCTCGCGTCGTTGAAGGGGAGGTAACCGGCGGCCAGCACGAACAGCACCACGCCGCACGACCAGATGTCCACCTTCGCCGGCTCGTAACCCTTTTCGCGACAGGATCTCCGGGGCCACGTACGCCGGGGTGCCGCACATCGTGTGCCGGAGGAGACCGTCGGTGGTGGCCTCGGCGCCGAGACCGAAGTCGGCCACCTTGAGCGCGCCGGCCTCGTCGAGGAGGAGGTTCTCGGGCTTGATGTCGCGGTGGTACACGCCGCGCGCGTGGCAGTAGCGCACGGCGGAGACCAGCTGGCGGAAGTAGTGGCGCGCCAGGTCCTCCGTCATGCGTCCCGACGCGTCCACGAGCGAGAAGAGCTCGCCGCCGGCGGCGAGGTCGAGGACGAAGTGGACCTTGGTGCGCGTCGCGAGGATCTCGTGGAGCCGTACCACGTGGCGGTGCCGCAGGCGACGGAGGATGCCGGCCTCCCGCTCGATGGCTCACTGGGCCGATCACCGGCGCCGGTCACCGGCGGCGCGCGGGTTCGGGAACGACTTGATGGCCACGGACCGGCCCGTGAGCAGGTCCCGCGCCATGTACACCTTGGCGGACGCGCCGCGGCCCAGGAGCCCGCCGAGCTCGTACCTGCCGAGGAGCACGGTTCCGGCGGGAGAGTCGGCGGTGGGAGCGGGGATGCGACGGCGCCGGTGGCGGACGGCATCGTGGCGGCGGCGTTTGCTCGGCCGGCGCCGTTGTAATGGCCGGGCTCGACGGGGATTTTTCTTGTACCGTACCGTGTCACTGGCCGGTGATTGCCGTCGTGCTTGCTGGCTTTGCGGCTGGTGGGCGGTCTCAGTTGGGGACTTGGGCTTTGCCGCCGCGGTCGGCCCCGTATTTATCTAGAGTTCACGCGGTGGCCGGCTTCGCTTCGCGGTGCGGTGCGGTGCGGGGAGGGAGACGCGCTGCTGCCTGGGGTCCGTTTGACGGGTGGGGCCGGCCCGGCAGTTTATGACAGCTGGGGTCCGTTGGGTGGGGCACGAGCAGCGAAAGTTCGCGCTTTCAAATGCCGGTGATCCTAAATTATTCCTCCTTTTTTGGTATAATAAATATAAATATTTGTATATATATTCGTTGGTTCATGCATTTTCCCACCGGAATTTCCAAATGCCGTACGACATGATTATTGCTGGTACGTGTGAGATTGGTGTGAGTCTGCGTTCAAACTTTAAGAAGCGCTCTGTCACCAGACTGAATTTGGTGAATTCCGTTTCTCAAGGGTTTGGGGCCTATTCCTATATATATATATATGGGTATTATTAAGTGTAACTCTTTTTAATGTGATGTATGGACTAGTTGTAAGTCAAACTCAAAATCAAGTACAACTTTTATTATCTCTATCCCAAAATAAATCACCTTTTGACCATGTACGTGGATGAACATTTGTCTAGATACATAACAGAAGTTAATATGTGCTTCTTTTTTTTTTTTACAAAAATGGAAGGAGTAGATGATAAAAAACTAGTGCCATATAGTCTGGATACATACACTACAGGGTATGCCTAAGAATTAGTTAGGCTAGACAAAAATAATTAAATTCTATGCTTTACTTCATCCGTTTGAACGGTCTAGGAAATAAAAAATTAGATGATTAAAGTTTACAGTACTTTTAGTGATCAAACGAGCCTATAGCATAGTGGTACTGTCTTGCAAAACTCATGTTTGTCTCGTGTACCTGTCATCATTAGTATACAAGATCCACTGAAGAGAGAGTGGACGAACAAAAACGGCAGGATAGTAGGAACGGAGCTAGTAAGAAAAATAAAGCGACCCAATAAGCATCATGCGCTTCCTTAGAAGTTAGAACTGGAAGGTGTTGAAAACATGCTTGGGTTTCTTGATTTCTAAACATCAACATGCACTTGACCATTTCTAAAGTGAAGCCATTAAACAATGGTAGGCTGGAAAACAACACTCCAAGTCTGGTTTGGAGAGTTGTTGTTAATATCTTTTTATATACTATAATAACTATAGCAGCAAAGCTGGAACAGCGTTTGCTTGCTAGTACGTGTGTGGCGGCGGCCCAAATTCGGAAATAGCAGCAAAGCTGGAACAGCAAATTAAGCAAGAAATAGCACAAGTGGTGGTGCTAGGTAGCAGCAGCTGTTGATCTACATCTGTATGTATCAATAGTGGCCAAAACTAGTGCCGAAATATAATAACAAGTAAAGAAAGCTCCAGATCGATCGAATTAATTATAATGTTGAAATACGCTTTCCAGCTCGAAAACATAGCATATAGTAGTGGCACACATCTTTTGTCCAAGATTCTTTTTTTAGGAAAAAAAATGTCCAAGATATATGTGCTGCAGAGATATCTAGGAGCAGTATATCTAATAAAGGTGAGTGCGTGTATGGCACCTCCGTGTCGCCACATAAATACTGTATATGCTGTTACAATTTATATATGAATAGTATGTCATTATTTTAAAAAAAAAAAAAGAAAAAGAAAAAAAAAAACGGGTGGTACGGTACGGGTACGGTAGGCA
Source organism: Hyparrhenia diplandra (assembly GCA_015847255.1). Lineage (NCBI taxonomy): Eukaryota > Viridiplantae > Streptophyta > Magnoliopsida > Poales > Poaceae > Hyparrhenia > Hyparrhenia diplandra. The sequence goes on from JADLZK010003737.1 coordinate 42,403, forward strand.
TTGGCATCACAACAGACACAGCGTGTGGGATATCCGCGTACGTATCTGCGTTGCCGTGTTACACGCGTGCATATATGCGAAGAGACTTTCGTCCGCGAACTGAATTCCAGTCCCTTTGGCTTTATTTGGATGGACACCGCAAATTTGAAATTTCCAGGCTCCAGACTGAGATTTGTTTTTGTTTTAATTTACAAGCAAGTGAAGTTAAGTATCGCCATCTGCGCAGACGAGGCGGCGTGACGGTGACGGCTGTGGCCGTAGCCGTGCAAACACGACCACCTGGCCGGCCGGGGCTCTCACGTCGTTTCCTCCCGGCCGGTGCGCGTGCGGCGTGTAGCGTACCGTACGTGCAGCCGGCCGGTGCCGTTGCCGTCGAGCCTTGAGAGATGGAGCACGTGGGATGCGTGCTGCAACTGATGTATCCTCGGGACTCGGGAGCCCAGAACGAACGGGAGCCGGCCCGCAACTTGGCAAACATGCAGGACTCCTTTGGTTGGCTCCCTTCCTGCGATTGCATGACAAAACCTAACTAACAGCATGTTGCCGCGACAACTGAAACATGATTACCAAATTCGAAATCGATGTACGTCATCCCGGCCGGCAAGTTGCAGAGAGGCGCGTGCTCGATTATTCATGTGTGCATCTCTAGACATTGAAGCCATTTATTTCGTCCGTTGGATCTTTCCCAAAGTTATTACTATTGCTTAAGCTGCACGCAGCAAACGCGCTAGCCACACGCTAGTAGTACTCTGCTGCTCCTATTTCGCAAAGGATCGGTTCGGAGGGTATATATAAAGGGCATATGCTGTTGGCTTGCGCATTATCCTATGAACCTTTCAGACTCGGGTTATTTCCTCCATGGACGTAAAAGATTTTTGTCACATTTTTGCTTGGACAACTCGCTCCATCCAGAAATTAATGGCAGACGTACGTTTTCCTAAAGATTTGTGTCACATTTTTGCATCGTTGATCTTTCCAGGTTGCTTCCGCTGATGTCAATTGTGCGCCTGTCCAGATATTCCAACTTTATTAAAAGCAAGCAAGGGAGGGACCCAGTTTAGTTTTCCACCAATTAAAACATGCAGCCATATCACCCAAGGGAAGACGCCGGAAACACGTCCATTTCACGATGTAGCTAGGTGATCGAATAGTGAGGAAAAACACAATCACATTATAATATTAATATAGTTAGATTCGCTTATTTCGAACATATCGTTGGCATGGTCAGGTGGCTGAGGCCTTTTGGACGTCAAGGTTGTCATGCATACGTACTGTGTACTAACTGTATCTCTTACTAAATGATATCTATTCTTTCAGCATGTTATTACCGCTACTAAAATGATATCTATTGTGGCTCCATTTAGCTTTGGCTCCAACACGCGTGCATCAAAGCCTTGAGAGTTGCGACTGCCTTCAGCGGCTTTATTTTCCTATTCTAGTTGTTTAGCTGTTTTTTCCCTGATATCTCGATCGGTGCGTGACACACAATGCTCGGGTGCAACAAGTCAGATCGATACATACCGTAATACGTACTAATAACCGGTTCTTAATTACAGTCTCTATATATATGCACCGCGATCTTTCCAGGTTGCTTCCGCTGATGTCAATTGTGCGCCTACCCTGTCCAGATATTCCAACTTTATTAAAAGCAAGCAAGGGAGGGACCCAGTTTAGTTTTCCACCAATTAACCTCGACCACAATTCGTTGGAGCGGAGACCGAATCAGCTGGTGCCATATCACCTGACAAGGATAGCAAGGGAAGACGCCGGAATCACACGTCCATTTCACGATCGAGCAAAGCTAGCTAGGTGATCGAATAGTGAGGAAAAACACAATCACATTATAATATTAATATAGTTAGATTCGCTTATGTGTCGAAGCATATCGTTGGTCACCATACATGGTCAGGTGGCTGAGGCCTTTTTGGACGTCAAGGTTGTCATGCATACGTACTGTGTACTAACTGTATGCATGCTTATTTGCGGTCTTGTGATGATGTGCAACTACGTACCGGCCGGCCGGGATTATGGTAAAGAACTGTGCACATACAGTACGTGTGCTAACGACTTTTAACTTTGCCATCTCTCCGACCGGCTGGCCGGTGCCGGTGCACCGCGTAGTGCGGCCCTTTTGGGCCTTGCTTATTAAAGCGGCCACGTCTCACCGTCGCAAGTAAGGCCACCGCCTGAGATACTACTTCTGTACATGCTACATGCTTATTACTGAAATTAAACAGCAACTAAAGATGCACGGAGTTGGAGACACATATTAGCGACACGTATGCACCGACGATGATATATGACGGTTTGTCGCTAGTGCGGCCCTTGGGTATACGTATGTACGTACTCCATATACTATACAGTACGTATACTATTACTAAGTCGGGCTACGTACTCCATATACTATACAGTACGTATACTATTACTAAGTCGGGCTACCAATTAAGAAAAGGTATACTCTATTACACGTCCAAATAAAGATGTATACGTCCTGTGGGATGATGTTCGTACGTGTAACTACATAGATCGAGAAGAGAGATGTGGCCAGAGGGCCGGTACACGTACGCACGTGCCGCGCGACGACGGTCGAGACGAGGAGACTTCGTGTTTCGCTTTGCGTGAAAACATACACGTACGTACGTACCACGTTCACAGATCGATGAGATGACAGGCACGCGGCGGAGACATGCACGTACACAGTCTATCGATGATCTTCAATCGAAACGCGATACGCGCGCCATGCGCATGTGCCGGCCGGGAAGCAGCATGCAGTTGGCCGGCCGTGGAAAGCACTGCACAGGTCCCATAGCCACCACGATCTCTGGGTCGGTAGCGCCGCCTTGACGTTGGCGCACCACAGATATTGTTGGGCGTACGTTCAGAAGTTGCTTAAATTTGTGTGACGCCCGACCCTGACGAATGAACGTGTTTTCCGGCGGTGCGGTGCGGTGGCTGTCATATTCACGCATCGACCTGACCTGCTGAAAACAGCCTCCCTCTATGAAATACGTACTTATCAGTCATATATATACACTCTTAATTTATTTGCGGTTGCGGAGGCATTACCAGCAGTGTCCTAGCTAGTGCAAATAAAAGATTTAGTGTTGACGCCCACCTAGCTTTAAGCGAACGGTTACATGTTCTTCCTTGAAGCATAATTATGCATGGCCACATACATGACTTTTGTTTATTCTTCTTACTTTTTTTGTTTGGTAAAGTTAATGGTACAACGTCATATCTAGCTTTTTCTAACGTGACATGTTTGTTCATGCATCCTTAGCTTTTCCTCGACTCTATGTTTATTTTATTTCATTCCGAATGCATGTAGAGTATTTATAGTAGAGTAGTAGTATATATGTATGTATGCATGCATGCATGCATGCATGTCCTTTAATCTGCATCCACCTCTGATTATGAATACAGTACAGTACCACAGCATAATCGCTAATCCAAGTGTATTACTATTTATTATTTACTACTACTAGTTACTGAGTAGTGAGTACGCCGTAGCTACTGTCATTGTAGGCACGGCAAAGGATGATCGACAAATCGGAGTTTAAGACTCTCACATGCTTAAGCCGTACAGTGTCAGTTAGGAGCATGTCCTTTTTATTCGTACAGACCGTACAGTCCTGGCACCGGCCGGCTGATACGTGTGCGGTGTGCACGGCAAGTGACGACACGGATGCATGCAAACGCGCCCTGATCACACGATTTGTGCGGCTCATTTAATTCTGAATTGGACTGGACGACTGGATGATCACGCACGATGCCGTGCCGTGTGCTTCTTGACGACACGGCTTGTTACCTGTCGGAGTTTGCCATTTATATTTGACATTCTCAAATTTTATCAAAAAATCCAAAAACTCCCTCCAACAGTTTGACATTTAGAGTTGGCAATTTAGTGAGTGTTAGAAAATCAGGCCGTTTACGCACATTTATACGCGCGCTACGACGTTTGGCATTCATGGCACATCCGTACGTAATAGAAGAGGTGGAAGGGTATAAACATAATTTTTGTTTATGCCGCCGGGGTTTTCGAGGTAAGTTTTTAAGAGGTGGAGGGACATAAACATAATTTCGTTTCTCTTTTAGGGTTCCCGACGTAAATTAGTTTTGAGTTTGGTAAATGAATTATACCAAACTGTTAGAGATAAACTTTTTTTAAACTTGGTATTTGCATTTCACATTTGTCAAATAGGGAAATTGCCAAACTATTTTTGCCAAAGCTTAACCAAACAATCTAAACTGAATGTTAGCTGACGGCTCAACCTACCTACCCGTCTAACTGTAACTTGTTGTGCTGCTCTGCAATCCTGAAGCTGAAGCTCTGGTGCGTGCTTTTTGGCAACTCCATTTCTGATGAGTTTTGTATATGTATGACCACAGGGGGGAAAAAAAGGAAACAGGAGAATTTCCGTCCCTATCACTATAGAAAGGTGGTTTCCTTTTATTTAAGAAGGCAAAAAAAAGCACGCTTGATGATTTGCCAGTGAGATTTCATTCCTACGTGTACAGTATATGATATGATGATCCAAATTCAATTCAATGGATTTGGTTGGTGGGCCACGCCAGGTACCAGGACTAGACTAAACGTCACGTCACCATGGCCCAGGGAAGGGGGAAGCGGTGCTGGATCGGGCCGGCAGGCACTCTGCGAGTCCGTGTTGCAGCCGCCTGGAAGTTTCGTCAATCGTCACATCGTCAGGAAACTTCTTCTTTCATATGAAGAGAAAATCGAAGACAGCAGGCACGTACTGTAGGTGAATCCGGCCGGCGAATGCGCCGCCCGCGGCCGATCCACCAGACGTGACGCGGTTGCGGTTGCATTTGCATTGCATTGCACTGATTTCGTTGCTTGCGTGCCTCGATACGGTTCCTGCTTTATGTCTGATGACACGCAGGTACAGGGAGAGCGAGCCGGACAAAATGCCGCCGGTGCGCCGTCACGTCGTTGGGCGGCCAATGAATTGAGGCCGCGGCGCGGCATCACGGATTCACGGAGAGGCCGGGCGCCGGGCAACAAGCCGCTGCCGCCGACGACGACGCGCGAAGTTTAATTTCCACCGAATTTCTCGGCACTCTTCTGCTGGTGGATAGATAGACTCCACCGTCCGTAATAATGCCAAGGAAACGCAGTGGAAACTCATGAATTGGACTGGATGCCATGCCGCCCCCGTTCGCATCCATTGCACTTGCACGACCTGATGAGTACCTGACCGCGACGGCTGGCGGCGGGCGAGAATCAGGGCCAGTCGGACTTGTTGCCGGTCGCCCGCCGCCGCACGAGCCTAGTACTAGCTCCTTCCTACTCCCTTCCCAGCTCCCTGCTGACCCTCAGTGCCTCAGCGGGAGCGTCGACAGCCCACAACGGAGCTTGGAAACTTCGCAGCCGAATGATTCCGACATGGGCTATGCAACACCTATATGAAAAAAGGGCCATAAAAACATGAGATTAATAGTTCGATAAAGGAGGCCCATATATATGAAAAAGGGCCAGCCCAATGCTCAGCAAGAGTAGACCGATAAATAAATAAAAAAAACTAAAAAATAAAAAAATAAAAGCGTCGACAGCAGGGTTCGAACCTGCGCGGGCGTAGCCCAACAGATTTCAAGTCTGTCTCCTTAACCACTCGGACATATCGACCTTTTGTTAGACTTAAGTTTCGAACCTAATTTGTAAGCAATACACTCAGGTAACACCTTCCACCAACAGGACCAGAAACCAAAAATTGATCCACCTGAAGCTCATCCTATTACAGAGGCTAGCGAAAATGACTCCGGCAAAAATCTTAAAAAGGACTTCTTCTCCTTCTACTTCAGCTAGCGTCCACCCTTGTGTATAAGCAAGGGATTTTGCAGGCGCACCTCTAAAAGCGTGACTCAGCTCCAAACTTGAGACCAAAAAACAAAGAATGTCCACGTGATTCATGGCTTCATCATGTAGACCGTATTTATCTAATCATCCCAAGCATCTGAATCTCAAAAGTCTTGTCCCAACCAAGAGAACCAATATCCACCCATCCCGGAGCACTACCAAACTAAGGGGACTGTACAAATCAAATCAGAAAAGGTTTTATTTTTCAAAAAAACGTGCAAAGCATGGTCCAAAAATACTCAGTTCACAAAGCAGAGATGTCAGTGAATACTTGTGAAATCAGATAGCAGAGAAGAACATTCCAATTTTTGACTACATACTTCATATTCTTGATATCAACTACTCCCTCCGCCCCAAAATAAACGACCTCAAGTTTTTCGATTTATAGAAAAAGTAGAAGATTTAAATCTTCAAATAAATTTGTTAAAAAACTAGATCAAAAGATCTTTCCAATGATACAATATAAATATTAGCCTATTTTAATATATAACGATGTTTTAAAAAAAAAAATTTATTTTTGGAGGGAGTACTAATCATGTTGATACATTTCAACTTCACACAGCACCTGATAACTACTGCTACTACCGAAATGTCACTTACTAGCCTGCTACGGAAGGATCAATGATCTAGGCATCTATAAACCATACATACTAGTAAATTACAAGAACAGGAACTAGGGTCAAGCTAACAGGTAGCAAGCTAAACTACAATGGGTTTCCTTTTCCAGCCCAAATTGATTTCAGTAGTTAGTTCTACTGTGATCCCTTTTTTTCTTCTTGGTCTTGGCCTGTTTCGCCAAGAAAACTGACAGCCCTGTAAAGGCAAACTTCTTCCTCTTCCCTGAGAATTTCTTGTGAGCAGTAGTTGCATCACTGCTATACACAACTGCACGCCTGAGGTTCAGAATCTGTCCAAGCAACATATTAGAAGCTTCGCTTGCATCGTCCCGAACGCTTTTGTCATACCCATCTGGTCCCATTAGCTTCATGCTCAATATCTGCCCTATCGACAATGTTGGTTTCAAGGGACGCTTTGAAGTGCCAACGATATCCATATTCTGAGAATCTCTGGAACGGGCAGCTGGATTTTTGAACTTGGGAGGGTCATGGACTGAACGCCTCCTGTGTCCGGTCGCGGATCGACATCTGCGAAGAGCCTCTTCTACCATGATCTTCCCTTGGTTAGCAGCATCCACTCTCTTCTGGGCCTCCTGTAGTGCCTTCTTACATTCCTCGACTTGTAACCGAGCTTCTTCCAGCTTTCTGAGAGAGTCAGATTCTGTTTGGTTGGCTTCATCGACCTGGACCATTGCAGCTTCGATTTTATTTCTTGAGCACTCATCAGCCTCCTGAGCTTTGGCAGCAAGCTCAGAACACTCTTCCAATGAAAGGTTCACGCCTTCCGTGCCCTCAAGATCCTTGGCTGTAACTTCATTGCTTAGTAGGATCTTGATTTCAGCAAGCGCAAGAGCTTCTGCTGCTCTTGCGGCCTCTTCTATCTTCTTGGCTGCCCGACACCTCACCTCAGCAGTGCCAATGCTAGCTCTCATCTGCTCAATTTCAGCAGACAGAATAGCAGCTTCAGATTTCGCCGCACTCGCCTCATTCCTGAGCTGCTCTAGCTCAGATGTCATCTTCTTGATCTCGGCAAAGATGTCTGACGGATCGTCACGCCTCTTCTGCAGACCCCGCAGCGTCTGCAGCTTCTGTGCAGTCCGGTCCAGTTCATCCTCCAGAGAAGCAATCAACGTCGTATTGGCACAAACCTTCTCTCGGCTTCTCTCCGCCAAGACTCTCTCTTTCGCAATGTCATTACGCAGCGACTCAACAGAGGCTTTGATAGCCGCAAGATCACTCGTGGTCCTGTTCAGGTTGGTTTTCGCCAGCTCAAGGCCCTTGAGCACTGAAGAACCAGGAGACTGCTGCTGCAGCTGCACATGTACCGCGCCCATTACCGCACCAGTTTCAGCATTCTGAGGCTGAACCTCAGCAGGTTCTCCGGTGCCAACACAAAGCACTGAAGAACCAGGGGACTGCTGAAGCTGCACATGTAGCGCGCCCATAACCGCATCAGTTTCAGCATTCTCAGGCTGCACTCCTGCAGGCTCTTCAGTGCCATTGGGCGCCTTGGCTTGACCCTGAACCCACTCTTGAGGGAAGCAGAATGCATCCTCGTTCTGTATCTTCAGCTTTAAATCTGCAACCACCTTCTTGGTGGACTCCAACTCTCTGAGCACATCAAACGTCTCCCTTTCTTTGACACCGAGCTCCTTTTCTAGCTGCGCGGTCTGCTCCTCCAGATCGGCCAGTTCTTCGGCCCCCCTCATCCTGCTTCTGCATCAGAAGGTAGGAGAAAGCACATGTCAATGCGAAATTTTATCTACCTGCCGCATTTGCCTCCCAATAAATCTAGGAACCACAGACGACACAATCGCGACTGGTTAACCAACCAACAAAAAACACGACACAGATACACGCCATACGCAAGAGACATTTGCGGCGGCGGCGGCTGCGCCGTACGAGGAGGAACACAGATTGGCTACCTTTGGATTTGGGGGCGCGAACATACGCTTGATGAGGTGGGAGCTCCAGGCGGCGCTGCCGCCGAAGTGGTCGACGGCCTCGCGCACCGACCTGAAGGGCGCCGAGGTGTCGACCACCGCCCTGCTCTCCAGGCCGCCGCCAGGCCGCCGCCGCTCGCCGCGCCCGGCTCCAGGCCGCCGCCGGCGGCGGCGGCCAGGAGCCGGGCGCGGCGAGCTTGCGCCTCGGCCGCGCCGTTCATGGGGACTCGTGCGGCGAGTAAAGATGATGCCTGTCTTGTTTCTTGGGTTCCGTCCGTGGGGGCCGCGCGTGGGGTTTTGGTGGGGGTGGGCGAGAAGAGAGGAAGAGGAAGAGGACGAGACGACAGAGAATCGAAGGCACCAGTGGATGGAAAGGAAGCGAAGAGCACGCCGGGGTTTGGATGGATTCCCTATTTTTATTGCCATGGGTGTGACTGTTGACCCGGCCGCTGGTACAGTAAATTGTAGCCGTTCGGTTTGGGAGCCGTTGGCGCGTTGCGTTGCTGCTCTCTCCTCACCTTGCGTACGTATTGCAGGCTTTTCCTTGCCTTTTGGCCTTTTTGCTACAGACAGCAAAGGTGACGTTTGAAATTGGACTTTGCATTGTGCAGCACCACAAGATTTGGCAAATAGTGCCCTCGGTAAAGAAAATGCAAAATCTTGCTTTTCTTCAAGTAGTTAAAACAGTTTAAGGTTGACAAAGTTCATTTAATAAAATTAAAAAGTATCACTAGATTATCATAGCACAATTGAAAATAATTCATAAATATTAACAATATTTTGTAGCCCGTTTTATTAGCCATAGATGTGTATATGCATAATGGGTCAACAATATTTATGGGAATTGGAAACGGCAAAAAGAAAGTAAATTTCACTTGCGGTTCTCAAACTTGTCCTAAAAACTGCACATTTAGCTCCTTAAACTTGTCCTAAGTTCTCATCTAGGTGCGATACTTTAGAATTACATTTATCTCCCTAAACTTATCCCAACTTCTCATGTAAGTCCTAGTGGCTCATTGCAAGGAATTGAAAACATAGGCATTGGGATGGATGAATTTTGTAAAATGGAAAAGGGCGGACACAATTTTTTTCACCCAAACGACGCCAGGCGAGCGGGGGCTTGGTGAATCCGGGCTTGCCCTCGCTACACTGCGCTCTTCCATTGCCGCCGGGTCTTTGCCGCGTCGCCCTCGCCTTTAGCGGGCGGCGGCTTTGATGGCATTGGGATGGATGGCGCGAGTGGGCGCTACTACTAAAAAAATTAATTGTGGTAGTTTTAAGAACCGCCATGAAAAAGGCCGTTGATTAATCGTGGCGGTTTTTAACACCCCAAATAACCACCACCGTTTAATCGAGAAAAAGACAAAAAGAAAAAGAAAAATTTGTCCCAAACCCTAATGGGCCGGGATTGAGGCCGCCGCCGATCTAGATCCACGCCACCGCCACCGCTGGATCTCGTTCTCCATGTCGCGCATGCCGCCGCCGGCTTCCTCCACCGCTGAAGGTCGATCCGTCGCCGATTCTCGCCGCGGTGAAGAAAGTGGATCCGCCTCCAAGCCGCCGGATCCGGCCGCTAACGCCGAATCCGCACCCGTGCGGTAATCCGCCGATTGGGAGGGAGCTCGCAACCGCCGGATCTGCCAAGGAGAAGGAGGCGGCTGGCCCGCGCCTTTTGGAGTTGGAGGACGGCCGCCGCTTTAGGAGATCTGTTCTCGCGCGCCGCCAACGGAGGAATAGACGGGGAGGAGGGAGGGGACGCCTCACGGAGGAAGGATGGTGAGTCGGAGGCGCCTCACGGGTCACGAACATGCACCGAGGGAAAGGAGAGGGGGATGCACCGAGGGAAAAAAGAGTGAACGAGAAGTGAAGTGAAACCCTAAATCCTATTTATATAAACCTAATATGGACATGTTGTGGGCTTTTTCATGGGCATCGGGAATATTAACCGTGGCAGGCCTTATAAGTAGACCGCCACGGCTAATGGGCCTATTTCCTGTGATGGGTTTCTTTATAAAACCGTCACAGTTAATGGCTTTTTAACCGTCACGGTTAATCGAGATATTAATCATGGCTGTTTTTGAAAATCGTCATAACCTAAGTGTCTTGTAAAAGATTTTATGTAGTAGTGGGGCGCAGTAGCACGATCGACATGAGTAGGCTGAGTAGGTTCGATGAGGGCGAGCGGACGCGGCTGAGCGGAGCATGCACGGTGAGCGACCGTTGCCGAAAGCTAAATGTGTAATTCGGGACCTAGATGAGAACTTGAGATGAATTTAGGGATCTAAAATGCGCAGTTTAAAAGTACATGGACCTGTATGAGAACTCAGAACAAGTTTAGGGAGCTGAATGTGCAATTTCAAAGTACTGGGACCTTGATGAGAACTTAAAACAAGTCCGAGGACCGTGAGTGAAATTACTCAAAAATAAACAAAGTAAAACATGTCATTTAAGATTTGTTGTTTCCAAACAAAGAAAAACAGGAAACTAATAAATTGCATGGTAAACAAGCAATTGCATCTTAAGACAACAAGATTATCATGGACTGGAACAAAGTCGCGCATCGGGCCATCGTTTTTGTGTAAGAGTCGTGTAGTGTAATATGCTATAATTTCTTGATCAGTGGTACATATATTTTGGACAGCAGCGCAAGACGCGCAACAAACACAAACATGTGCCACTACCCCAAGAAGCAGGTCGACTCCTGCTAAATTTATTTATTGACGATACAAAGAGGAAGCCGAGGAGTGTGGTAGTTAAACTCCTTGATCATATGGAGTCATGGTCATGCATATGGTAAGACCATCAGACAGACACGCACTTGATGGGGCCAAAGAGTAAGCCGAGGAGTGTGGTAGGATAGCAGATGCACTGCGAGATAACGACGCCAGGGAGACCGCTGCTGGGACTGACCAGGCTCAGGCTCAGAATGATGCCTTTTTCTGCATACGGCACCACGGCCTTTGTGTACTCAAGCAAGTTGCGGAAACCGGCAGGGCACACAGCTTGGGATGGCGCCGGCGCCGGCGCCGGTGCAGACACTGGTGTTGTCGATGGAGGAGCTGCTGGTGCAGGCGTAGGAACCGGTGCTGGTGTCCACCATGGCCTTGCTTGGGCTGGCGTAGAAGCCGCGAGCATGAGTGCCAGGGCGGCCAGGAGCAGGGCTGCCGCAGGGGAAGCCAGGGATTTGCTGGATGCCGCCATTGCTGAGCTGCGGGTGTTTTCTCGATCACCTTGTCAACCGTGTTCGTGTGTGTGCCTTGAAGACGCTCTGTATTTATAGGCCGGCCAGAGTTGTGCGCACAGCAGAGTGGAGAATGGAGATATAAAACGTGCATCTGATTTTATTTTCCACACGTGTACTGGCCGTCGGCATACCGAATAAGCGTAAGTTTTCCACCCATGGAACGTGGCCTCGTGGACATCACACTGGAGGTCGGCTTTCTCATGCAGCGTCAGGACTTGCACGTCGGCTTCACGTACGTACAAGAGATTTTATTTGCCAATCGAATCAATCTGCAATATCGTACGTGTACTTGTGGATGTAGACGATCCAGTTGCGCATTTCAAACATAAAGAGAGGAAAAAAAAAAGAATGGAGAGACCTGCAATTTGTAAAATCGTACGTGTAAGATAAGAACAGGACAGAAACAGTGCACGCTGCCCAACTAATTATTCGGATGACAAACTGACAATGTCGTCGATACGTGCCCTTGTTCTTGTTGAGTATGTACGATGAGTGATTATTATTATATTACAGTCGACGATAAGTCCTCTTACAATGTAATTCAGTCAAAAAATGTAATTCAGCTGTTCTTGCTTATGATGGACTAATAGGAGACAAAGCGCTGGTGGTGCAAAACGTCCTTTTGGCTTGTGATTTCCTATAGGTGTCCAAAGTGTCGTGATGATCGGGGTTCAAGCAACCGCTCCTATGTTCGATCGCATCGGGATGAACTTATGCGCCTCATTTTTTCTTAATACAAAGCATCCTAGTTCCTCCTAGGTTGGGTCTAGTTTTTATTTTTTTTTTTTTATGATCAAGGTTCAAGCATCTGAGGTCGCTCATGCAGCTGAAGCTGAGTTGTAGGAGCCGGTTTATCGCAATATAATTGATACTCCCTCCTCTCCAAACTAAAAGTCACTTTATCTTTGTTTGGTGCATTCATCTTGCTACGCATCTATTGTAATAAAATATGTCTAGATTAATAGTAAAATTGAATGAACCAAAAAACGTCAAAACAATTTATAATATAGAGCGGAGAGAGTATGTAATTATAATCTCATGTGCCGTGATGATCTGAGCTTCAGTAACCATAGGATTACCGTAGCGTGGTTGTAACAAACTCTCTTTCCGTTTAATGAAATACGTGCTTAGGCACGATCGTGAAAAAAAAAAACGAGAGGATTCAGGCCAAAGATCACAACGGCGTACCGTGACTGACGAAGTGATGATGACCATCAGAATTTTTTTTTTTTTTTTTTTTTTTTTTGAGGCAACGATGACCAGAAGATTGGATTCCCACAAATACTGAAGGAGTTCACGTGAGTTCTTGGCCCATCGGTGAATACGGCGGTGTGGCAGCCCACGGGCCCCGGATAACCCTGGTCTTTCGGGCTCTGCCGACGGCCTGCTCCTCTTCTCGAACGTAGCTCCGGCCCAGAGGCTGACGTCCGACATCTTCTCCACCTTGTCCGCCCGGTACGCTGATCGGCCGCTAAAAAAAGATGGGCTGGCCTGCTTAGTCATACTGCAGCCCATGGGAGATGGAAGCGGGTTGTCTTTTTTATTTTGCTTTCTTCTTTTTTCTTTAAAAACATGCGAAAAACTGTTGTGTAGACCTTCAATTTCATTTTTGTTTGCGCCACTATATTCTTTACGATGAAATCTATACGAGATTTATTGTACTAAATTGAATTTGGTGTTTTTCCCCTATTTTAGTTTGCAATTGTGATTTTATCCATACTTTTTTTAACTTTGTAAAATTTTTGCCCCCATGATCTTGAATTGAAACATCAGTTTACCCCACACTATTTTCTGTTCGACTTTAGAGAACCAATGTTGTTGTTGCTGAGCCATTGAAGAAACGCGTTGAAAGTTGATATAACTTGATAAAGGAGGAGAATTTCTATCTCCTACTCTATAGGGATCATCTAGAAAGCGGTACCGAAGTCTATTATGCGCATATCTTTTCGGACTCTTTATTTGTGGGACAAACAAATGGTTCAATTCAAAATGGTGAGGACAAAAATATAAAGTTAGGAAAACAAAGGAAAAATCATTATTGCACTCTAGAGTAGGGGTACAAACACCAAATTTCCAATTTAAATACTCCCTCTGCTCCAGAAAATATGCAATTCTCGGATCCCGAGAAGTCAATCACCACAAACTTTGACTAAAATTATAAAAAAAAAAACACTAACACTTATGAGACAAAAATAAGTACCGTCAGATTAGTTATGAAATATATTTTCATAATAAATTTATTTCGAGACATAAATGCTAACACCTTTTGCTATAAATTTGATCAAAGTTGACATAGTTTGACAGGCATGTTTTCCATAATTGCATGTATTGCTTCCACTTGTTAATATCTAGATTAAAATGTTTCACATGTGCTAGCGATTTTTCAAATCTTCTTATGACCATTATATGGGTGTGGCATCGACATTATCTTTACAAGCACCAATAACCCACAATATGAATCAAAAGGCCTCGGATGACAAAAATCAAATTCGCGCAACTAGAATCAAATTTCTGAGGCCAACAAATCGAGCTACTCACCACCAAAATCGAATTTCATGGCAGTTGAGATGGAGCTTCCTATCACTGAGCGTGCTCCTGCCCGAATGGTATCCCTTTGCAAGAGGGGTGGTGCGACAATACCTACATGCCACACCAAAGAGGATGGCGCCACATAGCTGCCTTCTAGCTCTTCTAGATGCATTTTCTCCCCTTTTTAAACAAATTAATATATATTTGGACTCAAAATATTCCACCAAACTTTACATATGCGCTATACATGGGGTAAATGTTCTATTTTAATGATATATATGCACAAGTCAAGTGCTATGTATTTTGAAATATGTAACTCCAAAGTAGAGCATGTTATTACTGTAACTAGAGCACTTGTAGTTCCCAAAGTCTTGGAAAAAGTACTTCAAATTGCTCTACTTCTTCACTTAAATTTAATTAGTCACGAGTCTCAAATATTTTTGAGACATTGTTGGTAGGGGTGCAACATAAATATGCATGTGTTACGTTCCATCTGAACTATAACTATATAATCAATTGTTATGTTATAAAACATACGAATTTCTAAAATCAGTGTAAGTCTAACTATTTAAAGTTTGACTAAGTCTAAGTGTTTAAAGTTTGACTAAGTTTATAGGAATGAGTTATGACTAATAATAAGTATGATATTAAATGAGCATATTATGAAAATATATTTTGTGGTATATCTAATGATATTAATTTGATGTCATAAATCTTAAAGGGGTTTTCTAGAAATTTGCTCAAAGTTTAAAAAGATAACTTTAGAAATATGTTTATCCAGGAGAGAGGTGGGGAGTAATATAGAAGAATTGAAGGCACGAGGACAGGAGATCGAAGAAATCAGCTTTTGTTTCTGACCATATCTTTTCACCAACCCTGCTTAAAGCGAAGGCCAGGATAACTAACGGACCCGATAAAATTGTTCTGTATACACTTATACAGCTGTTTGAGCGAGACGGGTATAAATAATGGTGTTTGGATGGTTTCTTTTCGTGTTAGCTAACGGACTAGTATGACAGAAAGAGGATCTGATAGCTAGATGACGAGCACATATGCAGGAAGTGAAGTGAGTCGGTGAGCAACAAGCTTGAGCACGAAACGTTGCGCTAACCAACTCATTGGATTAATAATCTGATGACCTTCTGTTTTGACTCTTCACAAAGACGCCGGCCGGCCGGAAGATAATTAAGCTTGCTCGCTGTGCATCAGAAAATGGCACTTGTTTTGAAACAGTGTGACTGTCTGACTGATATATATAAATTCGTTTAGCTCAAGTAATTCGGGTATACGGATGCATTTGATTGGTCATTGGTGAGACGAACAAGAAACTGCTCTTGGTCGACAATCCCCTCGCACACGCCGAGATCCGAATAAAGGCTAGATCTGCATGCATTAGGTCTAGCAACCCCTATACAAGCACCGGTTGGTCGCCTGGCTATGCTACCTCTCGATCATATACACAAAGCATGCTGATGAGGACAGGTAGAATATATATATAATCCTACACGTACGCCTACACATTTCACATTCTTCTTATCCTATATAAGCACACACCTCCATCATCTCGATCGGCAACACCATCATCACAAGCCAAATTCACCACCTGAATTGAACCCACCGACCAGCAGTGCTAGAACAGCTAATCGATGGCAGTTTCGTCGCGAATGGGCGTGCTTTCTGTCTACCTCACCATCATGGCGGCGGCTCGCCTCGGTGCTCGGAGCAGAGCTCACCGCCGACTACTACAGCGAGACGTGCCCGCTCGCGTTGGCCACCATCAAGGCCATCGTCAGCGCCGAAATCCTGAGGGAGCCCAGGATGGGGGGGTCGCTGGTCCGCCTCCACTTCCACGACTGCTTCGCCAATGTGAGCGAGCTACCTAGCTAGCTGATCAAGCCACGCCGCCGCGCGCCATGCATACTGTGGCATCACCTCATGCATCACCTATTACAACTTGCAATACATGTGCGTCTGCATTCTGCTGCAGGGCTGCGACGGCTCCATCCTGCTGGACGACACCGCCGACATGATCGGCGAGAAGACGGCCAAGCCCAACAACAACTCCGTGCGAGGCTACGAGGTCATCGACACCATCAAGTCGGCGGTGAACACGGTATGCTTGGGGAACTTCATCTCCTGCGCCGATATCTTGGCCGTGGCGGCTCGCGATTCCATTGTCGCTGTAAGTTGTGTCTGTTCACCTGGACCTACTTATCCACTCACGGTCACGGCAAAGTGACACCACCCTGCTCACAGTATCAGTACGATGTGACCCAAGTTTTTTTTTTTTTTTTTGTCTGTGTACTATGTCCGTTTCCAGCTGGGAGGAACCTCGTACGACGTGCCCCTGGGGCGTCGCGACGCGACGACGGCGAGCATAGACGACGCGAACAACAACATCCCGAACCCGTTCATGGACCTGCCGGCGCTGCAGTCCAGCTTCGAGTCCCACGGCCTGTCCCTGCACGACCTGGTGGTGCTCTCCGGCGGCCACACGCTGGGCTACTCCCGCTGCCTCTTCTTCCGCGGCCGCCTGTACAACGAGACCGCCACGCTGGACCCGGCGTACGCGGCGTCGCTGGACGAGCGGTGCCCGCTGACGGGCGACGACGACGCGCTGTCGGCGCTGGACGACACGCCCACCACCGTCGACACGGACTACTTCCAGGGCCTCGTCCAGGGCCGCGCGCTGCTGCACACGGACCAGCAGCTGTACCAGGGCGACGCCGGCGACCTGGTCAAGTACTACGCCGAGAACCCGACCAAGTTCTTGGAGGACTTCGGCGCGGCCATGGTGAAGCTGGGAACCCTGAGCCCGCTCACCGGAGACGAAGGAGAGGTCAGAGAGAACTGCCGGGTCGTCAACCAGGCGTGACTTCCTTCACTTGAGCTCAGCGATCGTCGAATGCATCCATCAGCTTCGTTCCGTACAGTACAGGGTCATGGTACATACTGTCGCAGCTAGCTGCACCAGCAAGCTAAGCAGCAAGATTCTGTAGCGTGTGTCTTTGTATTCGCGTGCCTACTTAATTTTGTGAGAAATTGTTCTTGGTTTAGTTAATAATAATAATTTTTTTCATCGAGATGTGTGGACCTAGTCAAAGTTAGAGAAATTTATAACTCTCTTTTTTAACGATAAGAAATATAATTACAACTTAGCAGAACCTAGTTTCAAACTTTTTATACAAGCAAAACTACATTGACCATTCACTACTTTTTACATTGACCCTGCTCGCCGGTGAAGCTCCCCGTGTCCGCCAGCAGAACTGATG
>JADLZK010003738.1:0-82950 GCA_015847255.1 Hyparrhenia diplandra
CGTTGTTGAGGTATCCACAAAAGGATTGGGATTCGCCACACAAAAAGCTGTCCCTTCCTCGTTCTCAAGTCAAGGGAGTGAACCCTTGAGATGAGGGGTGATTTTCTTGATTTTGAGTGAGGTTACAAACCTCCCAAGGCTGCCACACGAAGAGGCAAGCTCAAGGGCGACGCCTAGCCGTCTAGGAGCAAGCTCCAAGAGGAAAGAACCCTAGGGTTCGGCCAAAGCGTGAACCAAATGCTCTTTCAAGTTGGGGAAGTAGTAGATCCGGCCTCCACAAGCGGTTTGCTGCCTTTTCCCTCAAGATTTGATGGTGGAATCGAAATCTTGGCTTGGGGGAAGGAGGAGCAACAATGGAGGAGTGAGAGAGAGCAAGAGGTCACGTTTTTTTGACTCTTTGCCGCGAGGTAGGAGATGAAGTGAGCCAGATGAC
Organism: Hyparrhenia diplandra; assembly: GCA_015847255.1. Lineage (NCBI taxonomy): Eukaryota > Viridiplantae > Streptophyta > Magnoliopsida > Poales > Poaceae > Hyparrhenia > Hyparrhenia diplandra. The sequence goes on from JADLZK010003738.1 coordinate 434, forward strand.
CGTTGTGGGAGGGGTAGGAATGGTATTTATACTCGATTGGGCCCAACGGTCGGATTAAGTGCTTGTTGCCGCACCAAGAACACATGCAGACTGCTGTATGGCTTCGCATTGCCTCACTTCACGCAGCACTTTACCCGCCGTAACAAACAAAAGTGTAAAAAGTGTCTCATTTTGTCTGTTTTTTTGTACGTGAGGTGATGTTTTTTATCGATTTGGAGGTTTGAGCATTTAGTTCACATGTAGCCAAAGGTCCTAGGATCCCTCTTAATAGTACGGCATGTCCTAAACTCAAGATTCAAAACATAAATGAAATTAAACCTCCATGAGTCTAGGTTGCCATCCGTTGCACTTGAAGGTTCCATCAAACGTACATCATCCTCTATCATCTTTGTCTCATCTCTTAGAGCAAATATATCTTGTGCATGTGACTTGAACCATTTCCACAAATATGAGTTCACCTCCATGGCTTCAAGTCACTCACACTAATGATTTGATCCTCAACACAATATGACTCCTCATAGCTTGATTAGTTCCTCGACTAAATGCAAGTACTCTCTTCTTCACCTTAGCCATGGTACTCGGTCCCAAGCCAACGCTTGCCCTTCACCTTCGCTTAGTACCTCGAAGCCCTTTCCTTGCTATCTTCACCTTATCAAGATACACTCAAGTCACATCATATCAAGCAACCATTGAATAACTATTTCTTCAATATTATGATCCTTGCTTGATTATCTTCTAGATATGAATGTATATCAATCAAGCTTTCGGTTTGACTCACATAGAGACATACATGGATCAACATCAATATGGTCAAGCCAATTCACGGTTCCTTGTATCATATCCATTTTGGCTTGACACTCCAAACACTTACTTCAATCTTCTATTCATGGAAAGCAAGCCATTATAGAGACCGATCCAAGATCATCAACTCATATCTCATTTGTCGCTTGCCAAACATGCTTGCTCACATGATGCTATGATATCCCACAACATATAACCCATTTCATTGATTCCATTTGCATTGTTGTCTTTTGCTTGAACTAGATTGTTTCCATAATCTTCCAATACATCAATACATAATTTGGCCTTTGGTTCATCACTATGTGGAATATCATCAAGTTTGCTTTGTTGTTGAACCTTGGATATACTTGTTAATACACAATCCTCAAGTATATGCAACAGACTCAGTTTCCTATTCAACACTTAGCAAACTTATTAGACCTTTAATTATGTTGTCATTCAATTCACCAAAACCCACAAAAGGGCTAGATGCACTTTCAATCTCCCCTTTTTGGTGATTGATGACAACACAATTAAAGCTTACAAGAGATTGATAAACATTGAGATTTTGAATCCTTTGATATAGCGAGCTCCCCCTAAATGTGTGCATTGAAGGAATTCAAATTTGGCCTCAAATGCCAAATGCACATATTTAAGATGAAGTGTGGGAACTCTCCTATATCTTAGCATCCATGGGGTGCAAGGTGTCACATGATAACCGTGATGCTCATGACATGTCATGCACTTTAAAAATAAACAATCCACCGGACAAGGCATGAAAGTCACACACTAGCATAAATTGTCCTTAAAGAGCATCAATTTAAACTATCCTTGCACACTCCACACAAAAATTTTGAAAAATCTACAATGCCTCTCCTCTACCCCTCCTCTACCCCTTTACAACAACATATCAATCTCACTTTAATATTTCTCCCCCTTTGGCATTAATCTCCAAAAAGGATCTCTCCACCAAAAGGAAGAAATATGTTGGTAGACAAGTGAGAGCAAGAGTAGGCAAAGGTTTGGCATATAAGATTTCTCTCCTAAGTTCTACCAAACAAAGTATGCAACACTTTAAGCCAAGATTCTTGAGAAGTTAGTATATTTAGCTCATACCTCACTACGATGACAGTTTGAACATGAGACTAACTCACGCCAACACCGCAAGAGGTATGAACCAAATATCTAAAGAAATCTCTAATCGTCACCATAAGAACAAACTCATGATGTGACTCAAAAATATTACATACACATGCACACACTAGCATGTAAGGGCCTAGATGCACAAAGGTAGTACAAGATTCCATGGAGTGATATACCTTTGTTCTAAGCCTCACAATCTCCACCAAGAAGATGATTTCAATATTTGAATTTAGTGCTTTGATGGTGCTTTGATGGGACTAGTAATTCTTTTCTGCAAGATAACTTCATTTGTGCCCATCTCTCAACATCATCATCTTCAAGGAGATAACCCAAACTTGTGCTTGATCTCAATTGAAAGTCCATTGCTAACTCTTGTTGTCATATTGAGATACTAGATGAAGACATATTCCTTGATATACCAGCATTGAAAGATTGTCCATGAATACCAATTGAAATATGATCTTCATATTTTTGACATCACTTGAAAGAGTCTTCATATGGCTTTTCGGAAGGTTTGCAATGTTTTGGTTGTCAACGAGATAGCTCATGGGCCATAGAATGAGTATATATACACCCAAAACCAAAACTAGTCATTAGAGTTCAAAACCAGCTGTCATGACCTGCACGGGTGCTTGCGCTTGCCTACGGTGTGCGTTTTGCCGCTGCGGTGTGGGCACCGCTTGCCAAGCTCACCTAAAATGAGCAAAGGTCACCTCACCGAAAATGCCATAACTTTTCACTCCGAACTCTGATTTCAGTGATCTTGGAATTTCCGAAAAGCTTATCTCAAGAGCTATCCATATCAACCAATGGCAATACCAAAGATCAACAAGTTCAAGTGTTCTTATATTGAAAGTATCTTCACAAGTTGATGCCAATTGGAATGAATACTCATATCTCATAGTATCACCTAGACAATGCTCACAAAGACAAGAGATAGCATTAAATTGCACAAGCTAGAGTCTCACAACTAGTGACCCTTTGGATGTGGAAGGCATGATGAGTCACTAATTGCAAGACCTCATAACATAGACTAAATTCCCCCTTGTTGATAGTGCATACATATATATGTGGAAGGCAAGAACATATGCACTTTTGGTCAATTAAGTCCAAATAAGGGAATTTAAGCTATATTATGGAGAGTAGCTACTAAAGATATAAGATTGCAATCCAAATAAATATGAGAGATAACTTTACCAATTTGGATTGAATTAAGGTAGCATACCCAAGAGAAACTCATTCTCAACACGAGACTACTCAAATCACTAGAAGAAAATGTTAGTCTCAAAAGACACAAGGCATAGGATGGGCTCCCCCTCAATATGTGCATCAAGTACTTGAATTACTTGAGTCAAGAGGAGTTCATCCTATATCTTGGTCAAGGCACAATAAATCTGCAATGATTGAAATTATGCCAAGAGAACATACCACCACCAAGGTAGATAGGTCACCACATTGATATGACCATTATGAGTGAGATTTCAAATGATTTGGATAGCCATAGTTCTCACTTGATGAAATGTGGTGAATTAGAGCACTCATGGTCATCCAAGCTCCATATATTAGATCCCTAGTTCTTTCTTTACCTAAAGCAGCCCACATAGAGAGCAAAAGGTAAAATTCATGAACTTTGCAAAATATGAACTAGGAGTTATCACTCTTTGTAGACCAGATCCTGGGTGATCAATGAGATGGATGAAGAGCACTTGATGAGCTCGAGAGAAGAAATAGCAATGAAAGTCCACTCTTTAATTATTTTCTCCAACTCTTTCAGATCTAGTTCCACTAGAGGATTGGGGCATTCAACATTTCAACTCGGGAGCACTTGGTTTATAAAGACCGAGACCACCTAGAATAATTGTGATGCACTCAAATTATCCAAAGGAACTATCTATCCTCCTTTTCCATGTGAGGGACTGCACATCATACACTTGAAGGAAACCAATAGTCACACAAGATTTAGGCCAAGCTCCCCCTAAATTTGTGCATACAAGAGTACACAAAGTCCACTTGAGCATACTAACAATTTGAGGTCAAGGGAGAGGTTAGCACTATATTCCAACCGGTTTCAAACTCCTTCAAGCTGCTAGCACTCCAATAGCTTCATTTGTTTACTTCTTGATCCAACTTGTTGTAGTTACTTGTTGCTGCTTGTATTCTCGACCGCAACTTATTTGGACCCTTATGTGATTAGGGGCCTCCCTACATCCATGCCTGATTCTACAGGTGGGACGCGCAAGATCGCCAAGGATTGAAGTGCGACACTGCCGCTCACTTGTCAGTCAAAGTCAACATGAGTTTTTCACTTTCATAAAAACTCTTTTAGATCAAACTGAAGCTTCATAATTGTGATGAATCTTTCATGACCAGCTAGAGAGCCAACTAAACCTTGTTGATGCAATGCAATTCAATTCCATTGAAACAGTTTTTCAGATTCTGTCATCGTCAGAGGAAACTTCATATCTCTCAGACCACTAGCTCAATATGCATGAAATTTGGTAGAGATGTTCATCTATGAGTCCTCTAACTTCTCTAAAAGTTTCGGCCCATTTGTACTTCATTTGATCAGTCAAAACATTATTCTACCAATATTGCTCAAGACTGAAACTGCACTGTTGAAGCTGACATAAATCAACTCAAAACTGATTTTCTTCCAAATAAATCTTCATGTCAATTGTTCAGCAACAAGTACTATACATGTATATCATGCTCACAAAGTTTTAGGTCAACTCATCAGTGTTTGATCTTTGAAACTCATGCTTGAAGACAGCCAACTCAAAATTCTGAATTTCTGGACAGATTTGATGATTCACTTCATTGCTCTTCTTCTTGTCCAATCTTGAGGTGAATTTGGTTGAGAATACTCACAAGATGTTATATCCATTCAGTCCTCTTATCAAAAGTTGCAATCTTGTGAATTTCTCCAATTTAGCTCATCCAATTTCAACCTCAAACTTGATTTTGCCTAATCTCAGATTTTGATCTCGTTGGCCTCTAGCAAAACTCATCTTTCTTTTTAGGTGAAGAGTAACCTTCAAGCTTGTGATATATGCAATTTGATAAGCACAACTTCCTATGAATTTTCTACGTGAATAAGCTCAAACACAAGAGGTCATTAGTAACACAAGCACTAGCTTCTCATTTAGTAACCCTTTATATGTGTAGAAGGCAAGTGGGTCACTAACTGGAGAAACCTCATAACATGGACTAAATCTCCCTTGATGTCTCATGCACATTCTTTTGAGTGGAATGGAGATGTGAATATGCATGGTTGGTCATTTAAGTCCAAAGGGAAGATTTAAGCCATACTATGGTGAGTGACTAACATAGACACATCAACTCCAAATCAACTAGAGAGAGAACACTTCACATGGTTTTGGATTGATTGCCTTCATATGATAGCACACTCCATTTGAGGAACACATTCTCAAATAGTGAGACTACAAAAATCACTTAGAGAAAAGATTAGTCTCACAACTCTAGTCATAGAGTAAATTCCCTTTTGATAAGTGCTCTAAGTATTTGAATTTCTCACATAGCACTTTATTCATTTAAGAACTTGGGATTTTCGCTCTATGTCTAGGTCATGGCAACAATAGAATAATTAAAAATGAAATATGCATGCCAAGAGATACTCACAACCATGTGTACTATGTAGATGCCCATAATATGAAAATGAGAGTTTGGCAATCTACCATATGACAAGATTCCATGAAGTAGAAAGTTCTTGAGTTGTGAGTGATCAATGCCTTTGCTTTACTTGAGCATGATTCTTCATTCTTGGCCTTCTTCAGATTTACTTATATTTCTCAATGTGAAAACCAAGATTCCAAATCCTTCAAACCAACTCATTGTATGTATGAATGAAGAAAAACTTTCTTCAACTTGAGATTCTTGATTTGAAGTCCACGGAAGAAGCTCAAGTCATCTATGTTGCTTCATGAAGATGATAAATTCAATTCCAATCACACTTTTCTTTCATGAACAACCAGCAAAGAATATCCTCAAGTGCTTCATTTACCTAAGTGGCTACACAAGACACAAAGGAGTAAAATTTGAACATAACTTGCACTTGAGATTTGGTTGTCACCACCCTTCTTGAAAGTAATGAATGAGACAATATCTTCATCTTCACTTTGCTCATATGAAAGTTGTAGGCTTTGTCCTTGAATTGAAGTGGAATCAGTTGCTGCTGTCTTTCACAGCGCGGCACCGCCGCTCTCAGCGCGCGTGCACCGCCGCCTCGTAATGTTGCAAGAGAGGATGCGGATGCACTACATCGTAGTTGTCACCGAATTTGGTGCAGCAACAACTTGAGGATCCTCCACTTCATTTGGTGAGATCATCTCAACCATTTAAGCTTCCTTAAGTGTCAACTCTCCACCATTATCAAGATTTGATCAATTCACTGAAAATGGATCACTTCACTGAAAACAGACCACTTCATTGAAAATCAGAGCAGTGGAAGAACCATTCATAACTTTTGATTCCCAAATGCTATGAAGGTCAATGAGCACTTGTTGGAAAGCTTATGAGGTCTAGTTTGCAATGCCACCAGTGGTGATCTGTTTGCAAACTCCATTTTGGCTGCAAACCACTTTTGGTACAGACTGATCAGAAATGTCTGCAGTCTGTCAGAAGGTCAACTTCAAGTGCAAAACTGTATCAATCTACAATATTCCTTGGTACATGCTGCACATGGTATGAAAGCTCATCAAGTTAACTTTCAAACCCAACAAACGGATTGTCATTTGCATTTCCCAAGATGGAGTTATGACCAGATCAATACAGACTGCACAGAGGACCAATCAGCAACACAAGGTGGTTCTTCCATACCTACAACATGAATAAGATCTTGCTCTACTAGAGAGCCATTAAAAGCATCATATGGCAAATGATTCATTTAAACTAAAAGCACTCTAGCCACTCCTAATAATTCACAAACACACAAATATTTGTGAACTACTAGAGACTACACAAGTCAAATGGCTAGCTAAGAAGGGTTAGGTACTAGTTACCGAGGTGAATATGAAGTTTGAGATATTTCCATTGATTCATCTTCGGGTCAACCATATAAGAGAATATAATATGAATTGATTGATAGCTTGAGTGAATATTTTCAATTAGCTTGCTCAAGCACCCGAAGCTTCATATCACCTCCAAGTACCTACAACACTCATCAAGCACAACTTGGTGGCACCCAAACTAAGTTGGGTCCATCAAGGTTAGTCACAAGAGACTTAGGCACCCAAATGGCCTTTGTGCTAGCACGTGCAGAACTAATCACCTCTCTAGCACAAGTGTCATTTTTGGGCATCCTAAGCAAATTTGAATTAATTGACAAGTTGAGCTTAGGAGTGTTACCCATGGGACAATCCTTACTTAAATGTCCCTTTCCTCTACATGAGTAGCATAGGCGGCTCTTGTTGTTGTTAGCCTTCTCTTTTTGCATTTTGCTTGCTACCTTGTAGATGAACTTCTCTCTTGATGATGACAAGCCTTCACTTTTCTTGTTTGGACATGATACAATCTCATGACCCTTCTCATTGCATCCATAACACTTCCTCTTGTTATTTCTTGTCTTGCTCTTTGGAAGTGTGGCTTGCTCATCAACCTTGTTGGAACACATAGAGGCACTATGTCCCATGTTGCAGTACTTGGCATGAGCCATCTTCTTCTTCTTTTGGATCTTGCTCATGCCTTTCCTCTCTTTCCTCAAGGGGCAATCTTTAACATGGTGATCTTCCTTCTTGCACTTGAAGCAACCGGTGAGAGTCTTCTTTGATTGTTGTTGCACCTTGGTGACCTTGGGGACATTGCTGATCTTCTTAGGTGCGACACTTGCCTTGGGTAGGGGTCTCGCCGCTAGCCTTGACACCACTGCCTGAAATGCTACATTTTGGATAGCTTGCACTTCTTCAAATGTCCCCTTCACTTTGCTTTTGTTGGACTTGTGACCTTTTGTATGGGGCTTGCTGCATGCATCGGTTGATCCCTTTTCAAGCTTCTTCACCTTGTCTTCACGGTTATCTTGAGAAGGTTGAGCATTGCATTTCCCTTTAATAGAATCACGTCCCTTCTTAGCCTTTCAACCTCTTCCTTGAGCTCTTCATTTTCTTTAGTGATAGAATCATCACAAGTTTCTATAATTACTTGCTCATTGGAAGGTTGGCTTGCATTTGTATTAGCTTCTTTTATGTGTCCAAGCTCATCATTGGCCATTCCTTTGAGCCTAGCAATCTCCTTTCTCATAGCTTCCATATCAACAAGGTTAGTGGCATAAACATTCAAATCAAGATTAAAGCATTTTCCACAACCTTGACTAGTGGAGGGAGTAGAGGTGTCCTTTGCATTAGAGGGCTGTGAGGTGCTCTCCCTAAGATGACTATGTTGCAACTCAATCTCCCTTGTGCTTTTCAACTAAGACACAATACTTATCATTGAGTGCAACATTAGCCTTAGTTGTGAGAACATGTTCTCTTTGCTCTTCGGCCAAAGCCTTGTGCAAAGAGTCCACCTCACTTCTCTTTAATGCAAGAGCTTCCTTATTAGCAACATACAACCTTTCAAGCTTGTCAAGTTGTTCATCTCTAGTTGCTAACTCAGCTTGGGTACTCTCTAAATCCACCATTAGTTGAGAAAGAAAGACTCTAGTTTTAGAATCTAGGTTCTTGATGAGTGTAGCATACTCTTCATCATCGCTAGATTCACTATCACTAGAGCTATCACTAAGATCACTACTAGAGATTTCACTAGGAGGTGGAGGAGGTTTGGCTTTTGATTTTACCTTCTCACCTTTTGCCATGAGGCACACATGAGATGTGGCATAGAGAGTTGTGCCTCTAGGTGAGGTGGATTCATCATTTGGCCTCCACCGATCACAAGCTTCTTCTTCCTTCAAAATGTTAGTCTCACAAGAACTAGAGGAAGTAGAAGTACCACATGTAAAAAATATTGTTCTCACCAACCATTTCATTACCATCCATTAAGTCATGTGTTGGTGAGGAAGTGGATGTGGCATGATCAATTATGCCCTTTGGGAGAATCACTTGAGGCTCATCATGTGTCGGTGAAGTTGAGCACTCCTCAAGTGGTTCCTCCAATGGGAGGTTGCTCTCATCACATTTGGACTTGCCATATCTTTCTTTTGAGTGCGGTCCAAATGAGATGAGCATCATCAAGAGGTTCACCATCTCCAAAAACGACGGCATCTAATACATCTTCACTCAAAGCACTAAACAAAATGTTAGCAGCTTGAGCATTGTATTGTAAGCATTTCACTTCCTCTCTAGATAGATATTTTAAATCATCACTAGGAGGTGAAATGCTCACATTTACAATCTGCGCTCTACATGAGGACCAATGGCCCCTAAAAAATATCAAGCACGAGTAGCGCACCAAGATGCATAGTTTGAGCCATCGAAAAGTAAAAGTTCTAGAGATACCTCCTCACTTGTCGACATCTTTCTCTCAAGGCGGTTAAGCCGAAATTGAGAGCCTAGCTCCGATACCACTTGTAAGGACCTTGATGTCGCCTAGGAGGCCTAGAGGGGGGGTGAATAGGCCTATACCTTAAAATCGACTGTCAAAAACTTCGCAGATCGTCGGTACACAATAGGCGCGCCTTTGCCGCGTCAAGTCGCGGTAACCGCCACGTGAACCGGACCAAGGGCGAGGCAGAGACAGAGAGACACTTCTTCGGGACAGGCGGCGCGGCGCCGCGCCTTCGCTGCAGCCCGCCTGCGCTCGCGCGGCATTGCCGCCTTCGCCGGCGGCACCGCCGCGCTGGCGCAAAAAACACAAACTGCAGGTTTGAAATCTAAACAACGAAACTTAGATCGAAAGTGAATATCCCAAGTTCTCGCACACAAATATATCACATATATCCAATAGAATGTGCCCGAACTCCTCAACAAAAGTAGATCGGGATGAAACCCTAGCTCACAAGAATAATATGCAAGAATGTAAATAGCACGCGTGAGACAAGGATTTTTCCCGTGGTTCACCGTCGCCACAAAGGCTGGGTTACGTCCACGTTGTTGAGGTATCCACAAAAGGATTGGGATTCGCCACACAAGCTGTCCCTTCCTCGTTTCTCAAGTCAAGGGAGTGAACCCTTGAGATGAGGGGTGATTTTCTTGATTTTGAGTGAGGTTACAAACCTCCCAAGGCTGCCACACGAAGAGGCAAGCTCAAGGGCGACGCCTAGCCGTCTAGGAGCAAGCTCCAAGAGGAAAGAACCCTAGGGTTCCGCCAAACGTGAACCAAATGCTCTTTCAAGTTGGGAAGTAGTAGATCCGGCCTCCACAAGCGTTTGTTGCCTTTTCCCTCAAGATTTGATGGTGGAATCGAAATCTTGGCTTGGGGGAAGGAGGAGCAACAATGGAGGAGTGAGAGAGAGCAAGAGGTCTGTTTTCTGGCTGCTGTCGCGAGGTAGGAGATGAAGTGAGCCAGATGACCGTTGTGGGAGGGGTAGGAATGGTATTTATACTCGACTGGGCCCAACGGTCGGATTAAGTGCGGCACTGCCGCACCTAACACGCGGCTTCGCCGCGCCCGCCGTAACAAGACAAAGTGTAAAAAGTGTCTCTACTGTCTGTTTTGGCCGTGGAGGTGATGTTTTTGGCCGCTTTGGAGGTTTGAGCATTTAGTTCACATGTAGCCAAAGGTCCTAGGATCCCTCTTAATAGTACGGCATGTCCTAAACTCAAGATTCAAAACATAAATGAAATTAAACCTCCATGAGTCTAGGTTGCCATCCGTTGCACTTGAAGGTTCCATCAACCACGTACATCATCCTCTATCATCTTTGTCTCATCTCTTAGAGCAAATATATCTTGTGCATGTGACTTGAACCATTTCCACAAATATGAGTTCACCTCCATGGCTTCAAGTCACTCACACTAATGATTTGATCCTCAACACAATATGACTCCTCATAGCTTGATTAGTTCCTCGACTAAATGCAAGTACTCTCTTCTTCACCTTAGCCATGGTACTCGGTCCCAAGCCAACGCTTGCCCTTCACCTTCGCTTTAGTACCTCGAAGCCCTTTCCTTGCTATCTTCACCTTATCAAGATACACTCAAGTCACATCATATCAAGCAACCATTGAATAACTATTTCTTCAATATTATGATCCTTGCTTGATTATCTTCTAGATATGAATGTATATCAATCAAGCTTCGGTTTGACTCACATAGAGACATACATGGATCAACATCAATATGGTCAAGCCAATTCACGGTTCCTTGTATCATATCCATTTTGGCTTGACACTCCAAACACTTACTTCAATCTTCTATTCATGGAAAGCAAGCCATTATAGAGACCGATCCAAGATCATCAACTCATATCTCATTTGTCGTTTGCCAAACATGCTTGCTCTCACATGATGCTATGATATCCCACAACATATAACCCATTTCATTGATTCCATTTGCATTGTTGTCTTTTGCTTGAACTAGATTGTTTCCATAATCTTCCAATACATCAATACATAATTTGGCCTTTGGTTCATCACTATGTGGAATATCATCAAGTTTGCTTTGTTGTTGAACCTTGGATATACTTGTTAATACACAATCCTCAAGTATATGCAATAGACTCAGTTTCCTATTCAACACTTAGCAAACTTATTAGACCTTTAATTATGTTGTCATTCAATTCACCAAAACCCACAAAAGGGCTAGATGCACTTTCAGGAGTACAGTCAGCGAGAGATCTGTCATCGGGACACGCACTATTACAAAATTTATTTTGTGAGATAGGTCTCATTATCAATAAAGTCGAATATTTTTTTAGTGTAACATCTGTAAATGTTCATGTGATTCTGAGGAAGAATGTTCACCTCTATTAATCATTTATAGAACCGTGTTTAAGGAGGCCATCTAGGTTAATCGACTATTTAAGTATTTATAGAGACAGTGCCTGGACTTTCTCTTTCATGGCTCCTCTTTGTACCGGTTGAATCAGTTACCCAAACTAATTTCATTCAAAGACGCTACAATCCACTGCTTACTTGAGTGCTTGAAATATTTATTCGGTTTCAGACACCTTCATCGTTGGAAAGAAAAAAAAAAACCCTTCTACACATGGTGATCGTTCCCCCTAACAAGCTCAACAAGAGTCATGGAGCGATAGAGGAAAATGCAAGTTGCAAATGACATATTAGCATGTCCGTCTCTATTAATTAGGGCCGCCCCTGAAATTTATAAATGGCCAAACATGTCTTAGGCAAACTCCCACCTCTATTAATCAACAATAAAGGCCGACCAACGGACCATACCTGTTAACAGACTTTAATAGAGGTGGTCGCCCTAAGACACATGACTTTGTTAATAGATTGATTTACAGATGCTTGCATTCTCCTCTATAAGTCGACCAAGAGGTGGCACCCTTAAGAGGCTCGCACCTGTAGAAACAATATATTACATAAAACATAATCCATACCACAGTTTTAGATGCTGATATGCCGATACCAACTAACACTATGTAGTTGATAAAATTTTTATTTGAAACTATTAGAGTCAAAAAAAAATTGCTTTAAGTTTTGAATCTTTGAAATTTAAAGTTTAGAATTTTCAATCTACTGAGGATGTTGACATAGTCTGTACCAAAGTGATAGTTTTCAATACAATATCCAATTTTGTAGTTGACAAGATTTTTATTATAAAGTTATTAAGAATCTCAAATATGTGCTTTAAGTTCTTAAATTTTGTAAGATTTAATTTTTTGAAATTTTAAAAAATATCTGGAATGGAAACACATCCGTTACAAATAGTTGTAGTGCTCGAAAAGGTAGGACATCCTAGTTGAAACTCTTTTCATTTAATTTGGAATACATTTTTTTGGACATGTTCAGTTAGCTCCAGCTAGAGAGAATGTTGAGGGGCTTTTAATTTGTCTCCTAGATACAAATCAAAATCCCCACCAACTCTTCAATCTTCTCGGATTATAGATGAGCCGACCAAGCCCGTCCCCTAAAGGCAATGCTAAAGATGGAGAGATGTGCCAGATTGCTTTGGGCGAACGACGTTAGGCCAGTGACTTTGATTTTTTCTTTTTATGTCTGATCACGGTCTTCACATGGATGTCCTTATGCCCTAGTACTATAGTACCGCGCGTGTTTCTCGGAAAGAATCACTGCAGGCGGCATGCCCAGCACAAAAGTTTTAAAAAAAAAGTGTCAGGTCTGTCGACTGCAATACTCAATTTGTTTAGGCTAAAGTGCGCTTATCGCGACCAGCAAACAAGCTAAGTTTAAGGGCCGCTTGGGAGAAAGCATCTAGGACGGTGGGAAGAGCCAGCCAGCCGCGTGGTAGGTGAGAGATCGATCGATGATTGTGTCATCGGAACACGTTCGCCCAGGGCCTTGAACGCGCATATATTCTCCCTGTGCTCGCACCTCATCACTACTGTAGCACAGTAGCAGTTCATCAGTTGCGCATCTTGCACGCACACACTCGTAGCACATACTCCATAATGGCGCAGGCCTCAGCTGCGGCGGCTGTGGCGCTGATAATGGCGATGGCGTTGCAGCTCTCGGCAGCAGCAACTGCTGCCGCACGGCCACCGGCACCGATAGGGCAGCACGGCTGCGACACCACCTGTGGCAACGTGAGCGTGCCGTACCCGTTCGGCTTCGGGCCCTCCCACTGCTACTGGCCGGGGCTCAACCTCACCTGCGACAGGCGCCACCACCCCCCGCGGCTGCTGCTCGGCGACGGCAGCTTGCGGGTCACGGAGATCTCCCTAGAGAATCAAAACCGCGCGCGTCATGGGCACCCATTCCATCATAAACGCAACCGGCTACTTATTCGCCTCCAATGATTGGAGTGGCTCGCTCGATTTGGGCAGCGGCTTCAGGGAGCATGGCTACCTGCTGTCGGCCCGAAACGAGCTCGCCGTCGTCGGATGCAACGTGATGGCGATCATTTCTGCGGGCATCGTTGGGGAACAAGCCACCAAGATCGTCAGCGGCTGTGCTTCCTTCTGCACCAATAGCAGCCCCGAGGGCAACAGTAACGATTTCAACATTGACGTCGTAGCCAAGGTCTGCACCGGCACGTCTGGCTGCTGCCTGGCGCCCCTCAGTACTTCCAGCGGCGTGCCCGTGCGCAGTGGCGTACAGGCCAGGAGGCTCTACAGTGGGAACCACACCGACGACCAGCAGGCTCTTGTGCCGGTAACCGTATTCATCGCGGAGCAGGGGTGGATCGACAAGCAACAGCAGAAGGACGGATTCGAGGAAGCTCCCCTTCTCCTTGATTTCGCGGTCGCGCAGGACCTGCCGCCAAGCAACGGCAGCTGCGACCAAGATGTAGAACGCATGATCTGCAAGAGTGAGCACAGCGTCTGCATTGCCACGAACCCTGGCTACGCGTGCCGCTGCTCTGATGGTTTCGACGGCAACCCTTACCTCACCGGCGGATGCCAAGGTTAGTTACCACTTTATACTGTGTTAATAGCACTCCTTTTTTTTTTTAGATAAAGGATAATAAATCCGGCTTCATCTATCCGTAGATAGAATCAGACCACTTATATATTGTTTATTATTGGCAATTAAAGTTGCGCCCTATTTATTTTGGCCAATTACTTACTAGCAATGTATCAGGTGCAAACTAACCTCTCCATACAAACCATGCAAACACAACCTATTTATTTTGGCCAACTACTTGCTTGTTAAATATGTAATTTTGAGTATGTCTAGTACAGCGGAAATGTACAAACTTGATCAATGAGGGCCATGTACCGAGTGTGTGCTGCACTAATCTCACTATATATATCTAGCAGCAAGCAAAACAGAAGCATAAATATATTCCTAAACTAAAAAAAAGTATTGTAAAGTAACCACTAAATCTAAATCTAACATAATATACCCAGCTAATATAGAACTACTGTAAACTAGCCCGCAAGATTTGTATCTAAATTGCCTAACTCTTCTATTGTGAATAAATAGCTTAAACATAACCCCTTAGTAAATATTCAAATTGCAAACACAACCATGAATCTACATCACCGATCTCCTCCATAATTGTAAATAAACTAAAGTAAGCACAGACAACCATGCCATTATGAAAATAATATAAATTTTCCCCAAATCCCTCAAAAAATATGTTTTTTCTTCTGAATGAATGACCATCACCACAATTAAAAACTAGAGGATCCCCGTGCATTGCCACGGGAATTATGATGTGATTTAAGATTGTTGGTGATCAAAGATCTGAAAAGTTGGTAGGAGCAGATAAAGAATCAAATCTTTATCTAAAAAAAAAAGATAAAGAATCAAATAGCATTCTTAAATGATCTAGACGTACTAACATGCAACCACTTTATATAGAATAAAAGGATGGCTCACTAACGTGCATCTACAGATCACTAAGGCTACTGGCGGTAAAAGTAGGAAACAAATAAAATAGAGCAATCCGGTCCTTAAACTTGCGTGGGTGTGTCATCCCGGTCCACGAACTCCTAAAACGACTACTTACATCCATAATCTTAGTTCCTGTGCCATTTAAGTCCGTAAATTGGAGTAGATTGCATGTCTTTTTTCTATTAGGCCCTTCCATGTGTTTTTTTCATTTTCGAGCAGCTGACGCTGTCGTTCCTTCCGTGTGTGCCACAGACGTGTGTGTTTGGCCTGCCTGCTTATCCAAGCTAGTATGCTATACAACCTTTGACATGTTCAAAAGAGATGCTGTACGTAAGACATATAGTAAGATCACTTTATCTTGCGTAAAAAAAAAAAAGAGATCACTTTATCACGCTTCAGATACCTTCAAAGCGTGAAGAAAAAGATGTAAGATCACTTTATACGCTTCAGATATCACGCTTCAGCTCACACAACCATATCATTTTAACAATAGTACGACCTCAATTTTGCAACAGCACTTTAACAGTAGTAGGATGACACACCACGGCAGCCTCATCAGTACCAACATTCATGAAAGAAAAAGATGTAAATAAGACGTGTATTTGACATATTCAAAAGAGAAAATCTGTGCTATATACATCATGGACAGGGTGTGTTTCAGGTTGTGTTAGCTGTTGATCACTCTTGTGCCTTCGAGTTGTTTGCATCATTGGAGCTTTTCAGAAAGAGCAGTAATTAATGTACATGATAAATTTCCTTTTTCATATTTTTATAAAAAGTTATGTCTTAAAATTCATATTGTGCCACCACACTTAATTAAGATGCCTTAAAAACTCTATCAAGAATTATATTTGTTGCATATTTGTTTTATAAAAAGTGGACCTCTTAGCATTAAAATACCAAAATTGATATATAATAATATCTTAATCAAAATGTATAAAGTGTAATCCAAACTAAAAATTACAAAAATATATTGTCATTGAGTTTAGTATTTTAAAATGAATCATGTTATTGTTGTTGGATTTGTTAAGGGGCACATTTTTGTAGATTAATAAACTATTAAATATATTCTAATGCATTGCGATATATAGCATTATGTTGTCTATTCTGAATTTAATATTGGTAGACCTAGGTAATTGAGAAACACAAGTATAGTTTACTTTATTGTTATTTAACTATTTTCATAATGTCTTATATTTTATCAATGTAGACACATTCTTTATTGATATTTTTTGTGTGTTTTATATACATGTAGATTTGAGTAATTTAGATACAAATAAAAAGGGTGACTTTATGTTACCTTTCATAATGGAGGAACACATAATACGCAAATTTGAGACATTACTATAAATTATCATTTATAATTACATAGATTGGCAAGTTAGATGTTCATTTAGGGGCTACTCATGTATTTTGTTATGAAAGATAACATAAAGCAACACTTTTAATATTTATCTAAATTATTTACCTCCATCGTAGAATTAAAAATGTCCTAAATTTACAAGTAAATAGTAATATAAAGTATTTTAAAAAGTAACTTAATAGTCACAAGGTATGCTATATATGTTTTAAGTCACACACTTCTACCATTGCATGTTAAAAAGAGAGAATATAATGATATTTTCCACCATGTGACCAAATAAATAGGTATACTTTGGGATAATTATTTATTTTAATATATTATCAAGCATTAAAAAGTATTCCCTTATCAAACTATATATCAATTTTCAATGGCACTAGCAATTTACTTTGAATAAGTCTATGTATTTTAATCGACACATCATGCCATATCAATACTTTTAATTTGATTTTGAAAACTATACATACATTTATTTATGAAATAATATTATTATGCATATAAAATGAAATCTAGATTCTTGGTGTCATGAGATACAAGCTATAACAAGAGGTGATATAGTTTAACCCAATCTTTTAACCCAATGTATAATTAAGATGCATAGGGTGTCTTGCAATGGAAAAAATATATATATAGATATAGATGACAAAATATGTAGATAAGAACTCCCTCGGTCCCTTATTACATGTCGTTTTTAGCTATAGTTGTATGTCCCTAATTAAGTGTCATCTAGGACACTGTAGAAGCCTGCAAGCTTTTGTCAGATCCATTCCAACACCTCTTGCTCTCGTCCACTCGTTTTCTTTCATTCTTTTTACCGTCCTTCTCATCCACTCGTTGGTGTACTTCCCCCTCTCCACTCGTACGCAACAGAGAGATGTCGCTATCATCGTTGTTATTTCTACCGCTTTTGTAGGGGTGACTTGGTGTTCATGCATGTATCCCAACGACAAATAAAAAGGGACAGAGGGAGTAGATAGTTGCTACATAGAATAAGAAATAAAAAACATGCAAATTAATATAAGTTTGAATATCAGTTTTTTCTTTCCTATGTGTTCTGAGATCCTAGTCAATGAAAGCACGAGTACATTGATGGGCTAGTGAATTAAATATTTATATCCCTTATTGGTGTGTACATTGACTCCAGATATCGACGAGTGCAAGTTCTCGAATGAAAATAGAGTGTGCTTCGGCATATGCATCAACACGATCGGATCATATGATTGCCAGTGCCCGCAAAGGAACTTACGGCAGTCCCGACTTGGAAGGTGGTTGTGTCTATCATAACTTCAACGACGCAGGTCAGTATATCTGTACAAACACATCCTGGAGTTGCACATGTTACACACGCGTCGACATCTTAGTGTTCATTTTGCAGCAGATGCGCTGTCGTCCTCCCAATGCAGCACTAGCTGCGGCGACGTGAGCGTGCCGTACCCCTTTGGCTTTGGGCACCCCGACTGCTACTGGGAGGGGCTCAACCTCACGTGTGACACCCGCCACAGTCCCCCGCGGCTGCTTCTCGACGCCAACGGCACCCTCCAGGTCGTCCACATCTCCTTGCACAACTCCACAGTACGCGTCGTCTACCATCACGGCAGCAACGGCTCGACCGCTGACGTTCGCCTCCCAAATATTGGTGAGTCCTATGCGCTGTCGACCAGGAACGAGTTCATCGTCTTCTCCGAGCAGGAGGTGCGTGCCACCCTCCATGGGGAGTACAAAAACGGCAACAGCAGCAGCAGCAAGACCACCAATAGTATCATCAGCCAAGCTGTCTGCGGCCCAATTGGAGATCGTGGGTTCTGCTCCGGCCATGCGCCCATCTCTGAAGGCAGCACGCCCAAGAGAGTGGAATTCAAAGAGCTCAATAAGGACCTCGATGTATACGCATTTGCGTTCATCTCGGATGTGGGGCCTGATCAGTGGCACAAGATCTATAGCATGAGTGGACCCACCAGTTACATGTCATCTCCCATTGTTCTACAATGGTCCGTTCAGCAAGGCTTGTCAGCGCTTGCTTTAGACAACTCAGGCAAGTGCCCAACAGATCAATGGAGGCTTTGCAAGAGTGAGCGCAGCGACTGCCAGCAAGGGATCAATGGAGGCTTTACCTGCCACTGCTCCAAGGGCTACCATGGCAACCCTTACGTCGCCGATGGATGCCAAGGTCAGTACTGATTTTACCAGAGTACATATTCCTCTCGTACATATCTCATTTCGGGAGGTGTCCACTTTTCTTTATTGTTCATCCTCATTGGCTACAGATATTGACGAGTGTAACGACCCGGCGATACGCGAATCATGTTTGGGCGGCTATTGCCACAATTTGCCTGGAGACTATGAGTGCCGGTGCCCGGAAGGAATGCACGGGGACGCTTATAAGGACGGAGGCTGCGTCGTCAACAAGTTCCCAAAAGGTGATAGCCACGTCTCGATGATCCTTTTGCTGGCATTGTACGTGCATACGTAGCTTGCGAAAATCATCATAATAATAGTGTATATGTACGCACATTTTCAGGTTTAACTATTGGTTTGTCAGCTGCTACTGCGCCAGCGCTCCTACTGGTTTTGGCTATATTGTTCCTACTCCGCAAGCTTAAACAGCGGCGGATAAAACTTCTGAAACAGAAGTACTTTAAGCAAAACCGTGGACAATTGTTGCAACAGTTGTTGTCCCAAAAGGCAGACATTGCAGAAAGGATGATAATACCACTAGATGAGCTTGCAAAGGCCACAAACAACTTTGACACTGCTCGTGAGATTGGTGGTGGAGGACATGGTACTGTTTACAAAGGAATCCTATCTGATCTACATGTTGTGGCCATCAAAAAGTCAAAGGTTACCATCCAAAAAGAAATAGATGAGTTCATAAACGAGGTAGCAATCCTCTCACAGATCAACCATAAAAATGTGGTCAAACTCTTTGGATGTTGCCTAGAGACAGAGGTTCCATTGTTGGTGTATGAGTTTATTCCCAATGGGACCCTTTATCACCATCTTCATTCTGAAGGACAAGAAAGGTCACTTTCATGGAGGAATAGGTTGAGGATCGCAACTGAAATAGCTACTTCTCTTGCCTATCTTCACTCATCAGTCTCAATCCCAATAATCCATAGAGACATCAAGTCTAGTAACATACTTCTTGATGATACAATGACCTCAAAGATATCTGACTTTGGAGCATCAAGGTACGTTCCAATAGACAAAACGGGGTTGACAACAAGGATACAGGGAACATTCGGATATTGGGATCCAGAGTGCTTTCAAACTGGTCGTCTTACTGAAAAAAGTGATGTTTATAGCTTTGGTGTAATTCTTGTGGAGCTACTCACGAGGAAGAAACCAACTTGTTCATATTTGTCCAGTGAATTTGGTGGCCTTGTTCCACATTTTGTCAATCTACTTGCCTCTGGAAACCTTGTCCAGATAATAGATCCACAAGTTCTAGAGGAAGGAGGCGGCGAAGTACAAGAAGTTGCTATGCTTGCAGCATCTTGCATAAACATAAGAGGTGAAGAAAGGCCAATGATGCGGCAGGTTGAAGTTACACTAGAAGGACTTCAACAAGGTTCCAACAAAAAGTACAATAAAGATGATGTGGTAACCGTGGATTTTGAGAATGGCAGCATTGGGGCAAACTATTCATCATGTACTAGAGAAGGCCACAAATTTGAGGAATCAAGTAGGAGATACAGTTTGGAGCAAGAGATGATGATGTCAGCAAGGTATCCTAGATAGCATATATATAGCTCTACTCCATGTGCATAGCACAAGGGAATAGCTAGCTTGTACGAGTATTTTTATGCACGATGATTCAACATTGGATCCTCTTTTTGTACCATTCGGTTTGTTTTGTTCATATGATTTATCCATATGTACCATCAGTTAATAATGATTATAACTGTGGATAATCGGTTCAATATTATTATATAAACATTGTTTATTAATGGAAGACAAATTACAATGGTTGAAGCATAGGCTTGAACACTATCGGACTGAAAAGACCGATTCCTGTGAAGCTATTGATGACTTTGATGAGCTCAATAAGTTGGGCCAAGGTTTCACGTCGGTCGACCCTTTGGAACAAGTTGACATTGGGGATGGTTCTATACCGCGGCCGACATTTGTGAATCAAAACATGGATGCCGATTACAAATCTAAATTAATCGCGCTTCTTAAGGAATATGTTGATTGTTTTGCATGGGACTACACGGAGATGCATGGGTTAATCTGAGATCTTCTTGAGCATCGGCTTCCTATCAAGAAGGGGTTCAGACCATACAAGCAACTGCCAAGGCGCTTCAATTCTGCCATCAATGTTCGAATCAAGGTGGAGATTGATCGGTTGCTTAAGGCAAATTTTATCCGTTCATGCAGGTATGCGGAGTGGGTCTCTAATATTGTGCCGGTTGAAAAGAAAGACACTGGGAAGATTAGAGTGTGCATTGATTTCAGAGATTTAAAGAGAGCAACTCCCAAAGATGAATATTCTATGCCTATTGCCGACATGTTGATTAATGATACCTCCAAGGCTGCTTTAATTTGCCCCGGGTTTGTTGGTTCGTTTGAGTGGATTGTCATGACTTTCGTGCTCAAGAATGCAGGCGCCACCTATCAAAGAGCTATGAATCTTATCTTTCATGATCTAATTGGGGTGATTATGGAAGTGTACATTGATGATGTGGTGATTAAATCGGCTTCCCATGATCCTCATTTAGCCGACTTGTGTCTTGCTTTTGAGAGAATACGCTATTATGGTTTGAAGATGAATCCGCTCAAGTGTGCCTTTGGAGTGTCAGCTAGAAAGTTTTGTGGATATATTATTCATGATAAGGGCATAGAGATTGATCCCAAGAGGATAGAGAAGATCAAGGCAGTTCAAACACATCAATGTAAAAAGGATTTACAAAAAATCTAAGGTAAAGTGAACTACTTGAGAAGATTTATTGCTAACCTATCCGTGACCGCCCGCGTGAAGACCAGGCTTCCGCCTCCCGAACCGCCCGCGTGAAGACCAGGCGTTTCCCTCCAACATGCTCCTTCTACAAGCACGCCCCAAAGATCTCGGGCTCGACGACGTCACGGTCCTCCTCTTCGACAACCGTGGCAACGAGTTCCTCCGCATCGACAACGTCGTCGTCAACGCGCCATCAGCCTCAGCACCACAGGTTGGGTCGCCTGTCAAGACGGCCAGCGACCTGCTCTACGGCTGTCTACTTCGCCTCGCCTCATCGCCGCCGACATCGATCAGGCATGTCTTCTGCAGGCACATCCACGCCAGAGTACATGTGCCGATGACGTACACCTTCCAGGCGCCCCCAGCTACTCGACAGACGCTTGAGCTCTCTGGCGTCCTCAGTGCTTCGGTCATGCGACAAGCCTAGATGGATCGCCCGTTTCGTGCAGCCCCCGCTGAGCTACAAGTTCAGCATCTACTTTGGCAGCCTCCACTTCGACTTCTCCTTCGCCGATGATGACGCCAACATCTGCAACGACGACAACGACAAGTCGGGTCCCCTCATCCTTAGCTATGGACCCGGCGCCACCACGGCATCACCGATCGGCATCGCCGCGCCACGGTGGGTTGGGCGGCACGTGGGACGCCGCCTCGTCAAACGGTGGGGAAATGTCATGTGCGAGAATTGGGCCAGCCCGGACGGGCTAGGAGGGCCCAAGGCGGCCGTGGCCGGCCGACGAGGGGGCAGGGCGCAGCGGGGGCGGGGCTGGCACCCCTTGCGCCGCCGCCTCCGCCTTCACCGCCTCCAACTCTGCTTCGTCATCAAGTTAGGATTGTCTTAAGACTTTTGGTGTGAAAAAGGAGATATTCCAATCATATAAGGAATACCCTTATTAGGAAATAAATAAATAAATATTTCTTGTAAAAGGTATTCCAATCATATAAGGAAACCTTATAGAGATTGTTTAGATTACTAGTCCCACTAGCCGGGCTATATAAACAAGGGTATGTAATCTCTTTGGGGAACAAGCAATAAAGAATAGTTCGTGCCTCTATCTCCTCCTACTCTACCGCCGCCGCCACCACGCCGCCACTCGCTGCCGCCACCTGCGCCGCCGCCCGGAAGCTGCTGCCGCGCCACCGCGCGCACGCGCCGCCGCCGCCGCCACCGCCGCGCCCGCCAGCAGGCGCCGCCGGCTTCGTTGGTGGCGTGTCAAAACCGCCCAATCTAGCCGGTTTGTGACATTTAATTTTTTGAAATTTTAAAAAATATCTCGAATGGAGACACGTCCGTTACTATAGTTGTAGTGCTTGAAAAGGTAGAACATCGTAGTTGAAACTCTTTCCATTAAATTTGGAATAGATTTTTTAGGACATGTTCAGTTAGCTCCAGCTAGAGAGAATGTTGAGGGGGTTTTAATTTTTCCCCTAGTAGATATATACAAATCAAAATCCCCACCAATATATTCTCTCCAATCTTCTCGGATTAGAGATGAACCGACCAAGCCCGTCCCCTAAAGACAGTGCTAGAGATGGAGAGATGTGCCAGATTGCTTTGGGCGAACGACGTTAGGCCAGTGACTTTGAAATTTTGTTTAAAGTCTGATCACGCTCTTCACATGCATGTCCTTATGCCCTGGTACTATAGTACCGCGCGTGTTTCTCGGAAAGAATCACTGCAGGCGTCATGCCCAGCACAAAAGTTTTAAAAACAGTGTCAGGTCTGTCGACTGTAGAAATAGCTTGTCCATGTGCCAGCTCGCGGCTAGTCGGACACTGCAATACTCGATTTGTTTAGGCCAAAGTGTGCTTGTCGCGACATTCAAACAAGCTAAGCTTAATGGCCGCTTGGTGCGAAAGCAGGTAGGACGGTGGGCAGAGACAGCCAGCCGCGTGGTAGGTGAGAGATCGATCGATGATCGATGCGTCATCGGAACACGTTCGCCCTGGCCATGACCTTGGCCTTGACCGCGGAGCTACATCTTGCGAGCTTGTCCATATATCCGCCCTGCGGAATCACATATCCCCAACCGGTTGGCCCGCCATGCATTATCTGACACCTCCAAACTGCTCCAAGATCCGTGCATGCTTTCCAACCTTCCCATTCCCTGCTCTTTCCCCACTGTGTCTCACCCTCCCATTCCTCCCCCTCGCATTCCCATCTTTTCCTGCTGTACACAGTCACTCTCTCTCTCCTCTTCTTCAGTTTGCCTGTACCATACGCACTCTCATTTTTCCTGTACCATACGCCACCTCCGCCGCGGATTCGGCTGCCTGGCTGCGACACCACCTGCGGCAACGTGAGCGTGCCGTACCCGTTCGGCTTCGGGCCCTCCCACTGCTATTGGCCGGGGCTCAACCTCACCTGCGACACCCGCCACCACCCTCCGCGGCTGCTGCTCGGCGACAGCAGCTTGCGGGTCGACGAGATCTCTGTTGAACCAAACCGTGCGCGTCATGCGAGCCGGAGCCATCATAGACACAACCGGCGATCTAACTTCACCCGGCTGGAACGCCTCGCTCGACTTCGGCCGTAGCTTCAGGGAGCATGGCTACCTGTTGTCGTACACCAACGAGCTCGTCGTCATCGGGTGCGACGTGGTGGCGACGATTTCCGGAGACATCGTCGGGCAAGAAACCCCCAAGACTGTCGGCGGTTGCGCCTCCTTCTGTACCAAGAGCGACCAAGACGGCAAACCCTACATAAACTACCACCAAGGCTTCAACGACAAGTTATGCACTGGCACATCGGGCTGCTGCGTGGCACCGCTCAGTGCCAGCGGCGTGCCCGTGCCCAATGGAGTAGAGGCCAGGTGGCTCTACAGTGGCAGCCACACCTTCGACCAGAGAAATCTGCCGGTAGCCGTGCTCGTCGCGGAGCAGGGGTGGTTCGACATAGACAAGGCGTTGGACGGATTCCAGGAGGCTCCCCTTCTCCTCAGTTTCGCGGTCACGCAGGGCCTGCCGCCGAACAGCAAAGGCAGCAATTACTGCAGCCAAGATGTACACCACATGGTTTGCAAGAGCCAGCACAGCGACTGCTTTGCCCCGGTCCCGGGCTACGTGTGCCAATGCAAGGATGGCTACGACGGCAACCCTTACGTCGCCGGCGGGTGCCAAGGTTAGTTTCCATTCCACTCTCCATGGCTGATGGTTTCTGCAGCTACAGCTGATGTTTTTTTAGAGAAAAACATTGTTCCATCGCTAAAAGACGGCTGATTTAGCACGAGAAGTTCAAGCGAATAGAGCATGATTTTTATGTTTGTCCTAAATTAAATAATTTTAAATGTAATTAAATTTTTATAACAATAATAATATTTGTCATGAAATATATTTTAATAATATACCTATTTGACATCTTAAATATTAAAGTTCTTTTCTATAAATTTCTTCAAACTCAAAATGCCTTAACTGAGAACAGATCTAGAATGACATCAGTTATTATTTTTTTATGACAAGAACGACATCAGTTATTATTTTGGGCCAAACAAGTACTGTCCGGTCCATTTGGTTATACAAAAATATTATATGTTTGCGTGTTTCTAGGAAAGCCTAGGTCTGCTTTGGAATCAATTTATTTTCATATATTTTACATATTTTAGAATAGATTTCGATTGTTATTGTTATGTATGTGTTTGGTTCAGCTCAATTTTTTTCTACATCAATAGACTGCTCAATTTAACATCTATATCTATATCTATTTATCTTCTATATCCTAATAACAATAAAGAGCCAAAATTTCTTTTTTTTTTTTTTTTTTGAAAACGAGTTTGGCTCGTACATCATTAAGAGAAGTGGGAAAGTTCATACAAGACTTGCGTCAATTCCGTAGCGAGCTGCCTAACAAAGGCACCGACTAAAATGGTGGTGCAGCGAAGATGTAAACTAAGAGAAACAAATGTGCTATAGGGAACTAGAAGCCCGACAGGAGCACGCTTACAGGCGCTCAACCGTCTTCGCCCAACGTTGGCCGCGCACGGGGAAGATCTCCTGGACAACGGCCCGCATGTGAGAAGGGAGGACGCCGTCTACGAAGTGGCTACGGAACCTCTCCGCAATCGCAGGATCTGGGGTGGTCGACGACGCACCCGGCTGACGGCCCTCCCACTTGTCCACAAGGACACGGCGCGCCTGCCGCTCCGGTTGGGGGTCGCGGAAGGCCGACTTCGCTGCGAGGCGGTCACTGCGCCTTGGGATCTAGTTGTCACTGATCGTGCGCGAACGCCTTGGGCGTGGAGGAGTCTTGATCAGCGGTTGCTCGAGGGGTAGCGTGAGGGAGTCGATGAAAGCCGTAACGTCGGCCTCAGTCGGCGGCCCCGACCTCACCCCGGGAGCGACGGCGGGTGCTGTAGGCAGCGTAGGAGGAGCAGTGATGGAGAGTGCATGCAACAACATAGGGGCGATGTCCGTCACGGGAGCAGCTGCAGCGGGGGCGTTGCGAGCGTGGCTGCCCCGACATCATCGGACGCGGATGGGAGAAGTCGCGTCGGGTCAGCCCGTTGGACGGCGCATCGAGGAATGTGACGAGGGTCGATCCCGACGGCATGGGCCTCACAGCAGCCGCCTCCGCCTCCGCCTCCGATGCGGCAGCATCTGTGAAGTTGAGCTCGACCATACACAGCAGCGAAAGTGGCTCCGTAAGCGCTGCCTGGGAGACCACCGCGGTAGTCAGACACATGACGAGGGAGGCCACGAGATCATCAAGCATTGGGTCCACCCAAGGCCCCGCACTCTCGCACGGCACGAGCACGAGCGGGTCAGCGGGTGAGCCCACATTGCTCACGATGATATTGACCACCGTCGATGGCGCGCGTGGGCGGGGGGGCCCTCCCCAGCCGGGGCAAGACCGACACCGATGAGGCCGAACATAGGATTTGCCCGACGAAGAACAGAGCTTGCCTGGGCCCTGGAGCATCTAGGCCACCTCCGCGGACGACGACATCACGGCGGTCCTGGGCACCGAGTCGAGGCTCCTCGGTGTAGCGTCTAGGTCCCTGTGCACAACTTGAGGAGGGGGTGCTATGGCAAGCGGCGATGAGCATGCTTGCAATTCCTCGCCCGGTGCCTCGTGCTAAGGCAGAAGAGGTAGTGGGACTGGGAGGAACATTAGGCGGTGACGTGATCCCCGCCGTAGTTGAAGCAGATCCCGACAAGGGAAGGCGGCACAGGCCGCCGACGGTGAGGGTTGAGCGTGGCGTGCCTGTGCCCACGCCTGCACCTCTGAATGAGGATAAAATCATCGTCGTTGATAGAGGCAACATGCGTCGACTGCTGTAGAGGGCCCCCCGACCTCCAATGATAGCCTAGGACCGGGCTGACAATGGAGACGACGGCGACCACCATGTGGCGAAGGCCAAATGTTGTGGCCGAACCGTTGGTGTGCAGGGACGCGCACGGCTTGTTGTCGGCCGAGCCGCTGGGGTGCGGCCACCCTAATAGATGGGCGAGGAGTCCTCCTGGAAGTGGATTGGGATCCTCCAAAGTATAAATGGATCAAACTCGTTGTGGATTTAATTGGTTTGGATGAGGATATCCATTTGCACAAGACCCAAACACAGGGGATTGGATTGGATTCAACCCCCTACACATCCAGATATGCTTGGATTACCTTCTCGGCGGAGCAGAGCCATTCGCCGGCGGCGACTGCAGGACGCGCTTGCAGCCGAAAAACCATGCATGACGGGTACCAGCGGTGGTGGCGAGCACTACTCCTACTCGGACTGCTCTGCGCGCTGCTGCTCACCATCGTCTACTCGTAGCCACCGGGGTCCTCGGTGTCGCGACGACGTCCATGCTCCTAGGCGCGTCGGTGGTGCTCATGCTCTGCGGCTCCGTCACCTTCGTCATTGGCTTCTTCCTCATGCCATGGGTCGTCAGTCTCGTGCTCCTCTTCGGCTTCGCCGGCGCCGTCAACACCCTCTCCTCGGGCCTGTCTCTCTGCACCAGCACCAGCAGTGCCAAGCCGTTCTCCCACGCCGCCATCGTGGCAGGTCCATGTAAACACCCGCGGGCACAGAGGTGACGCTGACAACCCCATAGACACGGAACATCCATCAGTCAGTTTCGCGGCCCAGGGGTGGCGGAGCGGGGCTCCCTCTGAGAAAACACCTCGCGAGCACACACACACACACACACAGTGCGGTCCAATTAGATGGGCTCTACGGCGTCTGCGGAGGTGACGCCGCCAGACGAGGCCACTTTGGACGAGAAAACGAGGAGGCGCGCCGCCCATCTCTGTTGCCGTCGCCTTCACAAATGTCGTCACCTTCGCCGCCGCGGCCCTCGGCACCGCGCTCATCGTCCTTGGCGTCAATTAGATAGGAGTATTTGGATGATTGGACTGGATTGGATTGATGTGGCAGCGGACTGGATTGGATTGGGTATTCTACACATCACAGTGGATTGGGATTGAATACATGGTTATTTTAGTTTGGATTTCATTTGGACTGGATTAATTGGACGAGGATGTTAATCCAGTTCCAGGAGGAGCGAGGAGGCGCCACAGGAGGGTTGACGACGTCACTAGTCTTCGTGCGACGATGGGGACGGCGCCGCCTACGCTTGGAATGACTGGCCCCAGCAGCAACGCCGAGGTTGTTGCCCGAGATGCCAATGACGTCGTGCCGGGAGCAACGCCCCTGCTCCCAAAGCCAGGGCCTCCACCGGTCCTGCCGCAGCGGTGAGTGTGGGCTCGGCGACATCAAGAGCCGCGTTGAGACCCGCCGCAGGCCGAGCGGCTCCGCCCACGGCCGTCGACAGTGAGATGGCGCGACGCACAACTCTGAGGTAGCGTGGGGAGGGCTCGTAGTCCGCCTCGTCCTCAGGGTCGACCTCCTCGACGAGCACCTCTCCAGCACTCCACCTTGGACCTACTGGCCAAGGGCACGAAGGGGGTCGCATCGAGGGACAGGGCCTTCCAGCCGCCACCAAAGCAGCGGTCCTTGACGGCCGCCAACGCCGGAGAGGCCTGCACGAGGGCTGTGGGGGGAGGGAGACGGCGACAAGCACAGAGCGGATGGGCGCACGAAGACGGTGTCGGGCTCCCACCGAGCCGCGCCAGCCCCGCACCAGGCGAGCCGGGCGTGGAGGCACCTAAGGGCGCTTTTGGGCGACGATCCAGCAGCACTCCAGCGGGCGCACCTGGACCCCGACGGTGACCGCGAGGGGTGTGACAACCATCCACCACGACCGCGCGGAGGGGGTCTCCATCTCCAGCGGCCTCGCCGCCAAGGCCCTGCAGTCGCCGCCGCAGCACGCCAAAGCAGCGGCGACTGCACTGCAAAGGCGTTCGACGCCACTAGCGCCCCCCTGCAGGGCCAGCACCAGCAGACTCCACAAGCGAGTGGCTGCAATGAGGCATAACCGGTGGCGGGTGCCCAGCGGCCGCATTGTCCCAGCTGCGTACTAGCTGACGGCGTTGGAGGCAGGGGAGCCGCCTCGGGGCTCCAGGACGCCGAGGGCTAGATGGCAGGGGGCGCTGGGGGAGGCTACTGCCGGTGGGGTGGCAGGGACGCTGGAGGTGGACACCGCTACTACCGACGACTCCTGGAGGGCGCCATGGCTGGGGAAGTTAGAGCTCTCAGCGGCAGGGGACTCCTCGGGCATGGAAGATCCCCTCCAAGAAGCTAGCCCAGCCGGAGTGTAGATCAGGCAACAAGGGGTGCGGATCTGGGCTTGGGGGTGGGATGCGGCTGGAGGTGGCAGATCGGCGTTGGGGAGGGAGGGGCAGCCATAGATATAGATTATAGAATTCCAAACGTGCCGGCACGACACGCCCGCCCGAAAGCACGACGAGGCACGGCACGGCTGGGCATGGCACGACGGGCACGGTGATGCTGTCGTGCGTGCCCGCGCGACACGGGCGCCTGTAGTGCCCTCGCGCCGCCATGGTCCGACGCGCCACCGCAGGGCCGCCGCTGCCGCGTGAGGCTGGATCGCCGCCACTGGGAAGCTGCCGCCGCCGCCGTGTGCTGCCGCCGCCGGACGCCGCGCTTCGCCGCGGCGCTGTGCTACCTTTGCCGAGCGACGCGTGCTCGCCGCCGCCGCTGGGCCGCTGTCGCAGGGACGCGCAGTCGCCTCGCCAATCCTTGGTAAGCGCAGCTCCGTGCCAAGCTGCTTATGCGCCGCCGCCATGCGAGAGCGAGGAAGAAAGTTTCGGTTTGGATACTCAGAGCTGGTTGCATTTATACGTAGGGTTTGTAAACTAGTACATCCAACAGTGTACATTCAATAGTGATACATCCAACGGCTGTACCACCGTGCCAGCCCCGCTGATTGAAACGGGCCGTGCCCGTGCCAGCACGACGATGCCGACCTCGCGGCCCAGGCACGGCACGGCGCCGACCAGGCCAGGCACAGTTGACACCGGTCGGACCGTTCTCGGGCCGTGCTTTTTCATACCGGGCCCGTGCTAGCCCGTTTCATTTGGCCCGTTTGGAATTCTTTAATATAGATATAGATAATTAGATTAGCTATAGATTAATATTTATTCTTGCCATGTGTGAATTTGGTGGGTTAATTGACTCCAGATGTCAACGAGTGCAAGCTCTCTAGAGAAAACGCAGTGTGCTTCGGCGTATGCATCAACACGATCGGATCATATGATTGCCAGTGTCGGCAAGGAACTTATGGTAATCCCCGCATCGAAGGTGGCTGCGTCTATTATAACTACAACAAAGGTCAGTATTC
This sequence comes from Hyparrhenia diplandra, assembly GCA_015847255.1. Classification (NCBI taxonomy): domain Eukaryota; kingdom Viridiplantae; phylum Streptophyta; class Magnoliopsida; order Poales; family Poaceae; genus Hyparrhenia; species Hyparrhenia diplandra. The sequence continues at coordinate 30,737 of JADLZK010003738.1, forward strand.
AGTACAAACACACCATATGCAAATCGAGTAGGTATGGAGTATCTTAAGTTGATTTATTTTGTAACAGATGTGGTGCCTACGGTGGTGTCTCAGGTGCCGAGAGGGATGCCCAAGACCAACTGCAGCACTAGCTGCGGAGACGTGATCGTGCCATACCCCTTCGGCTTTGGGCACCCCGGCTGCTACTGGCCGGGGCTCAACCTCACCTGCGACACGCGCCACGGTCCCCCGCGGCTGCTTCTCCACGGCAATGGCAACAGCACTCTCCAGGTCGTCGACATCTCCTTGCACAACTCCACGGTGCGCGTCATCCATCATCACGGCAGCACTGACATGGTCACCGACATCGATCACACGGTGGCTTACATCGATAATACCAGCACTGGTTTCACCCTTCTGGCTGATGTTCGCCTCCCAGACATCGGCGAGCCGTATGTGCTGTCGACCAGGAACGAGCTCATCGTCATCTCCGGTTGGGATTTGCGTGCCAGCCTCCATGGGGAGTACAGAAACGGCAGCAGCAACAACACCTTCGACAGTATCATCAGCCAAGCTGTCTGCAACGGCTCCGGCAGTGGCCTAGTCGTCGGAGATCAAACCCACCGTGGGTACTGCTCCGGCGACGATGGCTGCTGCCACGCGCCCATCTCTGCAGGCAGCACGCCCAAGAGAGTGGAACTCAAAGCGCTCATCAATAAGAACATCAGTCGTCAATATGGTAATTGGCCGAGGAACCAAGCATTGGCGTTCATCTCGGAGGTGGGGTTGCTTGATCAGTGGCACATGATCTTCAAAATGGATGATGACATCACTCACACGTCATCCCCAATTGTTCTACAATGGTCCGTTAAGCAAGGATTGTCAGCGACAGCTGCCGACAAGTCCGGCAAGTGCCCAGCGGACGTGATCAGCAGCCTTTGCAGGAGTGAGCACAGCCACTGCCGGCAACAGAATGGAGGCTTTACGTGCCACTGCTCCAAGGGCTACGACGGCAACCCTTATGTCGTCGATGGATGCAAAGGTCACTACTGATTTTACCTCCTCATGCATATCTCGATCTATTCTCTCGTTTATAGTTCTTTGGGAGGCTTCCATTGTTGAGTTGTTTTTGTTCATCCTCATTGGCTACGGATATTGACGAATTGCATCCTTATTGGCTACAGATATTGACGAGAGTGTACCGACCCAGTGCTACGCATACCATGCTTGGACTTGGGCGGCTCCTGCATCAATTTCCTTGGAGGCCACGAGTGCCGGTGCCCGCAAGGAATGCACGGCAACATTTCTTTGCCCGGTGGCTGCGTCGTCAACAAGCAGTCCCCAACAGGTGACAGCCAACTGGATTCTCATGTCCTGATGGTCCTTTTATTGACATTGTATTGTATACGTGGCTTGTGAAAATGATCATAATAGTGTGTGTATGTACATCTTCAGGTTTAATTATTGGTTTGTCAGCTGCTAGTGGCCCAGCGCTCCTACTGGTTCTAGGTATATTGTTCTTACTCCACAAGCTTAAACAACGCAGGATAAAACTACTGAAGCAGAAGTACTTTTAAGCAAAACCGTGGACAACTACTGCAACAGCTATTGTCCCAAGAGGCAGACATTGCAGAGAGGATGATAATACCATTTGATGAGCTTGCCAAGGCCACAAACAACTTTGACAACGCTCGTGAGATTGGTGGTGGAGGGCATGGTACTGTTTACAAAGGAATCCTATCAAATCTACATGTCGTGGCCATCAAAAAATCAAAGATTACAATGCAGAAGGAAATAGATGAGTTCATAAATGAGGTAGCAATCCTCTCACAAATCAACCATAAGAACGTGGTCAAACTCTTTGGATGTTGCCTAGAGACAGAGGTGCCATTGTTGGTGTATGAGTTTATTCCCAATGGGACCCTTTATCACCATCTTCATTCTGAAGAACAAGAAAGGTCACTTTCATGGAGCAATAGGTTGAGGATCGCAACTGAAATAGCTACTTCTCTTGCCTATCTTCACTCATCAGTTTCAATCCCAATAATCCATAGAGACATCAAGTCTAGTAACATACTTCTTGATGATACAATGACCTCAAAGATATCTGACTTTGGAGCATCAAGGTACGTTCCAATAGACAAAACGGGCTTGACAACAAGGATACAGGGAACATTCGGATATTGGGATCCAGAGTGCTTTCAAACTGGTCGTCTTACTGAAAAAAGTGATGTTTATAGCTTTGGTGTAATTCTTGTGGAGCTACTCACGAGGAAGAAACCAACTTGTTCACATTTGTCCAGTGAATATGGTGGCCTTGTTCCACATTTCCTCAATCTACTTGCCTCTGGAAACCTTGTTCAGATAATAGATCCACAAGTTCTAGAGGAAGGAGGCGCCGAAGTACAAGAAGTTGCTACGCTTGCAGCATCCTGTTTAAACTTGAGAGGTGATGAAAGGCCAACAATGCGACAGGTTGAGCTTACACTAGAAGGACTTCAACAAGGTTCTAATAAAATGTACAAGAAAGATGATATGGTAACTAAGGAATTTGAGAATGCTGGCATTGGGGCTTATTCATCATGGACTAGAGAAGGGCACAAATTTGAGGAATCAAGTAGAAGATACAGTTTGGAGCAAGAGATGATGATGTCAGCAAGGTATCCTAGATAGCATATAGTTCTACTCCATGTGCATTAGCACAAGGGATCAAATAGCTAACTCTATTTGTATGCACGATGCATGATTCAACACTGGATCCCTCTATTTGTATCATTATTCCTTTTATTTTGTTCACATGATTCAGCCCTATCATCAGTTAATAAATATAAACATATATAGCAAATCAAATCACGCTTGCAGAACCGGTTGTAGATTGAGCAGTCTCTATCAAAAAAAATGCCCTCGTTACTGATAATCATACATTTGTATAATGGTTTTTGATGTCTTCTTCTGGTCACGCCTTTCACATATGTATGCACCTCACACGCTATATGTATATATATATTGTTCTTGTTCACTAATATATATAGGAATCCAAGAAGGAATCTCCGCACGCACCATACGCCCAGCCAAGGATAAAACAGTGTGAAATTGTTACATAAAGCTAGTTGATTCCGAGTGGCTAGGAGTGCTGAATTTGTTCGTTACACTTTTGGTAAAGAGACTTGTTAAATCTAAAGGCTGCCGCGTTCATAGCTGGTCCACGGCCGGGAAGAACGCGCAGGGTAGCTATTTGTCGGTCGCTCCACGGTCAGATTCACGATCGGCAAAAGCTCATCGATCAGGTGTCCGTGCAGGCCAGGGCTGCGTGTCTTGCTGCCCTAGATATATATATATAGGACTGTACAAGCGTTAGACGTACACACCATGACACTTAAGATACATAGGAGGGCAGTGCAGATTCAGATACAGGGAGGAGTCTGATGGTACGTCTTTTTTGTCCACTCGTCTCTCGCGGTCACTGCACACACATATATGGGCTGCTAGGCTTCATGCTTCGCTCGGGCCTTTTAATAGCCGGACAGCCAGCCCATTATACTCACAGTAGGATCAATGAGGTAGTAGATAAGATGACATGACCATTACAAACAACATTCCTACACATTAGGAATAGTTTCGAAGGCAGGAATAGTTTCCAAGGCATCACATTCCTTCATGAGACAATTTAACTGTATAGAAAGAAAATAACAGGGTCATTTTTAAGATAGTATACTCACACCAGCATTTGGTTTTCGAAGCTTAGGCTAGGCACATAAAAAAAAGTATTAAAGAAAGAAAGAGCTAAGGACAGCAAAGAAAGGACATGCCAAGAGTACCACCATGAACTACACAAAAATCGATTATGTGCTTTAAAATACTGAAAGATTTCACAGAGAAAAAGGAACGGCAAGCAAAAAGTGTTTACTCTAGAAGTATCAGCATTACATAAAGAAGTTGCTCATCTAGCTCACAGTTGGAGTGGTAAAGGCCACTGGCTCGGGGCTCCCTCTTTGAAATTTACACTATCGGGTACTCCCTGGCTGGGGGGCTCCCTCTTTGAAATTTACACTATCGGGCACTCCCCTACAGTTTTCTGTCAAAAAAATACAAAGGCATATATATATAAGGCTAAAAAGCCATAATTAAACCAGGTTATTCTGCATTCTGATCAATCATGTGTTGGTGACATGTGAATCTTGGTTACGCGTATGGATTTTTGCTGCAATTGGCTAGCACTTTGCAAACAACCTAGACTCACATAAAGAAAGAAATACTAACAATGATGATGATGATGATAATTCAAAATTTTCAGACTTATTGCTGCTAGAATGCAACCGTCTTGGCCACACCACAAATTCCGCAGTGCAGCCCAGAGTTACCATCAACAAGCACCAACACAGTTACCAACTGTTGGAGCGACGGTTCTTCATTGTCGCCACCAACATTAATATACCAAAATATTATAGTAACTAAAGAAGCACATCTTTGTTTTTTGTATAACTGAAAAGACTAGAACACAGCTTCAGAGAGGCACATGTCTAGAGTGGTATTTGCCGTATATCAGATATTGTACTGTGCCTACACAATTCTGCATATGTTTATAGGATGCGTCTACACGGCATATAAGTTTTTTTTTTATGAAGGCAATATACCAAGAGAAAAAAACAAAACATAGCATGGTTTATACAGAGGCAACAAATAAAGGTGAAAAAGAAATATCGATTCCCAATCCCAGGTAGCAAACATGCTACTAAATCTCACCAGTACCGTTGTCATTGACAGTTGAGTGAAATGCACCCATGGTACCAGACTTACAGTCAGATGGTGTTAGACCTTATGGTCCGGTTAGTTTGGCAGGTCATTTTTTAACAAGCTGAAATTTTCAAGCAAGCACTAATTTCACTAACACAATTAGGTAGCTCAAAGCTTTTAAAGTACTATAATATATGGTTTTACATTTAAAAAAGCTTACTAAAAGAAAGAAAGAAAGACAAGGACAGCAAAAGGGGTATGGCAGATAGCACAGATGGAAAATGCATGCTAAACACAAGTAAAAATAGGGAAAAGGCCTAATGAAGAAATCCAAGTAGAGAAGTTTGCACTGGGAGTTTCTTAATTAAATCCCTTGGAAGCATCAATTGATTACCAGAGTTACTTACCAGTTAAAAACAAATGATACAAAGCTAAAAAGGCACAACATAACCACTTTATTGTGCATGTTCGTCATATGTTCAAGAGTCAAGTGAAGATGGGGAAAAAGCACCAGAAACTAGAGGCATTGCAGGTTACGCGTTGTACTTTTGTTTCTTATTATTGGATACTTTGCGCCCTACCCAGACTTTGCACAGCAAAGTAGTACAACATCGAAATTGTGTGCTAACACAAAGACGCAGAAATATCAGCTTATTGAAATCTCTATGCAGTACCAGAGACACTTGCAAGTTATTACAAACAAAAGACACAAGGTTAAAAAGGCTTGACATAACAAAAATAAAGAGTGTGTTCATGGCTCATGTGAAAAGGGAAAGTAAATACCAGACTAAAGGAATAGTTCAGATTATTACTAATCTGCAGTGCTCTTAATACTAGACAGTCCAGAATCATCAGTAGTCACTCCATCCTGCTGAGATGCAACAGCTTTGCCAGCACTGATTCATACCTTTTTTTATGTCAATTCGGCTCAGAATTATCATCACGAAGCAGCGCCACGGTCGTCAAACCATCGAACAGTGGTTTTTCATCAACACCACCAGCATTTCCTTCCATGGTGAAGAAATCATGGCGTACAAGACTCTCTCTGAACCTGTGCCTCTCAAGACACAGAGAAGCATTCCATTCATACCGTGCCAACAAACGGCCACTGGCACCAGAGATGTGCTGCAGATGTTTGCACTCAAACCTTGATTCCCCTGAGAGAAAGGACGAGCACTTCTCCTCTGTGTGTCGGTGCCGGCCTCCAAGAAACAACATTCGCCGGCAATTTGATCCTGTTGTTGAATGACCAGGTCCAGCTCTTGTGATCCTGCAGCTTCCAAATATCAACCGTGCCACCAAGGTTGCAGTACAATCCAAGAGCGCCAATGCTCATCTCAAATGGAGTACCCAAGACGGGCGTCAGCAAATGCTGGAAGGATTCGGCCATGGTGTCGAACACCAGCATGTTGTCGCCCTTGCCCTTGCCGGCGGTTAGCTTTAACGATTCCCAGTAGATCCTGCCACCTGCCAGGACAGGCGGGTGTAACGGCGCCAACATCCGCATCACCATTACCAAATCTCCAGACGCCCACGGCGCGGGAGGAGGCTCTCCGACGCACCTGAGCTCGCGGGACCCGAGGGTGTGCACGTGGTACACAGCGTGGCCGCCCTCTGTTCTAATTAAGCAGCACAGCACTCGGTACGACCGATGCGCGGTGACGGTAAAGCGGAGATGAAAGCGGCGCCGTGGAGCAGCGTGAGGTCCGCGCTGGCGGGTCGCCGGGTTGCAGATCTGGAGGCGGCCGTTGGCGTGGAGGATGAGGAGGCCATCGCAGGAAGCGAGCACTGGAGCTGGAGGCGGCCCTCGGTTGCTACGACCCGGCCCGCCGTCCGCGCTGACAGGGCGCCGCCGCCGGTGCGGTGATCCAGGCGCCGATCCCTCTCCTCGGTGCCGCGGTTACCAATGGTGACGAGTGGAAGCAAGGGCTGGCGGCAGTGGTGGGCGAGGAGGAATTTGGTGTCGGAGGTGATGAGAGACGGCGCCAGGAGCGGCAGACGACACGGCACCGGAGGAGGGGCCGCCGGCAGACGCCAGGATCTCGAGAAGACGAGATCCTCGGGAGCGGGGTGCCGCCGCAGGCCAATTTTGCCATGATGTTGCGATTGGATCCGGGGAGCAGGCGCGGACCAGCCGTGCGAGAGATCGTGCTCGCGGACGGGGCGCGGAGGAGCCGGGCAGACTCGACCGGGCGCTGGGAGAGACGGACGCTCAAGGAGCGTAGCCGGGTCACGACTTCGCGAGCTCTGCGGACGGCTGACGCTGCGGGAAGAAGAGAAATAAAAAAAAAAAAAAAAAAGGGAGGGGAAAATTGAGAAAGAAAAAGCAAAGAAAAAAAAAAAAAAAAAAAAGGTGTTATGAGTAATTCATTCTTTTCCACCAATGAGAGAATCTCTTTTTGCCAAATGTTCACCAAAACGTATTCACCTATATCTGTTTTTCAAGCCAATATTTTTTTATAAAAATATTTCACTCATGAAGTTAAAGCTAAGTTATGCTATACAGACCCTACGTAGTAGACATAGATCTTCCTTTGGTTATTTTGTCAAAGTCTCATAAGGTGCAACGTCAAGGTATGTGGCTCGGACAACGCATGACTCTACCACGTTAGCATACACCATGGAGCTTGGTCCCCGGACCTCTATGTCAAGCCTGTTTATGTCGAACTACGAGCCTCAGTGTGGTCCAACTCTTTCAATTCACTAAGGGCACCTCCAATGTACCAGCGAACCAAATGGTTCGGAATGAGCAATGCAAAAGTTTAGTTCGGTAGCCATACTGTAGACGTCGTTTTTATTGGACCCACCTGATATAAAAAAACACTTTAATCTAGGCTAGAGGCCACGCGGAATACTGTAAATGTTGTTGCTTCAGTTCTCTCATTTGCATGTGTGTACGAGAATCATTTGTTTACTCTCACGGTTCGACGCTTGGGCAAGGTTCGCTTTTTCTTCTGACAATGACCGTTTGATGCCTCCAGTGTCCATGGTTCGATCGGAGGCCTCCATGGTTCGCTTTCAACACCACATTGGAGCTGCTCTTACATGCAAGCCTCTTGGCACTACTCTCAACTCTACCCTAAGGCGGTTCACAATGTGAATAATGTGTAATGCTATTCCTATCTAACATAGACCGCGTGAATTCGGGCACCACTCTTCTTGGCCTGCAGTGCATACGAAAACATGGCACTAGTCCACCTTAGCTATACTAGGAGCCACGTGAATAAAGCAATGCAACTTTTCCCTCCATGTGCACAGCCACAACAACATTTATACCGCCTTGGATAGCAAGGTGTGCCAGAAAAAATAGTTTTTATGTTTCATACAACAGCATAACTACGATCTCCGCTCCTAGTTTTCTTAGCGTCGTTGAGAGTTGGCTTCGCTTACTACAATGGGGAGAGTGGTGCCAGATTCTTTTCTCTCTTCTTTAGGCAACACTCAAGCATTACATTGTCACAATGTGGAGTAAAACCTAAAACATATAGAGCCCACCAAGAGAAATAGGTACTGGTGCTCAGTGTGCTTATCACTTCATGCTGTTTGTGGCCCCCCACCAAATGCCACAAAACGTGATGAATGAAACCATGAGAAAACGAAAAAAAAAAATGACAACTCTCATACCTTCTCCTTCTCACACCTGACACAATTTCTCTCTCTTATCTCTGAAGTATCCGTGGAACTACATGCTCCGCTCCCAAATTTCTTGGCATCAGTAGAAATTAGCATCATGCCTCATTCCCTCTCTCTCTCCCCCTCTTCAAACAATACTCATGCGACACAATGGAGACGACCTAAGCCCCAAACTTATTGGATTTGAGGTCCCATTTGTGTTGGCATCGATTCCCTTTTGTGGTGATGTGTGTCTGGTTATGCGTAGGGTTTTTATTTCAAAAATAAAGATTTATCGTTAGTTATGGATAAACATGATATATCAGAAATATCATTCCAAATTCAAAAAAGTTATTTTAGAAAAAAAAAGAAATCGTAGAATCAAGTTGAAACTATTCCTAAGCTAAATCATATGAGTGGATTAGATAAGTTCTACACCAAATATAATTGAATTGTCTCTAAGTCCTATATGTTACGGTCTATTGTTATAGCATATATATGATAAGTCCACTTATAGATGTCCACGAAGCCAAGCATGAGCATGGCCTGAAGTCCATTTTTGCCTAGCCCAAGCCTAGCACGCCCCGAAGGGCAACAGATGCAGTAGGCCAAGTGCAGCAGGCTGTGCTTTGGCCGCATCTAGACACACATAGGGTTGGCATGCCACGACCACAATTTAGTACGGGACACGGTTTTCTGTCATGGCCGGCTAAAGGCCCACACACCTTATTCAATTCCCCCAAAAATCCTACCCTGGTCTCCCTCCGCGCGTCACACGAAAGGAAAGAAAATCGCACCCCAGTCACTCATCTTGCGCTTGTGGATTCATGGGAAGCTTGTCTCGCCTCCTTTCCCCAGGCTCTGCAGCTCTGGCCCTGTTGACGGTCACTAACGACATATTTTTCCCGTCAACTTACTAACATAAAGGGAATAAAACTATACCTTTTTATACTCATATACATTTATTACTAATATATTTCCACTTGTAGTGTTCGAAATGTATTTTGTAGTATTTATAATAAATACAGGTGGAAATACGTCCAAAGTACGCCATTCTGAAAAAAAGCGCATTCTCAAGGATATCAAGCCCGGGGGTGGAAATGGACCAAACCCGACAAAACGGACCGAGCCAAGCCCATGACACGACTTTTTCAAGACGAACCACGCCCGGCTGCCAAAGCCCGGGCCGGCCCGCGCCAGGAGGGTGCGCCCGCACCTGGGGTGCGCCCACACCCCGGTGGGGCGGTTCGAGCCCGCCCGCTTTCGTGGTGGTTCAATTAGTGCTCAAACGGCCGGTTCGGTGGTTGATGGGCGGTGCAACGCACGGGACGCCCTGCTTAGGTCGGTTTAGGGGTAGTTAGGTCATTTAGCTCACCCCCTCTTGTGTATAAATACCTCCTCTCTCTCCCTCATTCCACACACTACACTTGGAGTCACCACACCAGCGCACTCACACTCTCTGCCTCACTCTCCACCTCCACTTCTTCTTCTTCTTATTTGGTTAGCATTGGAGTAGAAGAGCTACAAGAGGAAGACTTGTAATCTTGGAGCAAAGTGAGCTTTGGTAATATATATTCTTCATGGATCTTTCTCCTATTTACAAGTTCTATTTCTATGATCATGGTCTAACTTATGAATTAGAGTATAGTCTTGTTCATGTTCTTGTGTTGGTATATGAACTGGCATATAGTTTACATATCATAATCTTGACATGTTCATATTTGTTCTTCATCGATCATCGTATGCATAACATGATTATAGATGGGATAACGGTTCGTCGTTCTTTCGGGTTTGCTCTTGTCTTAGTCCGTCCATCCGTAGGGTGGGGATCCGGGGGGACAAGAGTAGTGCTCTAGTACGCGGGCATGGTGCCCGGGTATTACGACACCTTCGAATATGAGAGCATGCCACGGTCGTGAGGGTAGGCGGCAGGGTTGTGACAGCCCTGTCCGTCCCTTGCAATCCCTCCACGTTCGCATGTGATGTAGGAGTTCGTAAATGCTTTCCATTGGGCCGGATGGTACCGGGAAGTCTCCCTGTTATCCTAGACATAACCATGCTTAGATCGTGTTAGCATATGATCCTAACTATTCATTGTAAGACCATGACTAGAATACATTAGATTACTCCATAGGACATTCATTTATTCTTTATCTATTTTATTTATCCTTTCCTGGTGGATTCCAATGTGTGTATCACACTATCTATAAACCGTATTGCTTACCCCTGTTATGATCGAGTTGGTCTTAGCGTGCACACATTTCATCATCCAGATGCCATGCTAGCTTCTTATACAATAAGCCTTCCTTTGGGAAAATATAAATAACGATACCCTGAATACTTCCGGGTGAAATGCTACAATGATAGATCCGTGCGCTTGCGGATGAAATATCAACTATGGCAAGATCTATCACTGTTGATTGAAAGTGCGATATCACCGACACGGTGGTTCCACTTAGTGATATCGACGGCTCATTTCTTAGCTCCGTCATTAGGGATGGGTTCTAAACCCTGTTTCTAGTGATGGCGTTAAGAAATACCAACAGCCCCCTTCCTTTGCCTTCTCATTTGCGGTGGATCAATCCGCGCAAACACGAACGCCCCATCCACTCACGTGAGTGTGGACGCCACCGGGAAACCGGACATAGACAATCATGAGAGCGGCGTGCCAGCCCCGAGCTCCGGCCCCCACGCCTTCTCCGCTCGTTTCTTCTCGACCCGACACCTTGCTCACTCAAAATGGTAGTGTTCACTGAAACCGAGGCTAAAGAACCAACTTTTCCAAATGAAACATGGCAGAACCTGGTCCGGATAGTTTTCGAGCTGAGTTCTATCATGTGTTTTGGGATGTAATTAAATCTGATTTGTTGGATATATTTCAAGACTTCTATGAAGGAAATCAATCTCTTTTTTTCGCAAATTTTGATTATAACATTATTGCCAAAAAGTTTAGAAGTTATCACTAAGTATGAGTTTCAGAATCTTCACAAAAGTTTCAACAAATAGGATCAAATAATCAATGAGGTAGCATGTAAGATCACATGACCATTAGACATTAGGAAAAGTTTGTAAGCCTCAAAATCCTTCATGGAACAATATAACTGTACAGAAAAGAAAATAAATAGGGCCATTTTAAGGTTGATTTCGATAAGGCGCATGATAAAGTTAATTTGTCCTTTTTGCAATAATCCCTATGCTAATGGATGGTTTGGTGCAAAACTTTTGCAGAATAAATTTTCTTTTTTTAAACAAAAAAAGTCGACAGGAAGGTGTCAAGTGAGTTGTAACACGAGCGTTTGTTTCTTTGATTGCAGGGGAACAATTACAACCCACACATCAACATATTGATAATGTTGGTCATAAAAAATTAAGGACTTTTTAAGAGCACTACGAAAATACTGATTAACCTCACGATCCTTCTAGTCAAGCAGTTTATATATAGATGGGCACAATCAATTAGTAATTTTCCTCACACCACCATTTGATTTTTTTTTCGAAACTTAGGCATATCAAAACAACAAAACCAAAAAGTATTACGTAAAGAAAGAGCTAATGACAGCATAGAAAGGATATGCCAATTGTACCACCATGAAATACACACAAAACGATAATGTGCTTAAAATACTGAAGATCTCATAGAAGAAAAAAAAGAACGGCAAGCAAAATAGTGTTAACTCTGGAAGTATAAGCATTAGATAGAGACGTTGCCCACTTGATTACCAAATATATACCTACAGTTACAAATAGAAAACATATTTATAAGGCAAAAGACATAACTAAACCACATTATTCTGCATGCAGAATGATCATGTGTTTGTGACTTCTGTGAATCTTGGTTACACATCTTGATTTTTGTTGCATATTGGGTAGCACTTGCAAACAACCCAGACTTACATATAGAAGAAAGAAATACTAAACAGTAAAATCTTCACCAGTGACTTACTCCTGCTACAATGCAACTGTCTTGGCCACACCATGAATTTCTCAATGCAACCCAGAATTATCATCAACAATCAATATACCAAAGTTATCACCAGAAGAGCAGAAAGCATACCTTTTGCATATATCAGAGTGGAACACAGCTTCTGAGATAATATGATATTATGCCTACACATTTCTGAAAAGACTGGAAACTGCTTCTGAGAGGAACATTTCTAAATTGAGAGTGGTATTTGGCATATATCAGACATGATACTAAGCTTACACATTTCTACATAACAGGATGCTTCTACACTCCATTATAAAGTATATTTTTTGCTTCGATGAAGGCAATATGCCAAGAAAACAAACACAACATAGCATGGTTTATACAGAGGAAACAAATAAGGTGAAACAAAAATATCAATTCCCAATCCCAGGAAGTAAACACACTAATAAATGTCACTGCTACCGTTGACATTGAGACAGATGAGTGAAATGCACGCAGGGTACCAGGCTTACAGTCAGATAGTTGCTTATCCAAATCTCTCTACAACATCAATTGATTACCAGAGTACTTTTTTAATGGGCTAAAATTCACAAGCAAGCACTATCTTTACTCACAACACAATTCGGTACCTAAAAGCTTTTAAAGTATAATACATAGTTTTACACTAAAAAAACTTAAAAAGAAAAAAAGGCAAGAACAGCAAAAGGGGTATGCCAGGAGTAGCATAAAGGCTAAAATTATACAGACAGAAAATGTGTACTGAAAGTAAAATAGGGAGAAGCACTAACAAAGAAATCCAAATAGAGAAGTTTACACTGGGAGTTGCTTATCTAAATCCCTTCACAGCATAAATTGGTTACCAGAGTTACCAGTTAAAAAACAAAGCATACAAACCTAAATATAGGCACAGCATAACCACTTCATGACTCAAGTGCAGACGGGAAAAAAGCACTTGAAACTTGAAGCAATGGTTGCAAGTTACTCATTGTAGTTTTGTTTCTTATTGGATACTTTGTGCCCTACCCAGACTTTGCACAGCCAAGAAATACAAAATGGAAATGTGTGCTTAAACAAGGAGGCAGACATATCAGCTTACTGAAATCTCTATGCAGCATCACTTGATTACCAGAGATACAAGTTATTACAACTAAAAGACAAAGTTAAAGAGGCATGACATTACCAAGATAGAGTGTGTTCATCACTCATGTGAAAAGGGAAAATAAATACCAGTCTTGAGTTATAGTTTCAGGTCATTAGTAATCTGCAGTGCTTCACATTCATTACTAGACAATTCAGAATCATAAAGAGTGACTCCATCCTGCTGAGATGCAACAGCTTGCCAGCGCGGATTCATACTATTTTTTTGTCATTTTGGCTCAGAATTATCATCACGAAGCAGTGCCACGGTGGTCAAACCATCAAACAGTGGTTTTTCATCAACACCACCGGCATTTCCTTCCATGGAGAAGAAATCATGGTGTACAATACTCTCTCTGAAGTTGTGCCCCTTAAGACGCAGAGAAGCATTCCATTCATACCGTGCCAACAAACTTCCATTGGCTCCAGAGATGTGTTGCAGATGTTTGCGCTCAAAGATTGATTCCCCTCTGTGAGAAAGGACGAGCACATCTCCCTCTGGCTCCAGTACCGGCATCACAGAAAGAACATTCGCTGGCAATTTGATCCGGTTGTTGAATGACCAGGTCCAGCTCTTGTGATCCTGCAGCACCCAAAAAAAATCAGCCATGCCACCATGGCTGCGGTACAATCCAAGAGCACCATTGCTCATCTCAAACAGCTCAACAGATGCAGCACCCTCGACGGGCGACATCAAAGGCTGGAAGGACTCGGCCATGGTGTCGAAGACCAGTATGCTGTTGCCGTTGCTGTTGTCGTCGAGCAGATTTCCGGTTGCCAGTAGATCCTGCCGTCTACCACGACAGGCGGGTAAAACGACGACATATCTCGGGACGCCCCGGCGCGGGAGGCTTTCCGACGCACCTGAGCTCGCCGGACCCGACGGTGTGCACGTGTTGCACGGCGCGGCCTTCCATGATTCCCTTCATGAAGCAGAACAGCACTCGATACGACCCGGATGCGCGGTGACGGTAAAGCGCGGAGATGAAAGCGGCGCCGTGCAGCAGTGTGAGGGCGCGCGCTGGCGGGTCACCGGGTTGCAGATTTCGAGGCCGCCGTTGGCATGGAGGATGAGGAGGCCGTCGCAGGAAGCGAGCACCTGGAGGTGGTCCCCGGAGCCCGTCGTCCGCGCGACGGGGCGCCGCTCGCCCGGCGCGGTGGTCCAGGGCGTCGATCCTTCTCTCCTCGGTGGACGAGTCACCGATGGTGACGAGCGGAAGCGAGGGCTGGCGGCGGTGGTAGGCGAGGAGGTACTTGGCGTCGGAGGTGAGGCGGCGGCGCCAGGAGGGGCAGACGGCGCGGCACCGACAGAGACTTCACCGGAAGACGCATCAGGATCTCGTAGAAGACGAGGTCCTCGGGAAGCGAGGGGCGCCGCCGGCCAATTTTGCCATGATGTAGTCGCGATTGGATCTTGGGGAGCAGGCGCGCGGACAAGCGGATGGAGCTCGTGCTCGCGGAAAGGGGCGTGGAGCAGGCGCGCACGACGCCGGGATAGACGGCCGCGCAAGGAGCCTAGGCGGCTGGCGAGCTCCGCGGGATCGCCGGCGTCTTGGCGCGTTGTTCGTGCGAGTGGAGTAGCAGGAGAAGGAAGAACAGGATGCACGCGGCGAGAAGAGAGAAGACTGAAGAAAAATAAAAGGAATGCGAAAAATGAAAAAAATAAAATGGGTGTTTTTTTTAGCATCAAATAAAATGGGTATTAAGACGTTTTTTTTTTGACAACAAAGCAACTTTTCATTGATAGTTAACAGCAAGATGCTGTTAGAACCATTACATCATAAATGGTTACAAATCGGAGTGCGTCCAACAACGGGAACCGTTGAACATGAGCTGGATTAGTACATAATCCAGTGAACTCCATTTGATTGTCCTGCAAATGTAAAGAACTTTGTCTAGCTAAGGAGTCCGCTAACTGATTGTTTTTCCTCCTAATCCTATGCACCATTGTAGCTGTACCTAACAAAAGAGAGTGCACCATTTGGGTATAAGGTTTTATCCGCCAGTTAGGCGGATTAGAGTGGTCTTCACCATTGATGTAGTCAACTAGGAGCTTGTTATCAACAAGGAGATTTGCATCTGTGACGTTCATCCTATTAAGGATGGAGGCTGCTAAAGCAAGACCTGCTGACTCCGCCATGATGACCGAAGAAGCCTCCTGCATACCTACCTTAATGAACACGCTGAGGGGAGGAACCACATCTGTGTTGACGATGAAAATGCCCAATCCTGCTCGCCTTGGGCCGGATGCCGGGAAATCTGGGGAGATAGAGGCGTCCGAATAGCATCTTATACCCTGCAAGGAAGATGGGAATGCAACAAGGTATCTGTCCTGCCCCGACCGTGGTGTAAGTGACGTTGTAGGCCAAACCAAAGTTTCTTTGATGTTGTTCTTGTGGTGCCGGATGAACGCATGTAAAGAGTTACCTTGCTGGTCGGGCAAAGGAGTGGCTACCGTTGGTTGCGATTGCGGTGTGGTTGTATGGTAGGTGAAGGGCCTGGGATTGTGATGCCATCGGCTTGTCGATCATCTTCCCCGAAATGCTTGCAGTAGTTTTTCATATGTGCTGGGCGCCTTGCAAACCTGAAAGGAAGTCCATCTTTTTCCTTTGAAAGCGGTGGTCATTACGCGCTTTCCAAATGCACCATAAATGAAATAAAACTTTGCATAAGATGTCATCAGAGGGGTTTGGAGTAATTAAGAGAGGTAAAGTTGTTTGGACTCCATCTTCCTGTTGAGAGACAATGTGAGTGGGGAGAGGAGGAGTGAAAGTAGCCCAGACTTGAGAGGAAAGGTCACATTTGAAAAATAAATGGACATCATTTTCAATAAGACCACAGTAAGAGCATTTTTATCAATATGAGATGAAAATCTACCTGCACGCGCTCTCCGGTGGCTAAAGCTCTCCTAATCAATCTCCAAGCAAATGTTTTAATGAGAGGGGGGATTACCTTGCTTTTCCATACCTTTTGCAGAATAAGGTTTGCATCAGGAGATATGCTTCTAGACCCTTGGGATGGTAGACTGTGGTTACCTTGGGTTGCTAGGGCGTTGTAGATAGCCTTAGTGGTACATAGTCCGTTTGTTGCTGGAATCCACCTAAGGATATCCTTGTGGTGAGAGTTGACTACGGATAGATTGGATGACTTGACCGCTTGTGGAGAAAATGTGGAGGAGAGTAGATCCTCGTTCCACATTATGAGTGCACGGAATCCACAAGTCGAGACTTTTGAGGGAAGAGGTGGGTTAACAACCGGCAACAAGAGGTGGGTTAAGACGTCACCAACCACACGAGGCAAACCCAAAAAAAGGTCCTAGTGCCTTTGGGTCCCATGAACAAGCTCCAACGGACCTAAATAGGGACCGTAATGCCAACATGCTTAAAAAAAAGAAGTTCAAAAAGAGGACGCAAATTTGGCGCCCGTCATAGTGGGCTCGTGATAGGGAGCAGCCACCCGCCCACGAGCCCACAACGAGGTACCAATGCTTGTAGGTGGATCCTCGGCGGGCGCGGACAACACTGATATAGGCGGGACCACGAGACAACGTTGTCAAGTGGGCGCGCAGCCTTGCAGCTACCGGGCGCTGGTGAGGAGCTAGCCCCGTGCGGTGAGGCGGGTCCACGACGAGCCGCCAAAGATGGCGAGGAATGAGAATGAGGGGGGGCCAAGGCAGGGAACAATGTGTGGCAAGGCGGGGAGTAGGGTTGTGGCCAGGCAGAGCCGTGGTGGGTCCAATGAGTTTAAGAAAGTCAAGATATGCATTTGGAACTTATGAGAAGTGCAGTGCGTGTGTGTTTCTAAAATTGTGTTAATTTCAAACACCATAGCTATTGTGAACTCCACAAATTGTAGGAATGGTATAGCATATTGTGGAGCACATGACAGTGTTTTATTCTATATTTCAACGAATGCTTTATCCAAAAGTGAAGGTACAATTTTTATAACAATAGGACAGAACATCAGCACTACTTAGCACATAGTCATGTGGCTATCTTTTAAGGATATATTGCTACCTCCCTGTACTAACTTGGTTTCTATAACTTTGTAGATGAAAATGGAGACAAAGGAAGTTGAAAATAGGATGCTCAAGAAATTTACAAAAAAGTTTCATGCCACATGATGGCAGCCACCAAATTACCAAATTGGTTAGTTTTCTCCCTTCAAAGTAGCCTGACTGAGCCTAGAAAGGGTGGAGAGTAGAGTTATGTTCTGTAAATCTCCCTTTACAGTGGTGCATTTAGATGAAAATTGAGTACCTATACGCAACCTGCAAGCATGGTCATTTATGAAGTCACCGCTGTTGTTGTGCTCTATCACTTTTCATTTCAAACTTAGTAATTTACGAAAGGTATGAACTAAGACTTTCCATACATTCACTGAATTATTAAAATTATAAATTAGAACTATGCATGCATACTGCCCAATGTCCCTTACATTTGAGCGATTGATGTGCTTACTTGAATCCATTACGTCTTTGGGCTTGCATTTCTTAATTATATATATTACCACAACACACATCGGCCCTGTAAATCTTCTTAAGTGACTATATAATTCAGCCAGGGCACAAATTATAGTTTAGTTTACATGTCATTAGCCGCATCAACTAAAGTAGCAAATGTTCTATCTTATCGAGTAGAAACAACTCTTTCTATTGTGATGTATATGACTCTTGCCCCCACGTATTATAGCTAATACAAACACTTCTTTCTATTGTGGTCACCTTTACTCTTTGCCCCCTGTACTATTACCAAACTGTAGGTGCCTCCATTGGTTGCTGGATGTTACCTAAAAAATGCTTAGTGTTTGCTTAATAAAAAGAAAAGGTACGCCACAACAGATTTATGGACAAATTAACCGCTTTCCTCGGTTAGTTATTTTTTGGGCTAGTTTGCACTTTCTCACATTTCAATCATACATAGATAATCCACAATTGTAATTTGACTATATATGTGGCAACCATATGCTGTTCAGAAATGCACATCTGTAGCATATATGTTTTTAGCTTGATAACTTATCTTTTTTATTTATCAGTTGCGTCATAAACTGCTACTAGAGGTTGAACTATGAAGTTTAAAACCTTCTGTTTTCAATCTGTACATAGGTATAGAATGCTTCAAGACTATCACCTCCCCACCATCTGCCATGGAAGCACAAACATAGTCCTATTCTCCAAGTAAAAAATATTCCATTATTTTAGCCTAATTATACACATAGAAAAATTAAATAGCATACTTGAATCATACTTTGTAGATATGAATATGTCATCTTTGTCAGTGCATTTTGATCGGCCAAAAGTGTTCTATCCCCTGCACTTCGCGAGGGGCTGCCTCCTAGTTTATGTTGATCTTGAATGCCATTTCCGTCATGTGTAGAAGCTAACTTAATAAACTAATAACTTTTGCAAGTACTCTTGCATTTCTATTTGGCTAAATATTACTACTTCTATTCTTTAATTGTGATGTGTTGTATCAGATCACTATGAAGTCTGCAGCTCACATCATGTTCTATTGATTCAGGTTTCCCAACTTTTCGGTATGACATGTGGTATGACATGATAGAATCTGAGTGACAGTTTGAGGTAAATTCAGTGCCCTTTTTTTATTGCACCATATTGTAGTGTCCTATTGCTGTCTAAACCTCTTGTGCCTATGTATTTTACTAGTATTCAGAATGGATTGAAAAAAAAATCTGACAAAGTTGTCTTGTTTATATTGTCCATCTTGTTAATAGTCAAATTAGCTCAAGATGATAATAAGAAAATTGTAGATAATGTCCTTATGTTGACTATCCTAAATTTTAGTGACCAAAGGCCTGATGGTTTAAGAGATATAGATTTTACAAGTTTGTTGTCGATTTTGCACATCCTAGACTAGTGTCTAGGACTAATTTTTTTAGGTTGATCAATTAACTTTAAAATTTTAGTTTAACTAATGCATGTCAATGATTTTTTCAGCATGCGAATGGTGGGGACGGTGGCCAACATACATATCAAAGGGAACCTTCGCTGCTACTGAGAGACATTAGTCTTTCGTCACATTATTATGTGTTAAGCTATCTACTTGTGTTCTCATTTAGTTTGACACTTTCGGTGCCTTTTCGTTAAAGATTTTGTATGAACAAATTATATTTCGTTTTAATGGATGTCGATGCCCCATTCATTATGTATTTGTCATTTTGCGATTACTGATTTAAGCTAACAAACAAGGCATCACATCATGAATTATTAATATATATTAACTGTGTTGCAATATATGATGGAAATCAAACCAAATTGTGTTGCAACAATCGCACATATAACAACCACATTTAGTCGTGGCAATAGATACGATAATCGTGGCAATAGATAAACAATCTCTTGCAACTACAAAAAAGATGCCAGTGGCAATAGAGTAACCTACCTATAGCAACAAGTCGGTGACGTGGCAATAGATGGCCTATTTGTAGCAACCAGCCTAAGTAACGTGGCAATAGCCTATGCTGCCTATAGCAACCATTCACAAACGTGGCAATAGAGGACCCCTCTGTAGCAACTAACCTACAGAGAGGCGTTGCAATAACCTAAGCCACCTATAGCAACCATTTAGGCGATGTGGCAATATAGAAGCTCTATTGCAATGCTTTCTCCGCGTAGCAATTACCACTCTTGCAACACTCGTGTTAAGTTGCGATTGCATTGTGTTGCTACACGCCCGGTGTGTTGCCATACGTGTCACTTGCAACGTCTAGTTCATTGCAATTGATACTATTGCCACACCCATAGTGGTTGCAATTGCTCTTGTTACAACACTCACCATGGGTTGCAAAAGCATCGAAAGTGTTGCAATAGAGGGGTTGTGTGTCGCAACTAAAAAACGTAACCCGTTGCATTCGCTATTGCTACCCTTACAAGTGCAACGACATTTAACCAAAAAAATATGGTAGCAAAAGTAATATTGCTACCATTTTTGGCTCTGTTGTTACAGTTTGTCGGCGTTGCATTAGACCGAAAAATCTTGTAGTGTTTGTTTGCTTTGGAAAATTTGAGGCTTTGCCAAAATCTTCAAAACAGATCGACCTCGATTTTCGATAAGAATGTGCAAGGATGGGGTTCATCACTCTCTAGAGTTTTGTCTAGAGTGTGTTGTGTTCCCGTAGTGGAAGGTTCTATAACAACCAAATCATTAGAGGGTTTTATAGGGATTTCAGATTCAATTTGCGTGTGTCTCTTCTTGTTGTTAGGGGCTTGGCTCGATTTCTTCTTCTTCGGGAAACTCATCAAAAATACTAGTGTAGGGGGTATTTTCAAGGATTTTCTCAAGTATGGCTCTTCCCTCACTAGCAATTTTATGTGAGAATGAACCTCCAAGCGATGTCGAGATGTAGAGCAACTTCCTTGTTAAGACCGCAATAAAAGTGAATGTATAAGACATGGTCGGGCAAGGAAAGGTTTGGACCGAATTGGTAAGGCTTATGAATCTAGCCCAAGCTGCTCCTAGAGTCTCCTTCTCTTTTTGTCTAAATGTAAGTACTTCAATTCTAAGGTCAACAATTTTATAAAGAGGGAAGAATGCAAGACAAAATTTATCTCGAAGTTCATTCCAATTTCCATTCATACTTCCTCTGAGAATGAGCATACCACTTTTTTTCGCTCTTCCTTCAAGAGAAAAAGGAAATAATTTCTATTTAATGGTCTCTTGTGTCATGCCAGGAATATTCCGGCAAGAACACAATTGCTCAAATTCCCTAAGGTGGTTGTATGGATCTCGCCTGCTAACCCGGAGAAGGATTGCTCGAACCATGGCTATAAGAGGGGGGCTTAAGCTCATAGCCATTTGTAAGAATGGGGTGTGATGATGGTGGAGGCTCCAACAAGTCGCCCTTTGGAGCAAAAGAATTTATAGATAGGAGTGAAATCCATGTGGTAAGAATAGTGATAAAAAGATAAAAGGATAAAAGGGCGAACTTGGTTCTAAACTAGCACAGCTACCGTTCCCAAGAACGGCGCGAAAAGCTTGTTGGTATAAATTAATAAGCAGAAAAATCCATAGTAGCGCACGGATACCGATGTAGCTTTCACCCGAGAGTATTCCAAGGTATCGATTTCCACGGGAACGTGAAGTGTACTAGATGAATTAGGATCGTCCTAGGAAAGATTGATAATATGGGTAGAGAGGATTTTGGGTTTCCTAAGTGGTTTTATCTAATTAAAGGCTCACTATACTTTATCTACTTGAGCAACAGGTCCGTTCCAACTCTTGAAAAAGACGGGAAGAAGGTAGTTGGAAGAAGGCTGCCAAAAGCTCTACGAAAAACACCAACCCGAACACGGTGGATTACAAAGGCGACAATTTGTCACCGGGGGGCTACCACAACTAAGCGTGGGATTGGGCGCAACCTCGGGTAATATCTAGTCTAGACACCACGTCAACACTAAAGATTACTACTCTAATCACACGTAATAACTAGAGCACTCAATACGAGCAGAGATCCAGTAAATAATGTAAAGCAAGAACTAGAATTAAATAAATACTTAGAAATAAATGAAGAACCTGGAAATTGCTGAAGACGAACTAGTTTTCGCAAGAATACAAAGTTGAAGAAGATCCGATTGTGTCCGGCTCTTGACTCTCTCCTCTTCTCTCTTCTCGATCTAGTTACAACTAGATGAACTAGATGAACTAGACAACTAGACAACTAGACAACTAGAGGGATCTCTCTCTCTTCTAATTGAAACCCTAACTTTTGCTCTGTAGAAAGATTATGAGAGAATAATGAGAGATAATCCTTGGGGTCGACCCTAGAGCTGCTTATATAGTCCTTGGCGATGAATGATAGCCCTTGGATCAAACCGATCTTGGCAACGGTGTAGATACAACCTCAAAGTCGGTTACAAACCGACATAAAAAGATCAACCTGATTGGGCAAAATTGCCTGGCGGCCGGCACAAAATTGCTGGCGGCCGCGGTAACTGCCACCTCTCGACCTCTCATCTTTTCCGGTGTCTTTCGGTATCTTCTAGAGTGTTTTAGTCCACTTTTCGGATTGAGTTACTTCACGGTCAAGTCTTGTCTTTGTATGTGATGTATATTATGGAACTTTCTCCATTCTTCTCTGCATTTATCTGTTAAGTTCCTGAAAATATATAAATCACCAAAACTTGTGGAACTATGTCAGTAAAACCCCTATACTCTGTTGATATTCATTTTATGTCCTTATTTCATATTTAGTTGACTAATAATATTATGCTATAACAGGTGTCAACAGCGGACCTCCCCAACTTCACATGTTTTAGCCGGATGCATACATAGACACTATTCCTATTGAAATCTTTTATACAAGACATGGCACGGTTCTGACTCATCTGAGATGCAATCTTTTATTTTCAGGTGGGAGGTAATGGCTAGAGGTAGCTTGATGCATGTAGGAAGTAGTTGGATCGAAGTGCGCATGGTCGGTGTATTATTTTGGACATCTTAACTAGAGGTGAATTCTTTTGTTAAGACTTGCTAGTGATGAGTTATTTTTTTGTAATGAGTGCAAGCAAACCGTATGAGATGTGAGCTGTGCAACCGGTGCAACATCTTAGAGCTTGATGACAAACCGCATGCTGCCTTGATGTAATTTGTTTATGCAAGATCTGTGGAAAATTAATGACACAAGACAAATGGTTATGGCTATAATATATATAAGTGTTAGCTATGATATCAGTGATGTGCTTTCTTGTCATGTCTGTATTGTTTGAAATGGAAATGTTAATTGTATGACTTGATTCTGAGATTAGCGCATAAACAAATGATATTATTTGTTGTTATTCCTTGGTAATCATAGTGGCTGATTGTTGGTCCCTACATAATATTTAGTGTCCAACCAATGGTCGCTATAGCTGTATAAATAGCGTTGAGCGGTTGGTCGCTATATCTTTCATGTTCTGTCGATGATGGGTCGCTATAGGTAAGGTCGGACGCTATAACTTATAGCGACGCCTTCTATTGCGACCGTTCAAGTTGGACACTATATGTCTATAGCGACCGACCATAGGTCGCTATATTGACTTTTATAGCGAGCATCAGTAGGTCGCTATAGATGGGCTGTGGTGTAGTGCATACTTTCATCAGCTTGCAGCAAGTCTTCGCTCGGATGGTCAATCTCTAGTTCTATGCTGTGTGCAATTGTGTAGTTGCAGTCCCCTTATGTCATCAGCCAGATAAGACCTGGAGAACAATTGAACAAAGCATCCTTTCTATATATATGCAGTGCAATTTGCAAGCAGAGTTGGTAAAATCGGTTGCCAAGCCATCGATCTTCAAAATTAAGATCTGCTCGATCTCGATTTGTGCATCTACGCATCAACGATTTATGGTTATGAACTTAAATATCCTCGCTAACACTCGCCGCACAGGGGCGCGCGCAGCATCACGTATGCGTGACGCACCTGCGTTGTCCATGTCGACCCCGCTGTGTGCCATGTCCTTTGGTCCTTGTGAGTCGGTCGTGACCTCACCGATGGTATGTGAGCATAAGGTAGCTAGAGTAGTTAACTACCGCTGTCATGGCGTCATCTACGACTATACAAAAGCTTCGTAGGTAGATAGTTCATATTACACCGGGTTGTTTTGCATTGCATGAGCTCATGTACAATAATTTTTTTTCTCACTTAAAAGTTGTAGTACGACATACATGCTTCGTTTCCTGTTCGCTTCAACTTATTAATTATATATCTAGTTCTATACTTTCATCAGCCTGCAGCGCGCAAGTCTTCGCTCGGATGGCCAATATCTAGTTCTATACTTTCATTTCTTGCAGTCAGAGGAGACCAAGAGAACGATTGAACGAAGCTGCCTTTCGATATATGCAGTGCAAGCAGAGTTGGTGAAATCGGTTGCCAAGTCATCTTCAGAAAAGAAAATGGTTCCCAAGTTTCAGATTCGGCCGCTTTATTTATTTTATCATGCTTGTCGAGCTAGATCAAATCAGACTATAGTCTATAGATATGTCATTACATATGTAATGTGTTTGGTCAAAGAGTTGTATAAAGTTTATCTAACGTGACAGCTCAGATAAATCATTTTCATGTATAAATTATTTAATACTTTCACCATCGAAATTGTAAGTTGTTTGACTTTTTGACGCTAAGTTTGACCACTTGTTGTCATGTGCCAAAATTGGGCCAGCCATGGACGGGCTAGGAGGGCCCAAAGTGGCCGCACCCGGCTCACGAGGGGGCAGGCGTGCGTGCGGGCAGGGGCCGCCGCGCGCCGCCGCCCGCCTTCTCCGCCACCAACTCTGCTTCGTCATCAAGTTATGATTCTCTTAGGCTTTTGGGTGTGTAAAAGGGGATATTCCAATCATATAAGGAACACCCTCATTAGGAAATAAATAAATATTGCTTGTAAAAGGTATTCCGATCGTATAAGGAAACCTTATAGAGATTGCTTAGATTACAAGTCCCACAAGCTGGGCTACATAAACAAGGGTATGTAATCTCTTTGGGGAACAAGCAATAAAAGAATAGTTCGTGCCTCACTCCCTGCCCCTACCGCCGTCGCCGCCGCCACCAGCACCACCGCAAATTCGGATGCCTAATGCCACAGCAAAAAAGGTGTCTCATCTTTTTAATCCGAGAACAAGGATTTGGGATGCTGATGTTGTTAAAAGATCGTTCATTGCCATTAATGCTGAGGAAGTGTTGAAGATTAGGACTAGCAACAGAATGGATGAGGATATTCTTGCTTGGGCTTATGAGAAACATGGTGTCTACTCGGTGCGGTCGGTGTATCGATTACTCAAAAGAACAAATGGCGTCTGAAATGGAGGTGTCTGGTGAGACAATGCCATCAACAAACGGTCAGGTTTGGAGTGCTTTGTGGAAACTCGAAGTCCCTCCCAAAGTCCGGTGTTTTGATGGCGAGTTCTACACAATTTGTTGCCATCAAAGTCTGCGTTAAAGAGAAGACATGTGGAGAAGGAGAGTTTTTGCGAGGTCTGTGGCGATCCTGATGAAACTCTCCATCATATTTTCTTTTAGTGCCCACTAGCTAAACGATTTTGGGCAGAGTTGAAGAGGCTCATGGGGTTACAGGTGCCCGACCCGCCTCCATGGGCGTGGGCAGCAGAGGTGTCACAAAAAAAAGAGCGGCTACGGAGGCCATGATTGTCTCAGGTGCTTGGGCCTCGGGACGGGATGGAATGGAAGAAGACATGGGAGAAAAATCTAGGAACCCGGTGCTACAGCCTGTTATATTGCAAAGCTCTTGGAAGAACTCTCTCCTATCTGAAGCCAGCGGCGTCGGGTGTCAAACTGATGAAACCGACAGCTAGATGGGAGAAACCAAGACCGGGGTGGGTGAAGGTGAACTCTAATGCTGCTTTCAATATGTCAAGCTGCTCGGGTCGGGCCGCGGTGGTCATTCAAGATGAGGAAGGGGGCAGTGGCGGCTGGCGGCGGCCCGATGGTTTGATGGAGTCTAGGATGCATTGTTTGCTGAAGCGCTCGCAATGAAGGTGGGCCTGGAACTTGCACACGAGATTTGTCTAGAGCGGATCATCATCGAGGTGGATAGCCAAGAGTTGGTTAACCTGATGAACAACAACTTGGCGATACAATCCTCGATTGGAGGTCTTTGCTATGATATCTTAGAGCTATGCATGAGTTTCGTAGAATTTGAAGTGAGATGGGTGCGTAGAGAGGCAAATTGTGTAGCACATGTTTGTGCAACTAGGGTGTCAGCTCTAGAGCGCTCTTTCTTTTTGATTGATTTTGTACCGGAGTGGCTATCTTCCTTAGCCTCCGTTGATTGTAATCCTGCTATGACTTAATGAAAGCTCGGGTATTACTCAAAAAAAAAAATGTAGTGTATGTTTGACCAAACTTCTACTAAATACTATTCATATTTATGGCTTTAAATTAATTTATTAAAAAAGTAGATCTCATAATGAGCCTAATGATATTTATTTGATAACATAAATATTGATAGTTTTTATCTATAATGAATCAAACTTGGTAGACTAAACCATGACACTGGGCTAGAATTGCATGTTTTTTTTGGAACAGAGGGAGTACATTTGTTGCTGTTAGAAAAGGCAGCTATCAGAGTAGGTTGTACGTAGGATTCTTTGACTCGGCTAACCCAATATAAGAGCAAGTATAGTAATCTGTTTTAGCCGACTACAAGCAGTCCACGTAAACGGAAAAAGAATGCCAAGTTGGAGAGAGATTACAGAACCGGCGCTTCCCATCTCGTCCACCGCAGGCGCAAGGTACGAGAAAAAATTAACTCTCCCGGCCCTCTCCCAGCCCGCTACGAGGGAGATGTCGCCGTCCCTTCTTTCCCAGCAGATGTATATGTATTCGTGAATATTAAATGAGTGAATCTGTGCTGGAGCCCAGCAAATTGGTAGCTTGTTACATGAGTTGGCTGTGTAGCAGATTGTACATGACATGACATGACAGGTTTTCACCTGCAACATCCAAATGTGGTAGGAAGAGAGGTAGCAAAGAACGCCTCTAAGGAGGAAGCGGGCGTCCGCAAACGTCATTGTCCAAGCTTTCGCTCCGACCTCTTCCACATCCGCATCCGCCCGACGCCCCATAACGGTAGGTGACACGAAGAACATGTCAGCTAGGGAAAGGCAGGTGGCAGTAGAAAGGGCCGGGTAACTAGAGTAGTGTTGGGGAGGCGAAACCTGCCGACCCCCTACGGTCGGCCCAAAGAACGAGAGCAGGGGTGTTAGGATTCGAGTCACGGCGCCGCGGGCTCGATGGTCGGAAAAGGGCTGGGATCCGAAGCCGGGGTTTCCTTCTGGATGGGCGAATGCGCGGAGGCATTCATCCAGGATCGGCCGACGGACGCCAGACGACATTACGCGCCCGCTCGGAAGGGCAGCAGCCGGGCAAGAGAAGGCTGCAGCTTCGGCTTGGTTAGCCGAATGCTGAGGCTTTTCGTCGCAGGAAGCGACCCCGCTGAGGCACATCGCGGAAGCATCGACTTTCGGTCCAAAGATGACGAATGAGGAGACTTTCGCCCCATGGCTATCGCCTCCCCGTCCGGGAGCAAGGGTTTGGGCTCAGTCCCCGGGTTTTTAATCGAGCAAATTAAAGCGGCCACTTTCGATCGCGGCGCGGGAGCGATCTAACAACGAATGTCTTTAGTTTCGCTTGCGGGTATTCGTGGTCCGTTGCCAAGCAGCCCAAGGGTGTAGGTAACCACGGGACAGAAAAGACCATGGTACCCCCGCACGGCGGCAAAGTGGACGTTGAGTTCTAGGTTTGGTGCAGGGGCATAAAGGGAATTGTGAATAGTCTACTTAACTATAAATAGACCCCCTGGGGGGGTATTGTAAAATGTAACAGAGGATTAATAGAAGAGTGTTTCAGTTTAGACATTCCACCCATTGTTCACTTTGGCCCTGTTGTGTGATCCGCCCCCACCGGGGGTAGCCTACTGGGCTACACCAACATTGGCGCCCACCGTGGGGCTCGAACCCACGACCACAAGGTTAAGAGCCTTGCGCTCTACCGATTGAGCTAGACGGGCCGGCGCCCACCGTGGTTGTGCAGGCCACCCATGGCTCCAAGGAGAGGAAGACCCAAGGCGGCGCCGCAAGAAGAACGGCCGGATCTCCTCCTCCGGCGGATCCTCCGGTTGACCCTCCGCCGGAGATCGTCACTCCCAGCCAGTCGGGGCCATGGCGAACAGAGGATGCGGCCACAGTCCGGGCAGTAATCGGCCAAGGCCCTTCCACCCAGTAAGGCGCGAAGCCCATGAAGAGGAGGAAGACTCGTAAGAAGAGCAGCCCTCAAGAACGCGAAACATCAGGTAATGAGCAGGAGTAACGCTCCAAGTTAATACAGGAGTTGAGCCTCAAACAAGCAGAGCACAGAGAGTTGAGGGCCCGGAGGGACGAATGATGAAAGGAGAGGCAGCTAGGCGAAGAGAAGAGTCGACACGCGAACAGCTAAGGCTCGCCGAAATCGAGAAACAGACCGCTCCGAGAAATGGCTCGATGGAGAAAACGCAGCACCATCCTAGGGAGGAGCAAGAATCGTTTGCCTCGGAGGGGGAGGTCGATCCGGCCTCACCCCTTGCGCCGAAATTACAGCTAAGCCCATGGCCAATAGGGTACAAGCCCGCACCGCCATCATTCAATGGAAAATCGGACCCAAGAAAGTTCATTGCAAGCTATGAAGCCGCCAGTGACATTCGGCAGGGGGATTCGGTCACCCCGGCGTAAGTCTCTCATAATGGCAAAGAGAAGACATTGGCGCATGAATGGTACATCGCCCTCCGCCCGCTTTCAATCAAATTGAAGCAACCAAGGAGCAACTGATCATCACCTTCGAAGGTTTCCGGCCTTAAAAAAAGGGAACCAGAGATTTCAAGCTCAAGCAAGAGGATGGAGAGTCATTGACACAATACCCAAACGATAGTACAAAAACACGACCGAATGTATCGAGATGAAGTGGTCATAGCGGCGGCAATTGAAGGAATGGCTATAGGTCAAGGCGTTGCACAACTTGACGGGGAGGAACCCAAAACCTTGACCGAGCTATATGATCGATAAAAAATTTGTGAAATCTGAAGAAGGTCTAAAAAGAAGAAAAGAAGAAAGGACTAAAAGCGGCAATTTCCACATCCAAAACACAAACAACAACCAAAAGGTGGTAAGACTCCTCGCCCGGTCAACAACGTGCGGGATGATTCGGCTCAAATGGCCGAACCCAGTTAAGAACCAGGATCCGGGGACGCCTCAGGGTCCAGAGCAAATCAGTCTAACTGAGGTGGCCGAAGCTCAAGGGGCAGAGGCCGGGGAAGAGGCCGGGGAAGAGGCCGGGATGGTCCGAGAGTACCATATTGTTTCGCCTGCGGGGCAAAAACATGGGTCATTTTAGCCGAGATCAGAAATATGGCCGGATGGCCAAGGAAAAGTAAAAAGCTGATCTAAAGTTCACAAGGTAGCCAAGCTCCAAAACACGTATTCAATATGAGAGAAACTGCGCAGCCACCGGCCCGAATGCATACCGGCGGCATCAATACTCAATTGCCACCTCCGCCTCCCGTTAGTGCGGCGAGGCCCGATGCGCCCTACTCACCACCATCAAGTATTCCCGAACTACGGTACGCCCCGCAGCCCCCACCTCCATTGATGGCGGCGTCATCTCCGCAAACTTGGAACAACCACAATGTAACGCCAAGAAATGAAAATCGAAGCGGCCAGAAAATAGGATCATAAACTTCACTTCCGGCCCCAAGGCCACATCTATGCAATCACAGCGGATCCAACCTCGAGCATGAGAACAAGAGAGCGGAAAGGGACTACGTAAGAAGAGTACACACGGTAATTTTGTCCCTCTGCCTCTATTTCGGTTCCAAGAGGACGCCCTCTTAACCAAATTCCTTTGTCTCGAAAGGGACGAAGGTTCTCCAAAAAAAAGATCAAGAATTGATTGTCCATGATGGGCAATCTTTTCGCCGACGCGACGTAAAGAAATCGCCCATCCGCTCAGAAACCTTTCCGAAAGCCGAGCCGGGAGGCACCGCTAACTCCGAAACCATCACGCTCGACTTTCAAAGGGGCATCATCATAAAATCAAAGGTCCCCTCCTCGAACCCGCCAAAGATTCGACACAAGTTTAAACCATGTTTCGTTCTGACATATAAGGCCATCGGGCCAAATCAAAAGCGTTCAAACATTTTCTACCCTATCGGCATCAACGTTGGGGGCCGGGCGAGGCGTCCCCCGCATCCGTAGAGGGGTCGGGCGTTGTCGCCGCTACTGATTGCGGGCATTCGGTCGGCGAGGAAGGCATCCACCTTAGCCCGAATCTCCGCCTCTCTTTAGGGTTCTCGTACATAATGGACTCACATATTAGCAAAACAAACGAAAAACCAAAAAGGCATCACAACACAACTTCGGATGGCTCTTCGCAGATATCAACTTACGCCAGAGCACGAGACTTCGGCAGCCTCGGTAAAGACAAGAACATTGCCGCCGGCCGCGCAGGCCGCCGCCGTGAGAACCTTCCCGCAACCTCGGGGATCGGGCCGGCATCCTCCAAGACACGAAGGATCCTCTTCGCGGCACCACTGACCTCAAGATGCTCACATTGGAGCTCATGAAGGGCAGTGCCGAAAGCACGGAGGGTCTCGAGAGAGGCATAGCCTCTCCCGGTATCCATCCGCGCACCCAAGCCGCTCAACTCTCGAACAAGCGTGGGAGGGTCTCGCCTTCACCGAGCCCGGCGGCGGCATAGCCGGTCACCAAAGGAAGCCAACAAGGTTTTGCAAGGCCGAAACCCCGGGCTTAGCTTCACGCTCCGCGGCAAGAGTAGCCTCCCGGTGCCGCTTCCTTTCACCCTCCAAACTCCGTTTCTAGCTCCTTCACTCGCCGCTCCAGCCTCCGTGGACCGCTTCGCAAGTCTCGGTCACGAGTTTTGGCCTTGGCCTTGGCGTGGGAAGTTTTCAAGTCCTTGCGGACCTTTTCGCTTTGGCCTTCAGCCTTGAGGGCCTTGCTACCTTGACCCTCGAATTGTTTCTCCGAGTCCGGGACATCAAAATCGATCGCGCAAAGGCAATAAGAATGAAAGGTCAATAGTCACGAATCGTAGCAACAAGAAGGGAAACGAAAGATGAAGAAGGCTCACCCCGTAGCGAAAAGTTGAGGGCCTCAAGAGCTTCGCGCTCTCGGTCTTGAGCAGCTCTTTTTCCATCTGGGGGCGACAAAGGAGCCGGAGCATTTGTTTCCAAGCTTGACACCCTCTTAGAAGGAAAGAGGGGCAATAGCCGCTGGTCTACATTCGCCACCACGCGGGCGCCGAGAATGCTCCTAAACAACGAGCAAGTTCATAAGATTTTTCTCGATGAGGGCTAAACTCTTCGGGGAGCCGGAACCAGTAAACAATAGCATCTCCAAAATCACTAGAGTTGCTCTCCGGGATAGGACTCCGTGCAAAAAGCATTCGCTAAAAAATACCGGACGCCTTAAAAAATTCTCGAAGAACCGAGACTTACGGGGGCTCCCTTCGAGGTCGAAGCTTTAGCCGAGCCGAATCCGCGCCTTCCTTGCTAGTCTTAAAGAGGATGGGGGATGGAGCTGCGACATTCATCGCAGCAAGATTGGTGAGGTTCGCCTCCCTCGGTCTCTTGATTGTTACGAAATTGGGGCCAAGAGAGGTCATATCATCGGCCTCCCGAGGGTGTCGCGGGGATCCTTGACCCGCAGGGGGGCCATCTCCTCCGACCCCGCTTGAGATTACCTACCCAAACAGATAATCGAGACTTTAGCCAAAAAGGAAAAATAAATTCAAAGCACTCGGTAGAAATAAACTGCCAAAACCCCGCTAAACCGCAAGGTAGCAAGCCAAGTACCGAGGCGGAAGTAACAATCCGAATTTACGGTACGACCGACCGAAGGTAACCTTCTGGCCGCTTCCTCGGCACCCTAGCCATCGCACGACCCACCCGAATATCCTCGTCCTCTTCGGTGCCCCGAGGTATGGCAACTCTCTCGCCTCTTAACTCGCTTTCGAGCGAGACGAACCCAACACCGCTGCCTTCCCTCGTTGTCTGGGCTTCTGGGCTTCCCTTTCGGCCGTAGCTTTAGCAGGAGTGAGCCGAGGCGGGTACTCTACCTCCATCGCATCAAAAGCTTGATTGATGCGAGCGCCATCCCCCACGATCTCTTACACCAGCCTTGAATTCACGGCGGACACGACACGGAGTTCTTGTTGGGCTTCCCGCATCCGAGTCTTCTTTGTATCTTGTAGGGACTTGTTTCCCATGTAACTTGTAATCCCAAGATGTTGAATAAAAGATGTCTGTTCTCTTATCCCTTTTGTACTTGTATAGATCTGACCGCCTTCGTGCACTTGGAGATTGTCTACCGTCGTCCTTAGAATTCTTCTTCTTGGATGAGTTGATGCGATCGTGCCTTTAGATCTAGGCCTCCTCGCTTTGTCCCTTTCTTGTAGACTTTGTGCCGAGTAGTTTTGGAGTCTAGCTCCGCATTCACGTGGTTGTTTCTCCGGTGATTCAGTCCGTCTTGTTGTAGACCGTGTAGATTGTTGAAGTTCTCGCTCCTGCGTCTTCGGGTTCATTCCCTTGGCGCCGACTTGTCTTCTTTCTTTGAGACTTGTTGGTAGTATGGAGCTTTGCTCGAAGTGCTAGGGTTGTTTCTTCCCCGCTTTTGATTGCCGCCTTTCTTCTTGGCTTGCTTGTGGTAGATGGGGTCCAGCCCCCCGTCCCTCTGGATTCTTTTCCGCCGACGCCTTTCGACCTGTCTTCTTTTTGAGACTTGTTGAAGATGTGAGTCCTCGCTCCTTAGTATCGGGGTTTCTTCCTTCCCCGTAGCTGTAGTTTGCCTTCTTCTTCGGCTAGCTTGAAGTTGTTGAGGTCTTGCCCCTCGTATTCGCGGGTTCTTTCCCTTGATACACGACTTGTCTTCTTTTGAGGCTTGTCGTAGATGTGGAGTCATGCTCTCGAGTGCTAGGGTTGTTCCTCCCCGCCGTGGTTGCTTGCCTTTGTCTTAGGCTTGCTTGAAGTAGTTGGGGTCTTGCCCAGATTCGCGGGTTCTTTCCCTTGATACGACTTGTCTTCTTTTGAGGCTTGTCGTAGATGTGGAGTCATGCCCTGAGTGCCCGAATTTTGTTTCGGGCTTTCGGCGTCGTCTTTGCTTTAGACTTGCCAGTAGATGGCTGGGGTCATGCCCCGCCCGCCAGGGTTGTTGTCCTCGGCTTGTGACTTTGCCGCCTTTTTCTAAAGACGCGTCACGTTGGGTGGAGTCTTGCTCCCGCCATTCTAGGCCTCTAGCGTTTGTCTTTTTTCTTAGACTTGCTAGTGATTGTTGCCGGAGTCGCGGCTCCGCTGAGAGTTGCTATAACTCGATTTGCCGCTTCGGGCAAGGGCTCTCCCATGCCGGCCCAGTGGACTCTAGCATGACGCCCCTATATAGGGTTCTCGGTCAGGGGCCCATTTAAGTGCATCTTGATGAAGGTCAAGGTGGTTGGGTTTCTATTTCATAACACTACAATCCACCTTGCTGGGGTTTGGGCTGCCCCGCTTTCCCCGAGAGACTTGATGTGAGACGATGGGTTCCTATTTCATAACACTACACCGTTCACGCCCGATTCGGGAAGGCCGCCCTCCGCCGTAGGACATATTGGCTCTTTTCGACCCTCGATGGCCTCTGCGACCTAAACGGGCCGATTCCCCACGCCCTCTTTTCTTGAGTCATGGGTCACGATCTGCCGCTAGGATTTAAGGTATGGACGCTATTCCAATGGACTTCGCGTGGTTCCACCCTTATTTGGTGACCTCCGTTCTGGTGGTCGGGGTTGCCTTCTTCGGCCGACTTCTCATCTTGAAGTGCCGATTAGGGCTGTTTTTTGTTCTTCTCTCTTGGGAGGCATGCGGCGCGCTCTTTTGAGTTCCTTTGATTTGAACTGCTAGAGTGCCGCGCATTCTAGTACCTCTCTTGGGTCTAGAGTTCTTCCCGATGTCATCATCTCCTTCTTCTCCTCCGGGAGTTGATCTTTGTTCCGCGACTTCTCTATGGTCCGCCGATTCTTTTTTTGACTATGGGTAGAACCTTCCGAGTTGGCTGATGTGCCGGGAGTTTCGATTTCTTCTCATTCGTGGTCATCGGTTTGTAGGTTCTTGGTCCCGCACTCCTTTGACAATGAAGGGTCCTTCCCATGGCCTCGAGCAATTTGTGCTTGCCCTCGTCTTCTCGATTTCTCTTGAGTACTTGATCTCCCGGGTTTAGGTTTCTTGGTGGTGTGCTCTTGTCATAGTGCCTTCGAGTCCTTGCGGGTATCTTGCGTTCGAAGGATGGCATCTTCTCGACGACTTCTTTCTCGCATCGACTTCGAGTCTTCTTGTTCTGTTTCTCCTTCTCCTTCTTCGAATCGCCGATCCGTGGAGAGCTCCATATCGCATTTTGCCGGTAGTACCGCTTCGATCCGTATGTTAGGAAGAAAGGGGAGTAGCTTGTTGCTCACGATTTGAGTTCTTAGGCCCTGCACAACTTTTGGTATCTCCTCGATCCATTTAGCTCCGTAGTCTTTGAGTTCCTCGTATAGTCTTGGCTTTAATCCCAAGGCAAGGATGAGTCCGTTGGCTCTTTTCGACTTGTCCGTCGGGCCGAGGGTGTGCCACAGAGGCATAATCAATTTGTATGCCGCAATCTCGTGCCCAATCTTCGAATTCGCCGTGAAGGGTGATCCGAGGTCCGTGATGATCCTGTTGGGCATCCCGAATCTGTGCATGATCTCTTGAATAAACTCGACCGCTTTGTTGGAGGTGAAGGTGACCAATGGCTTGTACTCTATCCATTTGGTGAATTTGTCAATTGCTATGAAGATGTATTCGTATCCTCCCTTGGCTCTTTTAAGTGGTCCAACTTGATCTAGTCCCCAGCACGAAAAAGGCCATGATGGTGGTATGCAAATCAGGTTGTGTGTGATGCGTGTGCCTGTCTAGCAAACATCTGGCATCCTTTGCATCTTCTGACGAGTTCTTCTGCGTCTTTGAGAGCTGTAGGCCAGTAGTATCCTGTTCTGAATGCTTTTCCCACGAGGGTTCTCGACGCTGCGTGGTTTCCACAACATCGAGTGGATTTCCTTTAGGATTTCTTTTCCTTCTTCGAGCCGATGCATTTGAGTAATACTCGATGATCTTTGCTCTTGTATAGCTTGTCCCCGACGAGCACATAGTTCTTGCTTCTTCTCAAGATTCTTGTTGCTTCGTCTTGTCTTGGGGTAGCGTCTTGTTTTTTGATGAAGTTGATGATGTCCTCGATCCAGTGGAGTGGTTCCGCGACACGGAGATATTATCATCACTCCGCTAGGGCTGATTGCTCCCGTTTTTCTTGTTCCGGGTTCTCTTTGATTGAGGGCTTCAAAGTTCTTCGACGAACACTCCTGGGTGGGACTTGAGCTCCGCCGGATCCGAGCTTGGCTAGTATGTTCAGAGCCACATTTGGCGCCTCTGGAGCTTAATGTAGGATTTCAGTGCCTTGGAAATTCTTTTCCAATTTGCATACTGCCAGCAAAGAGAGGCCCATGTTATCCTTGGTGCAGTCCAGTCTTTGTTGACTTGGTTGATGACAACACTGAGTCGTAGTATACTTGAAGTCTTTTTGATTCCCGAGTTTTGCTACTCGAGGCCATGGATGAGTGCTTCATACTCTGCCTCGTTGTTGGTAGCTTGCCACTTTATTTGCGACACATATTTGAGTTGTCTTCCTTCGGAGATATGAAGAGAATCCCGGCTCTGCTCCCCGAGCTTCAAAGAACCATCGAAGTACATGCTCCAATGTTTCTTGATGTCATCGGGTATGGGTCTCTTTGGAGTTTCCACTCGCGATGAAATCGAGGAGTACTTGGGATTTGATTGCTCTTCGTGGGGTGAACTCAAGATTTAGTGCTCCGAGTTCTACTGCCCATTTTGATATGCGTCCTGTTGAATCTTTGTTTCTCGGGATGTCTCCTAGCGGAGAGTCTGGTAACCACTTGTTATCTCATGCACGTCAAGTAGTGTCGCAGACTTTCTTGATGTGATCGGTATGGAGTAGAGTAGTTTAAATGCGTGAGGGTATCGAGCTTTGGACTCGAAAGGACCTCGCTCACGTAGTAAACCGGCCTCCGGGTCTTCTTTGTTGCTCGGGCTCTTGCCTCTCCACAATGATTCCGAGCCGACTCTTCGTATTGGTTCTTCGCTATGTAGAGCATGAGATATTCTTGATCTTTTGGAGGGTGAGGACCGGTGCCGACATTAGGTATTGCTTGAGTTCTTCAAATGCCTTGTTCGCCTCTTCATCCATTCAAACTTTCCCTTGGTCTTGATTAATCTAAAAAGAAGGGTAGTCAGTTCTCTCCAAGCTTTGATATGAATACATTGAGCGCCGCCATGCACCCGTGAGTTTCTGGACATCTTTGACATTTTTGGGTTGTTTCATCTCGGTGATTGCCTTGATCTCGCTTGAAGCTGGCTTCTATGCCTTCGCTGACCAAGAACCCAGTAGTTGTCGGGATGGTACTCCAAAAACACACTTTGTTGGATTGAGCTTCCACTTCCACTTCTTGAGGTTGTTGAAAGTCTCCTCCAAGTCTTGAATCGAGTGTGTGGCGGCTCCCTTGTTTTCACCACTAAACGTCGTCACGTATGTCGGCGTTTTTGCCTGTCGCCCTTCCAAACAAGTTCAGACTTTTTGATACGTTGCTCGGCGTTCTTTAATCCGAAAGACATTGTTTTGTAGCAAAGAGGCACCGAAGGGGGTGATAAAAGAGGTCTTGCTCGATCTTCTTTCTTGAGCGCTATCTCGGTGGTAGCCCCGAGTAGCAATCCAGAATGATAGTAGGGCTGATCCTCCCGTGGAATCCACTTATCCGTCAATCCTTGGTAGCCCAAATGGATCCTTCGGCAATGCTTATTCAGTCGTGTAGTCCACGACATGCGCCATTCCGAGGTGTTCTTCTTCCGAACCAGAACCGGGTTAGCTAGCCAATCTAGATGTAAGATTTCTCGATGAATCCTCGCACGAGTAGTTTCGATCTCCTTCTTGATGGCTTCTTTCTTTTCCAAAGGAGAATCTCCTCAGCCTTTGCTTGATGGGTTTGGATCCCATATTGATATCGATTACAGTGCTCGGCCCGCCTCCCTTGGTACCCCCGGCATATCCGCCGGTTTCGAGTGCGAATATATCTTTGTGTTGCCTTAGGAAGCCGGGTGAGCGAGTTCCTATTTGGGAGATAGGTGAGCGCCGATGATCATTTGTCTTGGAGGGATCACCGTCTTTAAGTCGATGTGCTTGACGTCGGCTTCTTCCAAGTACCAACATTGCTTGTTTCTTGGCCGGTATCTCGAGTTCCTCACGGATTTGATGCATTGCGCCATTTGCCGGACTTCTTTTTTCTCCAAGAGTATCCAGTCTTGTTTGCTATCTCGATGGCTTGACATCACACTCGAAAGCCTTTTGAGATCTCCTTTGATTGAAAAGAATCCCAAATGGAGCCGACATCTTTAGCAATAGATACGGGTAGTGTGGAATAGCCATGAATTTTGTAATTGATGGTCTTCCCATGATGGCGTGATATGGTGACTGAGATTTGCCACCGAACTTGATGTACTCTGTCCGTAGTTTGATGGCGTTCGAAGGTGACGGCAAGGTGACCTGCCCAATTGGTATCATTTGCTCGTCAGAACTATCCCGTAAAAAGGGGTGTTTGATGGAGCAATCAATCCCGAGAGGTCAGTCCCATCTTGTCCGGTGTTTACGAGAATATGATGTTCATTACTGCTCCTCAGGTCGATCAAGACCTTGGTTCTTTGTTACTCCCGGCTATGGTGGGTTCTATCACCAAGGGATCTACAGTCGGCGTTGCCTACGCTTGTCCATTGATCTTCCCTTGTAAAACCGAATTCCGTATTGGGACGACCGTTGAGGTAGCGTGGTGTTTGCGGGCTCTCTGCTACCATGATCGTCGTAGTGCTAGCTTGTCTTGTCTCTTGCTCTTTGATCCGGGAACTCCAGAATATGACGTTTAGAGATCTTGTTTGCTTTCCGAAGTCTCCTGTTTTTTGTCGGGTCATTGTTTTCTCCTTTGCTTTCTTGATCGTCCTTTTTCGAGTTGAATCTCTTCCTTTATATCTCTTGGAAAGTTGTGCGGTTTACGGCAGGTGTTGAGCTCGGGATGGTAGGCATAAGGTAGATCTTCTAGCTTGATGTTGTCTTTGCCATTCTTGGATTGCTCTTGTTGTTGTTGTACTTTGGCTTGTAGGGCTTCTTCGGCTTCTCCGCCAATCGCTACCATGTTGTCCGGCCCCGCTTTTTATCTTTGCTGAGAGTTGTTACGTTCTTTCTTCGGGGCCTTCCGTGTTCTTTTTCTCACGGAAGCGATCACGGGTTCTTTCTTCTCCGTCATCTTCTCAACAAGTGGTCTTGAATTGTTCATTGGTCCTCGGGGTTGTCTTTGTAGAAGTCCGAGAACCGCCATCTCGAAATCCCATTCACAGAAGGCGTCGACCACCTCTCTTTACGTGATGTGTGCACTTGGGATCTCATCTCGCCAAATCTTCGGTAGTAGTCTCTTAGGGATTCTCCTCGGCTTTTGCTTGAGGCTCTTCAACTCGGCTGCGTAATAATAGGATGGGTAATGATTCTGCGAAGTTGTCGCGAATATTTTTCGCAAGTCTTCAGTATCTTATTGAGCCCTCTTCGATCTTGTCGAACCATCGAGCGGTAGAGCTTCGAGCCATGGAAAGAAAACGGCTTTTGCGTCATCATCTCCTCCGGCCCGACTCAATGGATTGTGAGTAGACTCGAGCCATTGCTTGGGCTGCGTTTTCCCCATGTATTTTTCAGTGGTTTGAAGGTTTTGAACTTTGGCGGTAGCTTGACCTCCCGAGTTTTTCGCGAAGCAAAGGGAATGCAATAAGTAGCCCCCTCAGAGTCCTCCCTTCGGTTTGTCCGACGATCTTTGCGCCCTTCGTCGAGGGGGTTCTTGCTAGAATGCAATAATGAGGACTCCGCGACTTCTTCTCGTCGGCTTTGCCTTGGGGTTGGATTAGCCCTCGGGGTCTCTGCGGCTTCAGCCATCCCCTCAGGGGTCGCCCTTTGAGTTCGGGAGTTCTCGGCGTGCCCAACCTCTCGAAGACATTAACCCCTTTTTGGTGCGTATGAGTTGTTTGCCCGACTCGTGACCTGCGGGGATCTCTTTCTTGGATGGCTTTACGGCGCTTCCTTGATGAGCCTCTCGTGGATCGTTCGAGGTTCGGGCAGTCCTTGGGCGGTTGACCAACTCTTGCGGCTTCTCATGCGATATTTGATGATCGTCTTGACTTCCCTTCGGACTTCATCTTTTTCGTACCTCTGCAAAGTCGGCTTGGTATTTATTCCGGGCTTGTTTGCGCTTTCCGCTACGTCTCGGCGTCCTCCCTTTAGCTTGTTTCTTCTTAGCCTTGAATGACGCCGGTCTTCCCTTCGTCTTCTTGGGTTCTTTCGTCGCCGAGAAGTTTGATAGGCCTTCGTCGGTGGATCGATGTCGGGGGGCATCACGGAGGGTTAAGCGGCATGCGGGCTCTTGCTACCACCAAGATTTCATTGGCGGCGGTTGCCTTCGGTCGCCACTCCTTTAGATCCGAGGGAAGATCCGTTGTTTGCCATCCCGATTTCATCGTTTGTTTCTTGACGTTGCGCCTGTTGAGGGTTCAGGCGATTGGATGATGCACTCCTCGGGTGTCCTTGTTAGGATGAGCCCTGGGTTGTGCACCCTTCAAAGCAATCTCCGACCTCCTTTTGAAAGTTGTCTTGATGTGCCTCGTGTGCGCGAACAATGCATTGCGTAGTCCGTTGGGAATTGATAAGGCAACTGGATAGATACTCGAGTTGTCTACGGTTTCGCCTTCTTTCTCGAAGTTAGGGTAAGCTTCGAAAAATTCTTTGCTGAATTGATTCGGTTTCCTTATCGAGTCGGAGTAGAATCTGACCGAGTTGTCTTGAGTCCGTTTGGAGCCTTTGATCTCTTCCGTTGCCGAGGTTCGTCTCGGTTTCGATTCGCGACGTGGTTCTCGAGTCGGTGTCGGCTTGTTCTCCGTTTGCCAGGCGATGTCGGCGCGTCTCGCCGAGCCGGCGGTCTTGGATTGATTCTCGGTCTTGGTTTCCTCGATGACGAAGCCTCGTCTTACCCGTCGTGGTCGATCTCGCAAGTCCATGATCCAGAAAGATGATCGTCTTTCTCGTCGACGAGCCCATGATCTCGTGGTCATGGGACTCTCATCTTTGAAATTCGGCGAGCCCCTGGCGCGCCCGGCCGATGTTTTCTGACCCGAGAGCCCGCCACGGGTGAACTGGCGGTTTGTTCGGGCCTCGATGAACACAGAGCCCGGCGGTTTGTTCTTGCAGCTTGACATGGAGAGCGGGGTTTTATATGTTGGGGCCCTCGATCCTGATCGGTAAAAAGACCTTCGTCCGTGGGCGTGAGCTTGTTTTTGATTGATGGGGTCAACCGATGACGGCTAGAAGCTTCAAAGACTGATCATTTCAAGGCTTCGCTCTCCTCGAGGCCCTTTGGCCGCCTTTATAGTCCAAGGGGCCAAAGAGCTTACTACGGACTGGTCGGATCTGAGAGGGTTGTCCAGTAGAGGATTCGATTTTACCAGACCCTTTACATGGTAATCCGACTAGGATTCTATCTCGGTTACAGCGTAAGTCTACGTAGCTATGCTTCCATTGCCTTACGTGAGTTGTTAGTGGCGCGTGCTGGGATAGAATCCTGCCAACAACTCTGTAGAGTCCTTATAGGTGATCCCGTATCCACAAATGTGTGAATCTTTTTTTTTTTTTTAAATATCTTGTTTGGTACAAAATCTACCCTACACACACATAGTGAACCTATTGTTGTTCCCACTCCCATCAAGGATCAACGTGCGCAGTAATATACTAAAATTATCACTCTCGCTGAACAAGTTCTTAGAATTGCCATGGCGATTGCTCCTTCAAATCTTTTTGGTTTTACTGCATCGCTGCGGATGTGTATTATTGAGCAAACAAAGAAGAGTATCCAACATAGTCGCTTCACTCGTGGCGCCCACGCATCACTTTTTGCAAATGATAAAGATAGTAATG
The DNA here is from genome assembly GCA_015847255.1 of Hyparrhenia diplandra. Classification (NCBI taxonomy): domain Eukaryota; kingdom Viridiplantae; phylum Streptophyta; class Magnoliopsida; order Poales; family Poaceae; genus Hyparrhenia; species Hyparrhenia diplandra. The sequence continues at coordinate 71,730 of JADLZK010003738.1, forward strand.
AGTCAATGACATTTATTACATCACAAGCACCGAGGAATCTCGCTACAACAAAAAGCGACAATGCAAAAAGAAAGGAGGAATGGTACGAGCAATCGGTGTCATTTAAGTTGTTGTCCACATTATTAACATGATCTTTGTTCCTTATACATGTATGTTTGTTCACTTAACATGAGCAATCAGGAGTTCATGCCTTGTGTGTGTGTTATAGCTCGGCTTCACATTCCATTCTATTTGTTAAACTCAAAAATGTTGTTGTCTATGTTTGGCTCCAACCGGTGATCAACTATATATATTACTAATGCAAGTCATTTTGACTTTTTTCAGAAGATCAACCTGAGTTAGTCTTCCTCGCAAAGCTGAAATGAATCAAATATTGTGCAACGAGAAAGATGTCATGTTGTTCTATGCTAAGAGACATGTATTTCTACTTATGGTTGCCTATTTATAGCATAAGTTAGTGGTTTGGAATGTAGTTCAACTTTGCAATTACCTATTCGAAGTAGGAAGGCATTTGACTTACATTGTACAAAAGATTGAATGCTTAGGATCCAAGTTATTAATATGATTGCTTTTTTGTGCCATTGAATTTTGTAATTTATGAATTTATATGCAATGAATTCGATGCAATAATTGATTGTCCTTCAAAATCTCATGTCGATGCAATAGTTTGTATTGCATCCAACCTCATAATCGATGTGATAGCTCGAATCATCGAACCTCATGTCGATGTCAATTGCTCTAATCGCATCAAACATAGCGTCGACATGCAATAGCTCAAATCACATCAAACATAGCTGCCGATGCAATAGAACCTCTTGCATCGGACATCAAAATGGTGATGCACAAGATTATATAGCATCGAACCTAATATCGATGCAACATAGTCTCTTGCATCGGCGATACAGCGATTGCAATAGATGTATTGCATCAACATGGTTTCGAAGGCCGTTATTGCATCTCTCATTTTGATGCAAAAGACAATGGATGGGGCGATGCAGCGATTTAAGCCGCATCAACCATATAAGTAACCATGCCAAAGGCTGTGTGCATCAAGAGCACTTGCATCGCTCGCATCCAACACAAAAATGATGCGACACCAAGCTATCACATCAATTTCGGCCCTATTACATCAATAAAATGCCGTTAATAGGGTCAAAATCTAGTAGTGAACACGGAGACACCCAGCCAAGACACCCGCTGATGCCGATGGCCCGGATTCTCACCGACCCCTCGGCGATTGAAAAACATCTTCGAGCCTCCGCGACACCAAATGGCCTTTCGGCCCGTCACTAAGAGATCGATCACCATGTGCCGAACATCCCCACTGTTGGGGACCCCTCAATATCGATGATGTCCATGTCAACCTCATCCACGCGACTCTGCGGGCTAACTTGGGGCTGTCGGTTTCGGAGCTCCCTTCATTTATGCATTTGAATATAAATGCGGATCGATGCTCGAATGGAACACGCTTCAATCCATTAATTGGCTGACGAATGCGAATCGATGAGCCGCTAGAAGAATCGGAGCCGAGGAAGAGCCGGATCCCGATGCAATCGGGACCCACACCCTATCAATCAAAAACCTAGAATACAAAAATAGAAGAATACGGACGAAACCCTAAAATAAAAATAGCGCCCAACACAACCGAAAGCAAAGGGGAAAAGAAAGCAAACTTACAAGGGAGTAGTCGGTGGCCGAATGCCCCAATTCCAAAAGAAAGCAAGAACGACAAAGTTGTAGAGCTTGAGGAGCGGCCGATAGATGAGCCGCCGAAAGCAAATGAACTGGGAAATGACCTCACCCCACCAAATTTCACTTATATAGGGGAATGTACACGCCAGGGGCTCACGTCCCATCCGTCACCCTAGGGCCTGTTGGGATTTGTTAAGTGCTAAAGGAATATGAAGGATTCCCAAGCCGCCTGAGAACACCTACCATTGTAGCTTTTCCCTAGGATGAGTATTCTAGAGTATCGATCCACGGGAAGCTTTGGCTAAAGAATTCTAATAAGTCACAATCATGTATCCACTAACTTAGCAAACCACTAGACTAAGTAGTGAGGGGTACTCGTTAAGAGATGAATAAATATCAAAGCATAAAAAATAATAAGCTACCTAAGATGTCAAAGAATAACTAATCAAGAGGTCAAAGGGAGAGATCAAGGTTTTCATGGTAATTCTCTATTACTTAAGTTCTATGATAGCAATTATACTAATGCACTTTGAGCAACAGTACCTTCCGGTTTCGAATAGACTGGGAAGAAGTAATCCCGGGGAAGGTCTGCAAAAGTCTCTGAGAAACACCAATCCGAACGAGCGGGACTACACAGCCTTACGTAGCATCTCACCCACGGGGCTACCACAACTATCCGCTGATTTGGGCGCAACCTCGAGGTAACCTATAGCCTAGACACCATGTCTACACTATCGGGATTACTACTCTAGCTACCTTACAACTAGAGCACACAATACGAGCGGAGATCCCATGCAATAATATAACAACTATACTTAACCATATGAAAGCATAAAGTAATAGAGAAGATAAATATATGAATCATAAGTCTTGTAGAGAAGATACAAAGACATACCCATACTCCGAAGACATCTCGAGCAGAGCATAGCTCACTCTCCTTTACTCTTGATTAGATCTAAGTTAGATCTAATCTAGTTCTAATTATATGTCTAATCTACTTCTAATTACATTGCTAATCTTCTTCTAATCTACATCTAATTCACTAATCCCGAGAGAGGTTATCCTTACATTAGGACACCTCTACAACTGGAGAGATAATGAATAGAATGAGATAGAATGAATTAGGGTTTAGCCCCGGGGTCGGGGGTCTTCTTATATAGCCCTTGGTGATGAATGATAGCCCTTTGGATCAAACTCGACCTTGGCAACGGTGTAGATACAACCTCAAAGTCGGTTACAAACCGACCTACGAAGAAATTCGGATCGGGCTCAGACTCGGGACTGTCGGGAGAGAAAAGGCCTGGCAGCCGCCAGTCCCTTGTGAAATTATTAGTTCATATTTTTGTGGGTGCGTCGGACTCGCTGATAGCTTCGTAATGACTGGTATTTTCAAGGAAACGGAGTCCGTATGAGAAAGTTAGACCGCGTTTTAGTGAACTCGCTCTATAAGTGATATCTTTTTTGATTCTGCGACTCTCAATATAGCAAACAATATATCCGTTTCGATCGTCTCGACGAGCTCTTTTGCAATGGTGCTATTTTGGAATATATTTGTAACATCTTTTATGCTTCATATGTTTTGGTAAACTCTAGGCTTTTCTTTTGTTTTAGTCCACTAAAAATATACAAATCACCAAAACTTGTGGAACTATGTTAGTCAAGTCCCTATTCTATGTTGATACTCATTTTGTGCCCTTATTTTATGTTTTAGTTGGCTATTAATATTATGCTATAATAGGTGTCAACAAGTCCCCAAGCTTACTTTGCTAGTCCAGCAAAGAAAAACTTAGCAATGGATCGTGAATTACTACAAGCTTTTCTCACACCTTTAAAGTACACATGCTTTCAAACAAAATTCTCTCCGATAAAGATAAACTTTTTTAAAACTTCAACTCGACTCAATTATCTCTTACCTTTTGGGGCTTATATCTTTCTTTTTAATCTTGGTAATTGAAAGATAGAGAACGATCAAGTCAACACTATATCTCAAACTCCTTTTGATCAATTTGCTCTTCCGGAGTTTTTGCTGATTTTCAAATAAAACTCAAAGTTCTTTTTGTATGACCCTCTCAAGTCTCTCATTTGTGGTATTTGTGGATCCTCACTTAGCAATAATGTTGTGTTACCTCTCTCTCATAATATGTAGTATTTTTGGCTAAAGGTGGACATTATGCCTTCTTCTCTCACCCTATATCTAAGGCTAATATCTCGAGTTCATAGGTGGGAGAAGATTAAATCTATTTACTAAGCATATATTGTAAATTCAAGCAATGGATCCAAAGTTACAAGTCACATTGATCAAGTGGTGCACATGTGTGGTGGATAAGATATAGAATGGTATGAAATGTAGTAGTGAAGTGAATAGAATAGATGAGGGAAATCTTTACTTTTGCTCCATGAGGAAATCTTCTTTGTAAAATTTGTAGAGAACCCGGTTGTATCTTTTTCTTTTTTATTTATTTTTCTTTATTTAGAGAGTTGGGTTCTACTCACCTCTGACTTGTGTTCATTATTTCCTCTCTCTTTAAAGACGTGGGTTCTACTCACCCTGACACTCTGTCCATTTTTCATCTTTATTTTTGTAAGATGTGGGCACTCGCCTCTAACACTTTTGTTCATTTTTCATCTCTTTTGTTTAGGGAGGCTCTAAATTATCGTCGTAGGACTTTATCCATTTTTCATCTCCCTTTCTTTTTTTTTCTTTTTCTTTTTTTTTTTCTTTTTTTTTTTTAATCTACAACCCAGATCTCTTTTCTCACACTTTTTGAGAGGTAAAAATATAATGGAGCTTTTTGTAAGACATTGGCTAGCAAATGAATGAGTAAATGGGTATAGAAATATTTTTGGTTGTTCTCTCGATAGAGAACATTTTTAGTGGATATTTAGTGGATGCATACTTCTAGGATAGAAGTAGCATAAATGCAAGTGGGGTAGAGTGGAGTGGAATAGAGTGTGATGGAGTGTGCATGATCTTCTAAGGGTCGACACAAAGATTGAACAACTCAATGCAAAGCAAGCAGCCTATATATATGTCAAAGGGTTTTCCTAATCTAGGGGCATGTATATGCTGTGGTAGGAGGTTCAACACTTTGTCACACACAGAACTTATCATGTGCAATTTTAATTTCAAAAGATAAATATCCGTAAATCTAGTATCACTAGAGTAAGATAACAGCAGCCTGTTAATTTCATATATCATATCCGCCATTACCTAGACTTCAGAGCAAGCATTTGCTACCCATGTGTTTAGGTTCAGAGCAAATCTCAGTCAAAACTTGCATTAAAAGCTCGAGAGAGAAATGTTTTTTGAAAGGTAGGTACTTAAAAGGAATTACGACGAGCAACTATTCATCATTTCCAAAGCTAGAGATTATCTTCAGAAAGTTTATTTTATTCTCACACTCTAATAAAGACCTTTTAGTAAAAACTAGATAGACTTTTTTTTATTTCATTTCCCTTAATTATGCATCTTTTTTATTTCTTTTCTAATAAAGCAAACAAATCTAGCTAATATTAAATAAGGCGTAGATCACTTTATCTCGATACATGGGGCTGCCCTCCTCAAGTCGGATGTTGACATAGTCTTTGATGATGATGAGATTTGGAAGTATAGATAGTGATGGTGGCGGATTTAACGCTAGACACCATGTGTGTCATATCTCTTCCTTGGGATCCTCGTTGAACTCAAATAGACAAAGAAAGCTAGTGGAACTTGATTGCCGTTAGGGTTGGGCCACGTTGTTTCTTGTTGCCAAAGATAATTCCTATTAAGACAGAGAGTTCAAATTTTCGATTAAAATATTTTTGAATTTTCTATGCAAATGATGATGCATGCATATTATTTTTTTATGCCACCACAATAAATATTCTTGTGGGTTGTTACACACCACAAAATTTACCTTCACATGGGGCTTAGAATTTTTTATGTCTATGCAACAAACAAATATTTATTTTCTTTTCTAATGCAATGCTAGCGCTATAATGTAAATATGCTAAAGGAAAACAATTATGAAATGCAATAAAGTAAATATGGATAGCTACCCCGATCTTACCTTTTCGGTGAGGTGGTTTAGTGTTTTAAAGTCCTCTGAACAAGACTTCTTTACCTTGTTGTTTCCTTTGAGCGAAATACCCGATCTTTGACGGTTGTGCTCCATGAGATGGTGAAGGATGGCGCCACCCATGTTCTTTTGCTGATCATATGAGTTGGAGTGAAACGTAGGCAGCGCCTTTGTTTTGTGTGCAGACTTGCAAGACATTTACTTGTTGAAGTTTGAAGAGACCGATAGCAGGCTCCACCTTTTGCTCAAAGTGTGTCCCGCTTGCAAAGTCAAGGTAGAGATCATATGGGCCCTATTGGTGGGAAAAACACCAACAGAATCCAAAAACTTTATTTATTCTTCTAACCATAGGCACATCAAACAAGATAGAATGGACTTATTATACACTTTTTCAAATCTAACTTGGGTGACAAAATCAGAAGATTTGAGCATGATTGTTTGTGGTTAAAAATTTTGACGATCGATCAAACTCATTGACTTGGAAGGGTTTTTCTTATTGTTGACACCCGTTAAAGCATAAAAATACAAGTTAAAAACATGAATTAAGGGCAAAGTCAAAGACCAAAACATAAGTCTAGGGGGTCTAACTTAACGTAATTCCACGAAGTTTTGCATTCTTCGTAACAACCCCAAATTTTGCCTCTTTTGAAAATAGGATAAAATGATTTATTTATGTATTTTTTGTGCTCATAAAACATAGGAAAATAAATATTTTTGTTAAATTAAAATTTAATATAGGGTTTAGAAACATGACAGCATTCATGCTGAAGCATTGTTTATTTTGTACTGTTTGGTATTTGGTTTGAAAATCATTTAAAAAGGGGAGTTTGAAATAAAAAGAAAAGCATTTTTTCTTTCTTTCTACTTTCTTTCCTTCCGCTCAGCCCAACCCGGCCGTGTGCCATCTCTTTTTCTTTAGGCTGTTCGTCATTTTTTGTCTTGGGCTGCAATCTCCTCGGTCCAGCCCCAGCTTGGCAACCAGCAGCGCAGCTTTCTTTCTTTTTTTTCCTTATTCCTGATGAACAATTTCCTTGCGTCGTCACTCTTCCATCGGTGAACCAAGCCTGAACCCGAGTCTTTCCATCTTTGTTGCCACCCGGGGCTATACGATGCCTCACCCTCCGTTTTCATCTTGACTCGCAGCTTTTGCTTGGAGCAACAGCAGCCGCAACCCAGTTTGCCGCCGCCGCACTGAATTCGTCGCCCCAGCCTGCTACTGAGTTCGTCCGCTCGTCAGGCTGTTCTTGGTTTGATGGTGAGCACTACATCTACCGATCCTCATCTTGCTCTATATCTTGTTCATATATAGATCGAAGCCTTGTTGTCCCCGTGAATTGGCTATGAAACATGAGACCTCCTGCCCTTTGCCACAACACCTGCAAACAACTCGTTGCGTTTTGCTCAAGCCGAACATGCTTAGCTGCAGGACGGAGATAGAAAGCACGAACACGTGATCAAACCGAGACATGCACGTATTTTTGTCTTCAGCAAAACACTGATCATGAAGCCCATCGTCGCCATGCACCCTACCAGATTCCTTGCTTGATAGCTTTGATGACATCATGACGACATCAATCTGATTTCTTTGCCGTTTCCTTTGAAGAAAAATAAATCTAGGAATACAATAAAAATACACATACACATCCTCACCCTAAGCCATCCAATTCTAGATCTAAAGTCAAGATTAGAAGATATTTTCTTTTGGCAGTTTTTCTAAAGAGACCCTAGATTTTCTTGTACTTCTCATCGTTCTTTTCAACATGTTCAAATTCGATTTACCTTTTATTTATTTTATTTCGAAATTAAGTATTAAGTATTTACAATTTTGCCATCCAACTTTAAATGCCCATAACTTCTCCTCAGTTTTAAACTGATTTGAACCGCTCTCAACCTTCGTTAGATTCAGAATCAATCCGTAATCTACATGTTAGTATCACTGTTTTTCTGTTTCAAACTTTTTAATTTCTGAACTCAATTTAGTTTCTTATTATTTTATTTACCACAACTAAAATCTATATCTACGCCTGCTTTAGCTCCGATTTCGTGATCTTACGCCTCAGGTGATCGTAGGAGACGCAGAATGAATAGTTCTATAATATTTTCAAACTGTTTTTACATTGTTGGTGTACTGTTCTAATGGTAGTCTTGTTTGCCATGCATGATTGGATCTATGTGTTTGTGTGTTGCTGATTGGAATCGAGTAGATCGGTGAGTCTTTATGTTATGGATCTCGAGAAGACCGTGATCTATAAGAAGTTGATGAAGAAGGTGTTTTTGGGAAAGCATTGGACTTGAAGAAAGGATCTATATTTAAGGCAAGTATAGTTTTGGGGATATGCTATCTTTAAACCATGATCTTATGGCTTGCTTAATGTTTATGCACTGAACGTTAAATATGAATTGTTGATAACATGGTTTATAGGGCTTAAAAGAGCTTGTGTTGTTTATTTATGATGCCTAGCTCTCCATAGGACTCTATCCTTTGGCAAAATCCGGATTTACCGTATAGCCATGGGGTCACATGGCTCTGACTCTAGTTGTTCAAGGGGTCTACCTAACTTTGTTGGTGGTTTCCGTTTTTAATTGGGGAGAACGGGTTGTAGCTCATGGCCACTTAATATTTTTAGGAGGGCTTTTGAACGACTTTATATGGTCTTCACTTGGTTAGGGAGTCGCCAACCTACTCGTGAAACCATGACCCGTAGTGAAAGTGTACACCTTCAAGGCAGAGTTAAAAACCGATATATCACCCTGGTCATGTGTTATGAACGGCCGGTGAAAACCAGGAAGATTTATTTTCTATTGATGTTGCTTATGATATAACCGTTGGCTAAAACATGCTTTTATTAAATTGCTCATGATTATCATTTCATGCTATTCATTATTTATGTTATAATGATCATGGGTTTTTGGGGCAGATATTGCCTAGCTATATTTTATGAGTTCGACATGGACTCACTCTTGCTATTCCCACACCTCAGAAGAAGTTAGGCTTGTGACCAACCGCCGCCGGTCCCCGTGGTGCCTACATCATAAGAACAGAGTCTTTCCGCTGTCTCGCTAGCTGAGGTTATGTTTCTTTTTGTTACGTCATATATTTTAAGCATTGTGAATTGATTAATATTCTGATTTGTAAACTATATGTGATTTGACTTCCAGGGCTCACATATAGCATCATCTCGGTTTTGTTCTTAAACCGGTGTTACAAATTGGTATCAGCTCCGTGCCGATCGTAGGACGCAAGCCTAAAGCCAGAATTGGACACATCCTAAGTATAAGAGCAATCCAGAGCTGGCAAGTAAATAAGGAACATCATGAGTTGACTAATGAGTGGAGAAGTCATGTTGACTACCAAGGATCAACGGAGTAGAGGAGGTGTTCTGACCATCCACCCAAAAAGGTGTACCCTAGATGTCACTACAATCACACCATGTTTAAGTAGGAATTTATGCCCCTTATGCAACAAAACGTGAGTAGCGAAAGTTGAGTCTATGTGGTTGTGAACTTGAAATGTTTAGTTGCTTTGTGCTTATGATTAATGTTTGGTTTGGATCTTTGTATTGAGTGCAATAATCTTGTTGGTTTGTCCACAAGCTCATTTAGTTCATAGGCCTAAGGTATAAGGGATTTAATGATAGATAGTCGGGTTTTGGCCTTCTCATGTTTTTCTATCCTGTCTTTCGGAGCAACCTATCATTTTTGGCTTGAATCTCTGTCCTTGGACCATCAAAAATCATGGTCAATTCTGGACAAAAGTAGACTTCCATATCTTTATCGGAGCGCAAGAATCACCTTCATATCCTGTCTGGTTTGAGAGTTATGAAAATCACAAGATGATGCAACTGCGCTGTCAGAAATCTGGAACAGATTCGGTTGTGTGCTGCTTTCGACCAACTTTTATGTTTACTGAAAAGTCTTTTATAAGAGTGTTGTAGAGAATTTCATAACCTTCCAACGGTGTAAAGCACGACCCTATTGGATTAATAGAGCCGAGTTAATAATATTTTTATCGACTGAAATTTTTCTCGTCATGTAGGAATTTCCAGAGTTACATGCTCTGCATATGTCGAATTTTTCTTGATGTCGAAGGACATTACGATGGATAATTCACAGCTGAGAACACTTATGCGTTACCCCTTGTTGGTCCCCCAGTAATCTTTCTAAGGGGGTAGCCACGCCAAAGGAATTCATAAGATAGAGATTTCATATTGAAAATTGTTGATCATCTACAAGGAGCCTTGTGTGCTTATCAAGATTTGGTGTTTTCATTGTGTTATCACTATATTTTGAGGTCGCTTTCAACTCAAGATAAGCTATGATGATTTTGACATTTACAATTGTATACACATATACTTAGAGGATGTCAACACCATACTTTTGTCTAGAAGGTGAGATTTAAGTGAAGAAGTTTTCACTTCGTTGTGATATCTCTACGGTGGATTGCATGGAAAACTCTAGAGTGAGGTGTGTTGAGTTGAAGTCAGCCCAAGCATGCAAGATTGTTTCCTTCGAATGAGATGATTCTATTGGAGGATTAAGAAAGGTATACCCAAGTCTCCCAAGATGCCGCTACAAGAGAAGATGATAGTGTAGTATTTACTCCGTCACTATGAGTTACATCTACGTGGATTGTAAGAAATTATAGAACTACTAAGTAAAGACTTGAGTTGCATCTTTGAGATGCATTATTAATCATGTTATGACTTTCGAGAAGGTGATGTTAGCTTAGCTATAGATGTATGTTGTTGTCGATGCTTTAGCAAAGAAGAGTTATGCCGAGAAGATCCGAACGACACCACAAAAAGGCTAAAAGTTGTAGATTCAAGATTGAGCAACCACCTTTTGAAGTTGGATGAATAGTCTACTTTGGGATAAAAGTTTCACAAAGACTTTCTTCACTAAGTTGGTTTTGAGCACGTGATATCATACCTGGATTGAAGTGACCATAGTAAGGATATTAGTAGTTGGAACTTTGTGTAATGGAATCTACTTAGAATCAAGAGAAGGTCTATATGGTGGATAAGGTACTTAAACTATGAGAGTTCCTCCCTATTTACTCCCGGTCGACCTATCTTAAGGAGTGGTAGTGTCTCAATCTTGTGTGCTTGTTTGTCTTAACAAATCTATCCATAAGTTGGTGGATTTGTTCTTTTGATTATCCTTCCTGTTATCCTTGCCGATGCTACCATTGTGACTACCGCTGATCGAAACTAGAGGTGGATATATAAAGTGTAATTGGATATTATGGATTAGAAAGTGATATAGTAGGAACACAAAGGAGAGCTATTATGTTTCGTTGGAATTGGTGAGACACGAAATTGTTATATAATGGATCTCATGATGGTCACTATGAGAAGTATAAACACAGGGTGTGAAGAGTAAGTTAGCTCTAGAGAAGTGATTAATAGTTGAAAGTTAATAGAGAATTGGTTTGGAGTTAGCCGGGAGTTATGTTGAGTGCCTATCAA